>CAXKVW010000294.1:217500-389552 GCA_964058825.1 Carex arenaria | reverse complement strand
GTCACTATGCTACAGGTAGCACGCCAGCCTTTTCCTTTAAACTAATCATAATTAATAATTAGTTACATGCGGCTGATTCATGAATTAAGTCTTTGAAACACTGTGCTACTTTTTTCCTTTAAATTAATCATAATTGATGATAATTGGTTACATGTGGTTCATTCATGAATAAAGTCTATTGGTAACACATATTCACCTAGAAAAGAGGAGAGCTGCATGGATCTGGCACCGGTGAGTAGGGACGAGCGCACATGCGGTCGCCATTATCCCCCATTACGGAATAGAATGCATGGGGTGAAACAAATGACAAAACGACGATTTCAAAGTCTCCCTCCTGGCCTCATTCCAAATACGACGCCGACATGTGGGCCACACATCCCATCAATAACAGATCCACTCCAAGTACCGATATGCATATGCTTCGTCTTCTCTAGCTATTCTCTAATCAGCGACTTCGATCGGCTGCTTATCCAACCAAACCTAACCTTGCTAAATATGGAGCAGTTTGGGTCCGATGGATTCATTAACCATCCGATCTGCTTTAAAATCTGTGCACGTAAATATTAAGTGAATGAGCATGGATATTAAAGCAAAATGCACAGCTCTTAAAGCACATCGAACGGTTATGGAACCCATTGAACTCGGTTTAAGTCCGATGGGCACCAGACCCAAACTGCTCTCTGCTAAATATCCTGCACCTTGTTAATTTTAACCTTTTAAGTGAAATGGGTTCTTCCGGGAAAATTTCTATATATACGGTGTAAATTAAATAAACACCGGAAGCTTCTTTCTTCATTCTCTTAGTTTTCTCTTGAACAAGAAAAGTAGAAAGCTTTTTTGAAGAATTTAATTGCTCTGTTCAACAATATTAAAATTTATGTTTTAAAAATCACCTAGTTCTGTCATCTCATGTTAAGAACTAGGACGCAGATAATGTACGTAGTTATTTTCTTATCCGGATGAACAAAATATTGTCAATAAAGAGTAGATCTAGGGTGTTCCTAATCCTAAGTTCATCAATTCTTTTTTTCGAACTCAATTCTAAAATCTATCATATTAACTTCAAATAACAAATTCAAACTGTTTAAACTCGTAAGGGCAGACGAGTGATGCATCTACATGCAAAAAAAAATTAAAATTTTAAATTAATTTTGTATAGTTATGTGGTAAAAAAATGTTCAAAAAATAAATGTACTAAAATTAATTTATAAATCTTCTAATTTTGACAGCTTGATTTTATATTAAATTAATTCGAAAACTTATTTTTTTTGCATGTAGATGTACATTTCATAAGGTAGACGGATTTCAACAGTTCAGATTTGTCATTTGAAGTCAATGCAATAAATTTTATTGAGTTCACAGAAAATATTGATGAACCTAGAAACACCATAGAAACATTTATATTGCTTGTGACGATAGAAACAAAAATGTCATAAAAAGTCCATTTTGCAATAAACTCGGTGATCTTATTTTTTTTCCATTATGTTTACATAAGAGTCTCGATCACATTATATATAACTAAAGAAACACATAGCATGGTGTTTTAATTCCTTCAAAGTTAATTTTGATAAAGATATAAAACAATTATATATATATATATATATATATATATATATATATATATTTCCAATAAAGTGGGTGAAATCCACCGATTTCATTAGAAATCAGAATGTTCAAATGCTACGAAGCTCCTACTAGCTAGAGTTTCAAGCATGTACAAAAGTTACATAAGCAAGAAAAACAAAGACCGAACGGCAAAACAACGAGCAAAACATAACAGTGAGGTGTTAAGCTATATATTCTGGATTAATTCAAGCATAGAAGTTGTATCTTCTAGAGTTGAAAATATAAAGCTTGTTGCTCATGATTCATTCGTGATTGATTCAGTTTCGTTAGAGCTCATACTCGAACTAACTTGATATGTAATTATGATATTTGATTGATGTGTCTTGTTGGCAATAAATATAACATGATATACTTATTTTTTGATGTATAAATATAATTTTGACAATCTAAAAAAGAGAAAACATTAAATTTTCATATTTAAGATAATATGAAAATAGATATAAAAAATCCTTATAGTTTAGCTTGTGAAGAATTCAATCTCAATTCGAGTTTGAATAAGATCGAGCTTAATTAATTAATATCTTGTTTGAACTTTAACTCGAGTTCGATTCGACTCCCCTTGTAATCAAATTATATTCGGCAATATTAAAAGAGGTGGGATCCACTTATAATATTTTTGATCTTATAACATGTTACAATATTCGTTTTTACGATTTTTAAAATCTAAATAGTCGATCCAAACGTTCAACATGATCTCTATATTAAAATGTGCTTTGAGATCAAATTTTACATTTTTTGAATTTTGTTTTACTATTTATTAAGTATTTTACAAAAACTGTTATTTTTCAGTGGTCCACAATTGTCTAAAAACAACAGTTTTGTTAAATATCTAATAAATAGTAAAAAAATTCAAAAAAAAATATAAAATTTGATCTCAAAGTACATTTTAATATAAAAATTATGTTGAACTATTTCAATCGACTGTTTAGACTTTAAAAATTACAAAACTCAATGTTATAAGATGTTGTAAGTTTGTAAGTGGATCCCTTCATATTAAAATGCCTATAGCCATCTGTTGCAAATTAAGGCCACAACAGTACAGCACTCTCAGCAGTACTAATTTATCCTCATCCATTTCCTTCTGTCCTCCGAGTTAGATCCTCTCCATTAGTAGCATTTTCATTCTATAATCTCAAGTAAATCTAGACGGTCTGTTAAATCAGCCGGTTCATATTACTCCTGCCTGGACAACTCCAAAATGACACCTGTCCTATTGAGTATAGATTTAAAGCGCTCGATCGAAAGTGTATGGTCTAAATCTGGCTTAGACCATCCAACATAACCTACAAAATTGTATAGGAGCCACACCACTTTCTGAAAAACGAGAATCAGATCCCCCATAAAAGGGCTAGCTCGCGCCAATCCTCAACCGCTCTCCCTTTCGATCTCCACTTCACAGTTCACACTAATCAATGGATCACCATTCCACCACCACCTCCTCTTCTTCTCCCTCCGATAACCTAATAGCAGCCATTCTCTCTCATCCACCTCGCTCCTTCTCTTCTCTCATCTCGTCCCTCTCCACTGACCACCGCTTCATTCGCTCCCGCCTCGCTTTCCTCCTCCTCTCACCGCCACATTTCTCATTGGCTCTCGCTCGCCTCCATTCCCTCTCTCTCTGTCAGAAATCCCTCCTTCTCGCTCGCCTCCTCCTTCATTACCTCAACCTCCTCCTCCTTTCCCCTTCTCCCTCTCACCGCCTTCGCCTCCTTGATTTTGACGCTGCCATTCTCCTCATGGCCATGTGTGATTCTTACTCTCCAAATACCTCTCCTTCTCCTGTTAACTGGCATTCAACCATAACCACTCACCTTCTAACCTCTCTTCTCAGTCCTTCTGGTCTTGGATCCACCTCATGGCCTGTCGTCAGTCACTATGTTGACACTGCTGCCAAGTGCAGGAGGTTTCTACATGTTGTATCTGGTGGCACAGTAAAATCTGTTGGTGAAATGGCCACTTCATCAGCAGCAGTGGTATCATTGCCATCAGTGGAGAGCCGAGGAGAGAGCAGCGACTGTGTGGTGTGCAAGGAAGAAATGGAAACGGGTAGAGATGTGTGCGAATTGCCGTGTGGGCATCGGTTCCACTGGAGCTGTGCATTGCAGTGGTTGGGAAGGAAGAACACGTGCCCGTGTTGCCGGTATGAGTTACCGACCGAGGATGTGTACGGTGAGATGGGTAGGCTGTGGAGAAAGTTGATGAGGATGGGTGGTGGGTAAGATGTCGGAATTCATGAGAGAATTCCATGGATGACGAAGTTTCATGTTTGATTTATTAACTTTTGTTTAGATTTGGTTGGATTACTGTAATGTCCATACATGATAGCGAGTGGGAATGTGTTAGGAGGTTTTCTAAGTGGAGAGATAGGAAAGTGGAATAAGTTGTTCTACACCGAAAGTGAAGGCTGATATTAATTAAGATATATAAATGAATAAAGCGAATTGGCCTTGTGTAGCCAGGCACTAGCTTGCTTTAGTAACTAATTAATATATGTTTTTAATTGTCAATGGCACCCTTTTTATTTTTTTATCCGACCCATACCATACCGTATTCAATTAGATGGGTACGAGACTTTTTTTTTCGTTATCTAAACATGTAAGAGTATGAATAAGTCTATTATGTACCCGTTATCCGATTAGATAAATATAAAAAAAATTATATATATTATATATTAATGTGTAATAAATATTAATTCTCTAACTATTCTTGATAGTTGTGCTAAACTTAATTAATTATTAAAACATGTAAATAAATTTCAGCAAATTCCAACAAAGTTTACTTTTAAAACATGCATGTATATTTGTGAAATGAATGTGTTTTAATATATTATTTAGTAAATAATATATATATATTTTTTACAATAGCATTATCTGTTATTTACCTACTACCGTTTTATTATCTGACAACCATAACGGATAAAGTAGGTATGAATAAGATAATTTGTAGTGAATAAAAATAAGAGTACAAATAAGAATAATTTGTAACAAATATGAGTATGAAAATACTTCTCCACGACCCTTACCATACCCGTTGATGCTCCAATTGTGTACGTGCAAAAAGATTATTTGGATTGTTGGATATCTATAAAAGTCTGATTCTGAAAAGCAACACCGATCGATCTACTTCAGAATAAAAAAAAAAATTAAAAAGAAAAGGAACACTGATTAATACACCTTATTTGACAGTTTGGACTGAGAAAAGGGGAGGGTTGATGAACAGGCCAGTGTAGAAAGCCCGATTAACCTCTCTCTTAAACAACAACGCAATTAAGCCCGGTTCATCTTTCCTGGTTTTGCATTTATCTGTCTTTATTCACAGGACAAAAATTTAAAATTGATAATAGCAGCCACAATTCATTAAAGACTTTTGAGCAGAGGCTTTATAACCTATGGTCTGGCTTGCGTCCTAACTCAACTCGTTAATTTTTCCACCTCTTTCTCTCATTGATACATTCCTTCAAGGAATTGCCTCTTTTTTTCTTTCTTTTTTTTTTTGAGAAAATTTCCAGGAAATACCTTTCTGTCATTATTAATTAACTCTCAGCACTATTCCACAAAATCAGCTTCAATCCACGAACTACATCAGAGATTCAACTAGCGATATTTCTACAACATGTACATACATCTTCTCAAGTAGACTGCAGAACACAAATCTCCTCAATGAAAATAGAACACGAGCTAAATCAGAACAAATTTACTATGACATTATTTTAAGAGCCTCCCTTGTCTGTCCGATGATGTTGAACACAGTTGCCGCAATGTGAGATGCTGTCAAGCCAGCCTCGGCTATCTGATCGGCTGGTGCCCCATGTTCAATGTACCTGTCAGGAAGCACCAAGGGTCTCCACTGTACAAGCAAAATTAAGATGGAAAGGTTAGAATGTCAGTAAAATTTCAATAGTTGAAAGTACTTGCTTAAAAATAGTGAGTACTGAGTACTGTAGCAAGCGAAGAAGTTTGTACCTTTAAATTACCATCAAGTTGGCCGTCTAGAGCCATGAACTGAGCAACATGGGAACCAAAACCACCTATTGAGCCCTCTTCAACTGTGATCAGAACCTCATGAGACTTGGCAAGGCTCCTGATAAGAGACCGATCCAATGGCTTACAAAACCTTGCATCAGCAACTGTAATTTTAAGACCATGCATCTCCACAATAGATGCAGCAGCCAAGCAGTTTTGAACAGCAGATCCATAACCAAGAAGAGCCACCCTCTCTCCTTCCAAAATTATCCTCCCTTTACCAACCTGTAAATAACTACACTGTTAAATTGCCATATATGTCAAGGGAAACATTCTGTAAAGTATTCATAGGTGCAGTGGTAACACTATCTTGGACAAGAATAGAATCATCATCTTCTACCAAGACTTAATAAAAGGAAGGAATTTCTGAGTACAAGAAGTCACAAGTAAAAGAAAACACTAATTCCGTGATGTTGGGTATGGACACAGCCCGAGACAGCCTCAGGCGAGGCACAACTCAACTGATCTGCTAGAGGTACCTGTACCCCCAGTTGTTGAATTCGACAATAGCTGATGCCGGTATTGAAGGAGACCATAAAGAATGATTGATCTAATTCCATTTATCTCGGAATAAAGCACTGAAATCCAGGACTCTGGTGCTTGACAGACTCAACACAATATATACACTTCTGAGTGAATAAAAACCATAAGCATAGCTACAATGCTATTACCTCAAGTGGGACACCTTTATTTCCAGGGGGAAGGGGGACACCAACACCATTTCCTCTAGGATAGCGGAAGCAGGAAGGCCTATCATCTATTGCAGCAGCAGTTGCGACCATGTGAAACAGTTCAGCCTCATCAGAAGGTGCCATTACGACCATGTTGGGGAGACATGCCATGAATGTCACGTCAAAGGCCCCACAGTGAGTTGGCCCATCTGCACCAACCAGCCCGGCCCGGTCCATTGCAAACCTCACTGGCAACTTTTGCAGATCCACGTCATGTATAACCTGTGCACCAAACACCAGGTAATGGTTAACCAAAAACAGATCATTAAACATTTGAGTTGTTTACACCAGTGTTATAAATAACGGTATGCAGTCGTCGGATGGATGGGGTGCTGCCAAGCGATTAATCGGTATGCGGCCGATTAATCGGAATTATATGGACAATTTAACGTTTTTATTAAATTTATGTATATATATCATAATTTATTAAAAATAATTTATTTAACTCATTAAACTTATCAAACAAATTTAATTCAAGTTAATTTTATTGTTAAAACATGACACTACACTTATTTCTTCTTAACACAAGCATTTTACATGTGTAAGTAACACGTTTATTTAAAGAAAAATAAATTTGAGAATTAAGCCTTTTCAAATACTAATAACATATTATTTGAAAGAAATAAAACATTCCAACATAAAATCACTAAATTTAGTTTATAATAACAACTTAATTTTATAAGTAAACACGTTGTACTAATTGAAAAAAAATACATTAGTAAGTAACAAAAATATATGGTATATAAATAATAGAAGAATTAATCAATTTCAAAGTAAGAAGAAAAAACATATATAAAAAATATTGAATGTATATCCAAGCACAAATAAAATTACAATACAGGATTTATAAACCTTATTATCACACACTATCATAGAAAAAAAAAAAACAATGTGAATATAAATCTTCACTGGAATAAACGGAAATAAATGGAAATAAACGGAAAAAAGGGTAAAACGACTGATTAATCAGAAAAAACGGTCGATTAATCGTTTTTATCTGCAAATAGGCATCTGTCAAGCGTATTCGTAACGGTTTGACCGCCGTTAATGATTAAACGGCAGTTTAATTGGCCGTTAACACCGTTTTTTACAACACTAGTTTACACAACATAAATGGTGATTTACTACAATAGAATATGGAATTCTTATCAATGCCTGTTAGATGTGGCTCCCATTTTTCCTTCTTATTTATTTATTTTCCAATTTTGCCCCAGTTAAGAGCTTCCAAATTTCATACAAGGTAAAATAATTCAATATATTTAAATGGTTGTTAACACAAAAGCTTCCATATGCCACGAGAACAAACTCCATGGTTCATTGTATTATTAAACATAATAATAACATGGCATCTTAATCTCTGAGCCCCAAGTTCATGGATTTAGCACCTTGAAATTTAAGATTGACACTACAGTCTTACGGACCCTAATCATCCAACTGAAAGCTTACCACACTCAAAACTTCAATCAATCTAAGTCCATAAGCAGGAAAACAAAAATCCATTTCAAAAAATAAAGAGGACTAAACTATTAGCAAAGAAAGGCAGATAATTATGATCCCGATAGTAAATTTCAGCTTTACATATTAGTAGCAAATATATGAAAGAAGCAATGCTAGAACAATGCATGAAGAGAATGGACATACCTGATCATAAGCTCTTTGTAAGAAGGACGAGTAAATTGCACAGAATGGTTTGATACCCTCACATGCCATGCCAGCTGCAAAAGTTACAGCATGTTGCTCAGCAATGCCGACATCAAAGCACCGCTCAGGGAACCGGCGAAGAAAGTAGTTAAGGCCAGTGCCACCTCCCATAGCGGCATGGATTGCAACTATATCCTTATCAGCCTCTGCCTCCGCTATCAATGCTTCTGCAAAGTAGTTGGTGTAGGATTTGGTGCTGGCACTTGACTTGAATTGCTTTCCAGTTGCGGGATCAAATTTTGCGACACCTGCATGCAAAAAGGCACTACAATGAATTAATACCATAAGCTATTTAGTAAATGTTCGATTGTAAAACCTTTTTTCTCGGGTGGCTATGATTTGCAAAGCGAGGCTTCAAATTCAGGGAACTTTTTTACTTTCTTAAAAGAAATAACTTCATAATACATTACCTTATTTACAGATAATCTGCCAAGACTAGCATATTATTGGACTGTTTGTTGGTTGTTCAAATAAAAAGAAAAGAGAGAGAGAGAGGAAGCAGGAATAATGCTATAACTAATATATTATAAAAAAAAAAAGTAAAACAAAAAATCACGCTTTATCCTAGAGCTGCATATCTCCCAAAATTACATTGATTTAACATTACACTCAATAAAATATACCTTCAAATGAAAAACTTGTTAACTATTTAAAATGAAGAAGGCTCAAATATTCTAAATCGTGCAATTCAAAGTGCTTCTAATAGTTATACCATGATATTTATCAGCTGCCTTCTCTGCATATGGATATCCACGGCCTTTCTCAGTAATAACGTGGATGAGCACTGGGCCAGTTATCTTTGTGCTCTTCACTTCATTAAGAATCATAATTAGATCGTCCATGTTGTGCCCATCGACTGGTCCAATGTAATAAAGACCAAGCTCCTCAAACAGAGTTGAACGGGACCCACTTATCATCCCTCTCGCGTACTCGTCAACTTTTGCTGCAAGTTCATGCACTGATCCACCAATCTGCTTTGTCATTCCCTGAAATAATTGCAAGCATGAGATTAAATTCCGGTTCGATCAGTACTTGACAACATATAATCACTAAAGTTTTCTACATAGATTTATTTTGTACCTTTGCAACTTCCCTGAGTTCTCTTAAAGGCCGGCTAGACTGTAGTCTGCTAAGGGCACTGCTCAGGGCTCCAACTGGTGGAATAGGTCCATCAAGGCTGGCAGTTGGTAGAGAAACTTGTTTGTTGTCATTTAATATGACAATCATGTCAGAGTCTAGATAGCCGGCATTGTTCATGGCCTCGTATGCTTGGCCAGCAGTCATGGCACCATCTCCTATTACTGCTATTACCTTGTTTTTTTTTTCCTTCAGGTCCCTCCCAATTGCCATACCTGCTCATTTTTCCAAAAAAGAAAAAAGAAAAGAAAACAATTATATCAGTCCATCATGAGAAAGTTGAACTGAAATGACAGTGTCTGCACAAGTAATTTTACATTACCGGGGGGGCAGTTTCCCTGGAAGACTGACAGTGTGAACCCACTTGGCATTCTTTGTTGGGTGTGGTTTTTTACTTTTTATTTTCTTTGAGGAGTCTTTTGGAAAAGTTTGCTATTTACAGGCAGTTTGTGCATATAAGCATTGGGGGTGGCCATATCAGGATGCTTGTGTAGATATTTAAAATGAGGGGTTGACTCCTGGGGCATGCTGATATAGTCTACCAGTTTAATTAACAGGGCGTATTATATTTCTTGGTTGTTTTATATAAATTAAAAATATTGTGTTTTGTAAGCTTGTTTTAATTTGTTAATGGAAGCCAGTTGGTGAAAGCTCCCTTTTTCTTAAAAAAAGGTATACTATCGCATATTGAAACTTCGTTGATTACAGTTATTCTAGTTTTGCTAAATTATAGAAAAGTTCTCAGAAATAATTTACAAGCTCAATTACATATTAGCTTTTAGAAAATTTTATACAATTAACAACTATTTTATACATCAATTTTTATTAATATATTTGAATAACAAAATTTAAAATTAAAATTAAATAAATAAAATTAGCATAAAAATAGAGCTAAACAATTACCTAGAGCAGCTGAGATACTGGTGGAGCTGTGCCCAGTGCCAAAGCAGTCATATTCACTCTCAGATCGCTTGGTGAATCCCGATAAACCATTAGTTTGCCTCAGAGTAGGCATCTGGTCCCTCCTCCCAGTCAAGATTTTGTGTGGATATGACTGCAAATTATTATTAATTACATATCAGTGCCTTTCAATAAATCTAAGAATACATTTTTATATTCATAATATGCAATAACTCTTTTTATAAAGGTCCAATATGTAAATAAGCCAATAATTCTGAAAATAACATCATGATTCATGTGCCAAATCACATGCCGTGTTAGCAATTAATTACCCAAAGAATATATTCAGGTCGACCTCATTATATTGTGTAATATAATAAAGGGAATCAATTTAATAGCAAAATTTGATGATGAGAACAGAATAAAAAATATAATAAAGGAAACCAATAAAAAATAAAGAGATAGTTACCTGATGGCCAACATCCCACAATATCTTATCTTGGGGGCAATTGAAAACGTAATGTAGTGCCACTGTTAATTCCACCACACCTAGACTTGAGCCGAGATGGCCTCCAGTCTTTGAAACATGAAAAATTACATCTGATCGGAGCTCATCTGCCAGCTGTTTAAGCTCCTGTACTAAAAGTAAATAACTCTTGTAAGCATTTCATCAAACACGTTTAAGGGTATATTTTTAAGATTGAGAATCTACCTTCATTGAGAGATTCTTCATGTGGATTGGATAGTTGACGGTGTCTAGCAGCGGAGTTGGTGGCCTCTGTGCATAGTACTCTCCTTGGTCTGACAGGGAGGCGGAGACACATGCTCTTCTCCTAGGCTGTATAACAAAAAATTCTGATCAATAACAACAAAAATAAAATAAAACTATCAATAGAAACAACTAGAGAACAGTAGTCAAAAGTACAGCGAGCACAATTTTTTCAAAAAATAAAAAAAATAAAAAGTTCCCAAATAAAATAGCAAGCACTAAATAGAGAAGAAGACTCGTCTAGGAATCTGAAAAATATAAGAAAGAGAAAATAAAATTGTGAAAAGGAGATCCGAGAAAACAAACCTTGCATAGCCTGTTGTGGCTCCTATTACAATGGAGATGGATTGGAGCAAGCAAAACAGAGGCGAGAGCGTTACTCTTTTGGAAATCTGAAGGTAGCACTACGAGCGAATGCGTAGGAACGGAGAAGCTTGCTAGAGCCATGGAAACTAAGCTCACACCTCTCTCTGTTGATCGAAGAGCCAAGTAGAAGAGAAGTGAAGGCGCTCTAACGAGTTAAATAACTTTTTATTCGATAGGTTGCCGAGCAATTGGGAATCTTGTAAGAGAAGAGAAGAGGAGCGTAGAGGGAAGGAGAGAGTATAGAGAAGAGACAGGGGAGGGGGTCTGGCGCTATAGCGTGGGATGGAGACGAACAAGCACTGAGTTTGTGGTTGGAATTTATTTCGCTCCGTTCAAAGTTGAAACCCCACTCGCCAGTGTCGCCGCGCAATCTCTCTCTCTGTGTGGAGTGTGTACTGTCGCAATCTTATTACTATTATATCTTTTCAATCTGCATCTTGCCACATCGGACGGTCGAGCGTCATTGGACCAACATAGGACGCGCCACCTCTGTGTCTATTCATTGGGCCAGCTCAGCAGATATCGAGAGAGGATAAAGTGCGCTAGATAATTCAGGGACTGAGAAGGAATTAATTCAAACAAATCTCATCTGATGGGTGGGCCATACCTTTCAGGCCACAGATTTTGTTTTTGTTTTTGTAGAAAAAACAATTTTAATTTAACACTCTCATGGACCAAAGAAGGAAATTTGTCACGGTGTGACTAGTCACGTCAGATCACGTGTGTCGATTACGTGACGTGACCGCATTCGAGCGCAAATTATACGTTGCGTCACGTCACTTTGCTAATTTTTTTTTTTGTAACATTATTTACTTATTTAAAAAAAATTCATATATTTTTTTAAATTTTCAATAATTTAAATTAAAATATAAAAAAATGACGTGATTAATTTACGTCACAACATGTCACGTCACGTATAATCACAGTGTGACTACACGTGATGTGATCATTCGCGTGACATGACTATTTGCCACCATTTTATCACGTCACATGAAAAACAAAGTTAATCACGTAACGTCACATCACAGCGTGTAGTTGTAGCATGTATCACATGGCGTGCCGAAGTCTTACAAAGAAAATTAGTAACGGTACTGCTTTAACCGAAATAAGATAAGCGTTATATATATATATATATATATTTTTTTTTAATGATAGGCATATCTTATTTTTGTAACCGAGGAAAGATAAACATTATCCTATTGAATTCATTGAACATGACAAGTAACAGGTGACCGTTCGGTTTTTATATACAGAATTACTCTTTTTTTTTTTTAAATTGCTCGTTGGTCTTATCTATTTTCGGGCAAGTATTTTAACAAAGTAACTTTGGTTTCATTTCGTGCAAAAATTGTATGCAAGGCTGTTTTGATTATATAGTTTGTGCACTGTGTGAAGTCAAAACTGCTCTGTTAAAATCTTTACTCCTATTTTCTGATTTTCTCCTTGCACAATCGAATCTTAATGCTTTAATTTAAAACAAGCAGTTTCATCCAACAACGCAAGTTAGTAACAACTAATAAGCAAGTTCTTTTTATTTATTAGCAATGCCACCGCATCATTCAAAACATTAAATAAGTTGTTATAATCACCTCATAAATTTTTTATTCTAATAATTATCCTTCCAACTTCAGATTTATGACTATTCATCCAACTGTAAAGTTCAATTAACATCACTAATTTGTGTTGATACATGATGAAAACATCCCAGCAATTTAGTATTAATTGATTATTAATTTACAATCTCTATATTTTTTTCAATTTGAAAGGAGATGTCATAAATATTTATTAAAAGTTCTATAGTTCAAGAGTCCAACTACGATGTCATTTCACAATTTTTTTAATTTTCTAAATTAAAAAATATCAAATTATTGGAAATATGATGAATTATTTTTTCTCGATAAATGGATGGGACCAACCAATGATTCAGTCCCATTAGGGAGAGACCAATAATATCGAACCATCACATCAATGACCACACAGTGTGAAAAATCAATGAGACTGAACCATCTCTTCAGTTTATTACCAATAGGTGGCTCGATTGGAAGAGAGAAAATAAAAGAGACGATAGAGCAACTCTTACTGGGATGATTTGGTTCCAATAGTTTTCAGTTTTTCGTGACAAAGTCACGCTGCAACTTATGGAAACTACTTAGATCAAATGATTGATTCGATCTCAGTAGATTACTCAATGGGGCCAAATTATCTATGGCCAATTGGAAAAAAGTAATCATTCTAAAAAAAAATGCATGAATCCATCTAGTTCCTAATAATTTGATTTTATAATTCCTAAAAATAAAAAATCGGCCACTTCAATTTGAGTACCAACAACATTCTAAGCATATCAAATGGACTTCAAACGACAAATCAAACTGAGCTACTTCATAAGTGATGCACTTACAACATTTATAAATTTTGAAATTCATTTAAGTTCAAATGAAGCAGTAAAAAAATATTTTTTAAATTTAATTGCAGTGTTAATTTTTTCTTATAAATTATGTAGGCACACATACTTCACTTCTTCCCTCCCCTCAAATAAAGTCCCTAACCTTAGCTTCTTGCTGATCTTGCTAGGAGAGAAATAATGGTGGAGGACGTTGAATTGTGATGAAATAGCAGTTAAACAAAAATATATGTGAATGGTATTGCATGTGAAAACTTGGAATTTGAATGAAAACTCGGAATTTGAAAGTGTCATAACCCATTTTATTGTATTTTTGTTCCTGCGTTTCCATCTAAATGGAATGTATTGTGCTACAGGGAGATGATATAGTGAAAAGGTATATTTTTCATTACAGTAAAAATAAAACGTGCTGTTGTTTTTGTTGTTTTTTGTGTTCCAATTATGTTTAAAGTTCAAATTTTATATTTTTTTAGATAGACACATAATCAATATTTTTTAATGTTTTATAGTTTTATAAAAAACAATGATTTTGTATATATATTTAAAAAATAGTAATTAAAAAAATTATATATAGAATTTGGTCTCTAAGATCATATTAAGCGATTTGAAATCGACTGTTTGAACATTAAAAACAGAGATGTAAGAAAGTGAGGCATGGTTGGATCACAAAAACAATAATGTAGGGACGGAATTGTGCGAAATAGAAACACAATTTCTTTTCAACACTTCCACTTGTTTGACAAACAAGCACGCTGGAATTTGATCCTTAGATCTTCACTATGCAGGGACGGAATCACAAAACTAGAATTGACTAAATAAGTAAATATCATGTGATTTTATTTTATAAAGAGGACTAAATAGTATTAGTTTTTATAAAAGTTAGAATTTTTTAAGAACAAAAGTGAAAATTTTCAATTCACAGGAATGCTTAGCACCCCTGTGCGTTCTTGTCACTAGTGACCAAACGTTGATAGCAATTAACTTCTAACTTAAAGAAAATATTGTTAATCCAAGAATAATTAATGAACATTTAGTGATAATTACATATGCAGCACAAATATCACAAAATAAATAGGACAAAAAAAAATTAGAAAGGGGCTAATCTTTACTATTCCGGATTTTTTTTTTCAAAAAAAAAGAAAGAAAATGTGTTGTTAGTCCCTGAACTATTAGACTTGGTTCAAATAAGTCTTTGATTTTTTTTTCTTCTGTAAATCGAGCTTTTGAACAATCTCATTTGGTTCCAACCAGTGTTTTAAAATTCGGTCTATTTGGCCGAATATTTGTATTCAGTTGGAATCCGCAAAGAAAATAAGCATTCGGTCCAATATTCGGTTTTAAATATTTGGCCGCATATTCGGCCGAATATTCGGTATCGGTTCTGCATATTCGGTAGCATATTCAGCCTCTGATGTGAAATATTATATATTTTATTAATTTACATACAAATTAATATGAATTCCGCATATGCGGCCGGATACCGTATATGCGATATGTGGTGGCCTTCCGAATACCGAATGAGATCCGAATTTCAAAACACTGGTTCCAACTGACCCTTCTATTATTATGTTATATTTAATTGTGCTTATATGGCTTTGGCTTGTCATATGACGTGATAAACATAAAACACTTCAGCAAATTCTTTGTTTACGTCATTCTTAAATTAATTCCAACTCTTTTACATTTTATCATGTCTCGCATTTTATATCTTTATTTTTTAAGTTCAAGCAGTTGATCTGAATCGCTCAATATGATATCAATATTAAATGTGTTTGAAGACCAAATTTTATATTTTTTTGAAAAAAATTTACTATTTTTTTAGATATATACAAAATCACTATTTTTTGAATGGTCCAAATTTAGTGATTTTGTTTCTATATTAAAAAATTGTTAGAAGTTAAAAAAAATATAAACTTTAGTCTGCAAGCACATTTCAATGTGAAGATCATGTTAAGAGGTTCTAATAAGAAAATAAAAATAAAAAATATGAAGTACAAAGAGATATGAAAAGTATGAGTCCATTTGAACCCTCCTCTCCTATCCTAGTATATTCCTCTCCATCTGCTAGTTCTCTCTATAAGTGAACAAGTGAGGTATACAAATTCTAGGTTTTGAGTAGTGCTTTACCAATAAATGAAAATTCGAGGAAAGCAAATGCATATACACCACCAAATTATAATATTTACACATATTTTGTCGGATTATTTTCTGAAGGAATTCAGAAAATAACTAGAAAGATTCAAATAATTTATCTCAGATGCAACGATGATCAAATCTAAACAAACTGTTATATAATCACTTAATCCTTCTGTCAATCTGACGGACGAAACAGCTTAAACTAGAAGCAAAGTTAAATTTTCAGACTATAAAAATTAAACATGAATAAGTATCAAGTATATAAAATCTTTTTACTACAAATAAAATCAATTTTATATTATCTACAATATTTTACCTTAAATTTTACTACAAATAAAATATAAATATATATATATTTTTAAAAATAAATAAGCTAATTGACCCGTTCATATAACCTAAATTCGCCTCTAGTTTAAACATGTCACAAGGCATATTTATTTCTTCACGAACTTTTATTCCAGGGGAGAGGAGGGTGTCCGATGCCCATCGGACCAAAGTCGGTTCGATGGGTGGTTTCTACCGTCCGATCCACTTCAAGATCTGTGTGCACAGATATTAAAGCAAATAGCACTGATATTAAAGTGATGCGCACATATCTTGAAGTGGATCGGATGGTAGAAACCACCCATCGAACCAAGTTTGATCTGATGGGCATCGGACACCCTCCTCTCCCTTATTCCAGACCCACATGGGCACACATCATGATATCCGAGGCGGTGGTGCATTGTGAAAAGGGAAAATAAATGTCAGGGGCCATTGTCAACCTACATAAATTAAGTGCCAATTAGCCACAAGGTGACACATATTAGAGAGATGGCGAAGGAAATTGCTATCTTAAAATCCCCAAAAGACACGTAATTTTGACGTATTCAATAAATAAATTAAAGACTGTGATGGACTGATGGGTGTCATTATGACCTGCTTATATATCCCTACACTTTGAGAAAAACAACTTAACAAATATTTTTATCACACTTCAATTTTGTGTGAGCATTTAGAATTTTTATTTTTCTGAAACATAGTGGTATCTTAGAATCACCATTTCTATTGGAAATAAAAACACAGCTCATACATAGAATGAGACATTTTTTTTAGAATAAGATATAATTGCCTAATTATATTAAGCACAAGTATATTTTCTTAATTTTTCTATAAAAATTACGATATATTTTTATTTTATTTTTTTATTTTTTTGTAAAATCAGAGATAAACAAATGCTTTTTATGTTCTCATGTAACTCCGTCACTGGATCCCATTACCCCATAAGTCCCTCCTGTTCAAAATAAAAATGAAGAAAGTATTAAAGATGCTAAATTAGAAGGAGATTTAGGTTGGTCATAATTGATAATAACTTTATTTCTTTCAAGTCACAATATCCAACAGATCACACATATAAAACTTTTCCTCATTTAATCATGACACCATGTAATTGAAGAGTGAAGACAATTCTCTCTCATAGCAATTTAAGATTAAGATCTAACAGTCCTGATCACGTGTGACTGTGTGTTGTAATCAGACCATTTCGTATATCGTGCCGATGTTTTAAGGGGTGGTCACAACATAAAACACACAAGTTACGTGCGTGTCATGTCGTGACGGAATTGTGACATCTAAAACATGTCATAATAGGATCGTGCTGTGACAGAATAGTATTGGGACTAAAACATTA
The DNA here is from genome assembly GCA_964058825.1 of Carex arenaria. Taxonomy (NCBI): domain Eukaryota; kingdom Viridiplantae; phylum Streptophyta; class Magnoliopsida; order Poales; family Cyperaceae; genus Carex; species Carex arenaria. Next base: position 372,094 of record CAXKVW010000294.1, on the reverse strand, counting down.
TTTGTATATAATTTTTTATAAGCACTTATGCATTATACACATCTCTTAATAAATTGAGTGAGAAATTTTGAATTGAAGTCAGAACGTCATAAATCGGAACATTCAGTTTTATTTTAATTTATGGCGTCTTTCAAAGGGAAGGAGATCCGGGGGGCAGGATTTTCCTACCCCCAGTGCGGATGACACGTGGGTCCAAACGGGTTTAAACACTTAAATATTGGTTTTAGTTTTGCTGCGGACCCATATGTCAGCGACTCAGGGGCAGGAAAATCCTGCCCCCTGGGGGGGCAGAGGATTCGGTTCCCTTTCAAATACCCTTTTTTTATTTTTCAAAATATTCTTAATTATTCCGAATTTTGATTACTTTTATTTTTTATTTCGTAGTCATAACAATTTCGGCGGAAACTAACTGGTTTTTGAAATTTAATTTGTACTCTTTGAAAATACTACAAATAAAAGTTTCAGCATTTCCCACCGAGCAAGCCATGAGACCAGGTCCGGATGGGATGGTGCCACGAGGCTTCCACAAGGGGAAATAAATGATTATTGGTGTGTAGCAACTCGGAGTCTCGGAGATTTTGTTATTGCGTGTGGGATCCGGTCGGTTCGTCGGTCCAATGAATTACTGACACCCTTCTCTTGTGCTAGACCAAAAAAAAAAATAAGACGACCCGCGTTTACTGAATATACTGGTTTCGATAATATGGGTCGGCGCCATTTCTCAATCACTTAACAGAAACTAAATATGCAGAAAATAACTTTTCTACCCCGAGATGTATCATGTATCTGACCCAATGACGTGTTTTATATCTTGCAATTTTTTATTTTTAGAAATAAGAAGGAAACAAGATGAATTGTTTTTTTAGTCATCACATTCATTTTTGTTGGACCAGTATATATGTTAGTCCGTAATTATTGTTATTGTCCGTAATTGCAAAAAAATAACAATAATACAAGTGCTCGTTGTCTCCGTAGCTGATTAATTTAAGTTTCGCAAGGAACCAATTAAGTCATTTGCCAAATTCTCAAATATTATATTTCTTCGCTACTTTTTAATTAGTCTTTTCTAGACCCACAAGATAACTCGGCCATCGAAAGTAATGAATAAATATGAAATTTACTTATTTTTAGCAAATAATAACTTTAATGGCAGCTACTGCAGTAATAACTGTATTTTTTCTAATTTTCTTCAATTAGGTAGCATTCAATACATGAAAAAGCTACAACGAAACTATACCATTACAATGTCAAGCTATTTAAACTTTAATAATCAACAATTGTGGCAAGTGGCTATAACGTAAATGATAATTTCAAGTGTTTCACTATAAACATCTTAATAAGAGAACCACACCTAGCTCAATTATCGAAAATAATACTCTTCATGTGATGTGATGTGATGGGATCATGGGAGCTCAAAACCGACCAGGTACTCGAACCAGATATTAAAAATGGACAGCCAGTACCTTGTGTGTGATAAAAAAATAAAAAAAAAAACAATCGACAATAAATTTCTCCCTTCCTGCATATGTGACACTAAAGCAGGCAACAATTTTCTAGAACAAGAAGACTTCATGTGCCTGGAGAAAAAGAAAAAAATAAAAGATGGCGAGTAAATACAACAAAAAAAAAATTAGTAATAATGATTATAGGGGGGATTAAGATAACTTCCACAAAAAGCAAGGACCATGCAGAAAATCACATATTCACATAAGCTTCGGAAAGACTTCTCCAAGCTATAAAAAGGCAATTAGTGTCGAGCTATTAAGAACAGGTCAACAAATAATAGCAAAAATAATAGAGCAATCAAAGATGGAACTCCACTACCCAGAGAACTTCTGCTGAACATGCTTTTTTTGTGCATGCACCAAGTGCAATCACCATTAACATCAAAACAAACTCCATAAAAGCAGGTCGATAGAACATAGATGATATGGCATTGGACAACTCCTTATTACCCATCCTCCCAATCAATACCATCTTCCTCTTCCTCTGATTCCTTGGCCTCCACATTCAAATCTGTTGCCAGCTTATATGATGCCTCTACATTTCCTGTGTCAACTGGGCAGAAAAAAACAGAATAAGTTGCCATGTTCTGGCTGTAAATAGTTCAGGAAGGGTCAGATTAAACACCATAGCGGGACAAATATATAGTTAAAGAAAGCAATATAAATGCATCACAGATCCTTTACTAGCTTGTAGAAGTAATTAAGAGGAAGCAAGCTTTTTCAGTATGTATCCTTTACACCTTCCTAATTCCTTCACACCATAAACAAGTTTTTGTTGCCCTGTCATTTGAAAGAATACCCCCTACTTGTGCCTCCAAGGCTCCGACATAACCCCATAATCCCCATTGATCACACAATTGTGTAATGTATACAGTTTGACTCGGCACAATATCAATTCTGACCCTTTGCTGCCCCTGTTTTGAGCAGCAAAATAAGGTTAAAATTAAAATTGCTGATGTCAAAAAGTTCTGTGGACTGGAGAACAAGATAAGAGAGGTCTTTTCGATATACAAATTGACAGATTTGAGAAGGGGGAGGAGCATCTTAGAATCATCTTCTTCTTTAACTTTTTTTTTCTAATTATTTATTTATCACTATACTGTTGGTAATGGCGTGGCCACTATTATTGTACCTGTAGGTTCAGCTTCTTCCCACTCAACGTCATCATTGTCTTCATCACTTCGTTTTGATTTCATTCCCACTTGTCGATGACTTGATGTTTCTGAAGTGCCAAACGACTGGTCTGATGCAGAAACCCCAAATTCTTCTTGCTTTTCTGATTGGCTTCCTGCTGCTGCTTGCATCTTTGCATAGTAGGCAGCCAAATATGCCTTTGTGTACTCATCCTAATATTAGAAACAAGGGAAACAAAGGAACCTTAATATCCATAGACAAAATGTATAGCAGTTTTTTGGGGCTTCACTGACTTTATACATAGATAATAATTACAAATATATGGCTAGGGTGTTGCATTAACAGACAAAAGCAGACTAATGAAGGGCTAAAAAAATTAAATCACTATCCATCTACAGCTAAACCGTATCAAATCAGCCATTCCAATCTGATTCCAAACATACACTGCAATGTAAACCATATGTTCCTCCTGTATCTTTTAATGGGAAGTTTGAAGTAAACCACATATTAAGCTAAGAATTACTGACCATTAAGCTCTTGTCATCTTCCTTCAAATCTGCTTGGTTCTTGTCATCAATGGCTGCTTCTTGAGTGGCCTCTGCCTCAAGACTATTCTCACCCCTTTGTTCTTTTGTAAGAACCATTCCTTGTTTGATCATCCATGGTGGCAGAACCTTGGCCTTGGTAGGTTTACCTTCGGGCTGTACCTCCTCTTTCACTCCACCACCTAGATCAACCTCAACCTGATAAAACACAGATTTATCAAGTTGCACGTGTATAGAAACTTTTGAGAATTATAAGTTGCCAAAAGCTACATGTAAGTCCTATCGTTTGATATTTCCATAGCAACTGATCTCCCAAAGAAAGAGATTAGTAAAACCTGAAATAATCTAACAAAGACAACCAGATTTGATTCATACACAGTATATTCATAATTCCGCTAGAACTTTATAAACCAAAATCAGAACAGAAGAAAGTATCACGTTTTTAAGTAAAACATTAGTTAGTGCAGTACACAACAGCATAACCCAACCAAGCACCAGTTTTGATACTTAACACTTTGTATATGATGGAAATCATGAATATCAGCTTCTAAAATAAAAAAGAAGTTAAAGAGGAACAAAACAATCTCGGATTGAAATATGGCTGTACCTTTGTATCCCCAAGAGAAGGCATTGGTGTGCCACCATATCCTGGAACCTGAGATTTATTAGCATCATTAGGATCAATGTCACCATATGCCAATCCAGCTGCCCTTGCTCTGGTCTCCCATTGTTGAAGTGTCCCAAAATCAGGCACTGGCAAGTCTTTTACCCTTGCCAGTTGAATGGTCAATGGCTCAAGTTGCTCCTGCATTAACATATATTCAAACAAACAGTACAATTATGAGTAAAGCAACAAGTAGATAGTAGAGACACAGCCCAAGTAATATCAGTACAACACAACTTCAATTTCATATCTATTCCCAAAAAAAAAAAGACCCTGCCAAAGCATGGAACACAAAAAGAACATAGAGCATGGAACACAAAAAGAACATAGACCAATATACTAAAATGCTGCTTGCTTGAAAAAAGAGTAGGTCGGTCCTCGATGCTGCTTGGTGCAACAAGTGCATCTATCCCACTACTAATAAATGACATTAAATGTTCGATACAATTTCTATAAAAAGCTCCTAAAACTCATAGAAATATAGCATGACCAGCAAAACTAAAAGAATTACAATATCCGCACTAATTTATCAATATCAGTCTTGGCAATAACTGCATCTCAGCTCCAAATGTACTATTTCCATCCTTTCCCAGGTAAAGCAACAGTGATCCCAGAAAGCAAATATAAATTTGAAAATAGGAAGTAAAGAAAAACCTCAATCCTCTGAAGAAGATCTTTCAATTTCTCCCGCCGCCGACTCCTATTGTCATCTCCTTCTCCCATTTCATCAGCTGCAAGCTTGTCACTCTCAGCAACAAGTTCACCATCACATCTTTCACAGTGAAACATATCATCGGTATAACTAATAAGTTGAAGGGCATCAAAAGCTGAGTATCTGCAATCAACACGTGTAATATTGAGCAACATTTCCATCATAAATCTAGGGGGATAACTCTGCTTAATTATGATGTGGTGTGGCAATAGAAATGAGTGTGACAAATGCTACCTAGCAGCAGCATATGCGAAAATTAAAGCAAGTTTGTGCTTTTATGAGCAACCAAAAAGACCCTACACTTTTTTTTTTCAATTCTATTACCTTTTTGCACAATTAGGACAGATGTACGTCTGAACAGTGTTCCTGCTATCCAATTCATCTTTCAACTTTTTCTTCATTTTGTGTATCCTATATCTGACAACGTCATAGATCTGCTCATAATTAAAGAAAAGCAAATAAGAATAATACAGTTTAAGATATCAAAGATAAAGCTTCAGAACAGAACCTTAATGATGAATATTACCTGTGCATAGTCCAAACAACAGTACGAATGAGTGTGCATTTTGACCTTCTCTTCACCTTCCTTACCTGTTTGACGGCCATCGCCTGTCGCTGCAGCAACAGCTGCACTAAATATTTTTGCGCCTTTTGCTGACTGGAAGTGGAAAACATATACAAAAGTGCAAGATGTTAAAAAAGAAATGGAGCAAAATCACATCAAAAGGTGGCTTGATAACTCCTAAGGGGAGTTTCATTCTATATTCCTAAAATAAAATAAAAATATATCAGATAACGAGCAACAGAGAGGTCATATTTTAAGTTTATACAATGATGTAAATGAAGACACTTACTGTTAAACATGGTATTGCACTGATCATTTTTTTATAAAAAAAAAAGTCTTGTAAAACATGGTAATACCAATCATGTTTTCATAAACAAGCAAATTTAGGTCAGTACCATACACTATTTTCATATATATGACAAAGGGATGCTACATACCTCTTTACGATGGTCTCTAGTGACAAACTTCTCTTCCTCAAAAAACCTCAAAATACGACGGAGTTGTTTTGAATGCAGCTTCAATGCCTTCGCCAAATCTTCCTCTCTAACCCATTGACGCCTGTTGAAAAAGTTAAGTCTGTCAAACAAACAAAGGCAACAGAAATGCTATGGATTGCAAAGAATCAGGTCTGATTCATGTTGAGTTGAAAATTCTTGTTCAAAAATAACATCAGGTCAAATCCAACCCAACTGATCTCGACCAGCAGGCAAAGTATATTGACCAGTACCCAACATATGTTAACAGTTAGCCTGTCACTAATGAGAACTCACTTTTTGTTGGCCTGACAGTGTCAGGAACTGAAATGGTTAGATTCTTTTGCTTCTGGGTTAATACAGGATTTTTCTTCTTTTCATATACAATTCTCAACATACAAAGTTGGGGTAATTTGAATCTCAACCTCCTATTTTAACCAAAAGAGGAGATACAACTGCTCAACTGGTCATATTGAACAGAATCAGCTAATTAAGCGATAAGGTCTGCAGAGTCCACCTGAATCTGCCTTGACTTGGTTAGTCTAAGAACTACCACCTCATTGAAACATTGTTTAGTACAGCTTAAAGAATCCGTATCCTCTGCATTAACTCAAAAGGGAATATTTTTTGAGTTAATCCATCTGGACCACCCAATCAACTTTAAGATCCGTGCAGACTAGATCCGTACTAATATTAAAGAGCCCCTGTATTAAAAAATCAGACGGCTGGATTGGCTCCGTTTAGAATCAGACGGCCGAGATGCATTAACTCAAAAGATTCCCTTTTGAGTTAATGCAGAGGATACGTGTTCCAGCTTAAATTGCTATTTTTTTTCCTTATATTATGAAAAGTTATTACAACAACTTATGCAAAGTATAAGCATCCGAAAAGTTTTAATTTCTTGATAACAGTGAGGCTTGACTTGTAAAAGTTCACCAAAATCAGAAGCATCGAATTAATAAAACTGGTTTGTAATGCTTCAAAATATTGCTTTGCTAGAAATACAATCTGTCAACATTATTGTAATGAATCAGCTAAATTGCTAGAGTCTAGAGAGAACCCAAATACTTCAGTTAAGAGGAAAACATGCTCAAAAATCACAAAAAAGGCAAGTATTTTGAGCATTAAAATCTCAATGGCATACAAACTACCAACTTGACTTCAAACAAATTGCCATGCCATTATCGAATAAAACTATCTAACAGATGGCTATTAGCTAACCTTGTGAGAGCATCAAGGACCACGACAGCAATTCCTCTGTTGTCGCCTCTACCAGTCTTTGGTTGGTTATCACCTTTCATGGTAATGTCATCATAGAATGCTCGAGCAGCGAGCTTCACCAATCTGCATCACCATGAGTTAATCCAAATAATGCAAAGTCTGGTGTAGAATTTTATTTATTAAGTAAGATGAAATGGAAACTCAAGCAAAGATAAAAATTGCATACCTATTGAACGGCTCAAGACTCATAGTGAAAGGAAAGAGATAAATCTCAGACTCGGGAGTCTTTCAGGTGGGTTTCACTAGCACTGAAATTAAAGTCGAAATCAATCAGATTGTAGATTAGTATCGTAAAATGGAGGTTTCATACATTGCATCTTACGTAAACCTAAGATTGGTAGGGGGCTGCTCAGTACGAAATAAGCAAGAAATATCATATAGAAAAATATAAACAAATTAGAGAGAATATAGGGGGAAAAGGCTCGGAAACCATCAATTCAGACATCAAGATTAGGGTTCTGGCCGCCATCGGGCGACAAATCGATAGCGAAAGTTACCGAGAGGGAGAAAAGCAAAATTTCAAAGAGAGAGGTGGAGGAGGGAAGAGAGAAACCCTATCGCCGAATAAAAATAAAAGAAGCAATGAAAGATGACCGGACCTTCCAGCAGGTAGGAGAAACCATTGATGATGCGAAGAACTGTTCTTTTTCGTGTTTTTCTTTCCTTCCGTTTGATGTCTGGTTAAGCGCAGCGCGAAATGAACGAATGAGGGCGGAGGGGAACGAAAAAAAAGGAAGTATCGAGAGAAAAATGGGAAATTGGGAATTGTTCCAAGCCGCTTTCTTAACGATAATTTGGAAATTGGAAGCCGCTTTCTAAAAATACTCTGAGAAAGCAACAAATGAATCGAGTATTCGGCCCAAAAAAAAAACAAAAAACAAAAAATGAATCAAGAATCATGTTATTCATGCGTCGAGCTTTCCGCCGACATTTTTATTAACATTCCTCGTCAAATAAAAAGTTCTACTTATTAATGAGCGAGCATGACTGCATAAGCGAGTTGGAGTATGCTCATACTCAGTCCATTTAGTTAATGAACGGTAATGAGCGAGTTATGAGCAATTGAGCGAGTCACGAATTATGAACAAGCTAAGAGATCAAAAATTAATTTTCATTTATAAAATTTAACAAATTGTCATAATCCAATTTAATTAAATATTACATAATTTAACAAAAAAAATATCTATAAGCAAATTTAACAAAATCAAACAACAAATTTGATCTGGAGCGTAAGTTTAGGTTAGGAGATTTTATTTATTTATTCAATTTTAATTTTAATTTAAGGAATTTGGATTAAATGTGGTAGGATTAGATGCAGCAGTTTCTTAATGAGCGAGTTGGGATATGCTCATGCTCGGCTCATTAAGTTAATGAGCGATAATGAGCGAGTTATTAATGAGTTTTTAGTGAGCGAGTCACGAGTTATGAGCAATTTAATCATCCCTAATCCAGATCCGCCAAAAAAATAGCCGATTCTCATTTTTTTTCTCAACTGGCTATTTTTGACCGGTTCAATTTTTTTTTTAAATGTTATGATTTATTTATTTTTTATTGAAATATTAGAAATATTTTTTATATTTCTTTAAAATAGATAGAATACTATATAATTTGATTTATTAGAAAGACTACGATAAATAATTCGGATCAACATTTTGTTCTCCTTAACAGCATCTAGAGAGAAGTGAATAGATAATATTAAAGATTTTTAGTCGTTTTTCAGTTTAACTCTCTAAATTAACAAATCAATCAATCAACAAGCAAGTGTGTGCAAATAAAGTAAATAGAAATTAAATTACACTCTAGATTTTCACTGATTGGCTCTATGATATAAAAATGCTAACACAATACACACAAAAAAATATTAACTAAATTACACTTATAGTGCCCTCCATTATTGCTTTAATCTCATAAGAAATTAAAGATCTTAAAATTTTAAAATTTGTGTAACATGCAGACTACGGTACAATATCTCAAGCTAAAAATAAAAATAAAAGCACCCATTATTTTTCAGATCACTTTCAGTACATACACAATTTTAAATTTACAACCTCCCCTATAAAGACAACAATCACCCATTCAAATTTAATTTTGTAGTTTCGTATTCTTAACCTAATGTGAAAAAAAATGAGTGATGCTAGCATATTAGTTCGTATTATGTATCAATATTTACGTTTTCAAAATTTAAACAGTTGATCTAAATAGTTTAACATATGACTCTTTACTTGCAACTAATTTTTACATCTTTTAGAATCTTTTTCATATTTTTCTAGATAGATAGAAAATTGTAATCTTTTATCTACAAGTATATTTTCATACGATGATAAATGTTGAATTGTTTAGATTAATTGTTTGAATTAAAAAAATACATTGTTTAGATTAATTGTTTGAATTTAAAAAATAAAAATATTGATCAGTAATATGGATCAATATGTGCTATGTATAGTAACATAGCCTCACTCAATAATAATGTAACAATATGATCTATTCAAGTAGAGGAGAGTAGAAAGAGAGAAAAAATTTATTAATTGATTCTTATTGGATTGGATATTTAATAGGAAGGTTTAATGAATGGAGGTTACTCATTTAAGTTTTAATTAATACTTCCATATATATGCCAGCTCATAGTGACAAATTAATTATTCGGGTTCGGTTCGGCGAGGTCAAAAATTCGTGATTCGGAAATAATTCGAGTATAATTCGGATCAGATATCTCAGTCTGTAAGGGAGCAAAAATAAAAAATAATCAACAAATAAAATCATGAGAAAAATTCGGAAAAAATTTGTAAAATTCGCGAATTATTCGGTCAAAGTTCGGTCAACCGAATAATTCGGCGTTCAGTTCGGCATCACCAAAAAAACCAAATTTGTCACTATGTGCCAGCTATAAGACTAGTTAGTGGTGACATTTTGATATAAAGGGGAGTGCCCTTACTCGATATACCTTCTTATTTTGCTTCTAATTAATTCCTGCTAGAAAGTTAATAGAGGGAGTATCTCTCCGTATAGGAAACTTTAATGCATTTGGTAGGATGGCTTGATTTACTTGTTAGAAAATATGAAATAGTTTCCTGTATACACTTGTTGGATCTCTCATTAGTATTAACATAATCGGTTTTACCAATTTGATGCATGCAGACAATAATGTGGTTGTTCAAACAGCTTAATTTAAAAAATAAAAATAAAGACGACACAGATACCTGCACATAAGAAGCGAAGTAGAAAAAAAATTAAATTCCGCAAAGGTGCTTCTTAGAATTGTGGATTTTACTCATTATCAATACCAATTTCTGGTTGATAAAAAAATCATGAAGAGAGAATCACAATTGAGTATCTGACAACAAATTAGACCCGAAGTTTCGCATTGTTTCGATTCCAATATATAAATATACCGTGTTTTATTATGGAGGATCAAATCAGTTTAAAATCTACACTTCGTAGCCTCTCTGCGAAGCTTTTAAAAAAAAAAAAATCTGTTCAAAATCTGTATGTTAACTAGACTATTTTTTTTAAATAAAAGTTCAAAAGTAAATAGAATTTTTTTTTTTTTTGTGAAAGATGTATTAGTAATCATTTTTTTGGATACTGATCAAAATCCAGAAAAGAGAACGATCTGACTTCGAGAGCAAATAATAGAAGTTAATATACTCTAAATAACAGAATATGTTCTACAAATTTAAAACCTACAAAAAAAGAAATCAACTAACATATTGTTTTTATGGGGATTAAATTGTTATTTAATCTACTTAAGATTCGGTAGTCTTCAAAATAAAAAGTTTGTTATGAATTTGTAAAATATCGTCAAAACACTACTGCTAAATAATTTTTTTTGTTTACAATATGGATGTTCATAAAAAAAATGCACATGTATAGCCTCATAAAAAAATGCGCATGTATGGACACCAAATGAACCGCTTAGTAAGAATATTTCGAAATAGAGTATAAATAATATATAATTCTATTTTTGTGGACATTATTTATTGTATTTTAATGCCACTGTATTAATTTTAGATAAAGTAACTTAATTTATATTGTAATTATGATCGTGCAAATAAAAAACGATTGCATTCCTTATTTATGATTTCCATAAATATATATAGACCTACCATTTGCATTAATTGCTAATGCCTCAAATGTTTCCTTATTAATAATAATTTAATCTAAAATAAAGATTGGAAGAAGAATTTATTGAAGGCAAACTTGGTACAAAGAGAAACAAATTCTCTCAGAATATTGGAATTCTTGCTTTCAAAATAAGCACCCCCCTTTAGAAAATGAAGCAAGTAAAAAGAGAAAGTAGAAGTCACAATATTTATCTATAGGAACTCTAATTATTGACATGAAAAGAAATTAATTAATAATACATGTCCAGCAAGTGTCTTCATCAACCAAACTCACTATTCAGTTAAAAACACAACTTCAATCCCAAGAAAAATAGGATAATTATCTTTGGTATGTAGCATAATTAAGGTATAATGGCTAACATCACCAGTACTAACATTGTAGCTAGGTTGAGTATCACTACTCCCAGAGACGAAGTACTTGACTTAATTGAATGAGGCGTTTGTGGCCTGGAAAAAGAAATTGGCATTAACATAAATTCACAAAATTATGAAAGGAACAAGCTTATTTTGCTAATCTAGTTTGGTATTTGAAACATTCCCGTTGGTGTCTACTGATGCACCGTGCTAGGATCAGCTAAATGAACCAATGGAACTTAGTAGACTAGGGTTAGCAACCATTGATGAAAACAAAAAAAAAAAATTACCGTTGCAGTTTGCTTAGAAGACCACAATACAAAACATTATGTGGCACCATCATCTCTGTTCTGTTATAGCCACCTGGGTCGGCTACTCTGACATAAACCTCTTCGCCTAGATACCATTTGTCAATATTCTCTGATCGCAGATTCCAGAATCCGACATTATCTAGAGAAACTAATACTGCTGTCCATGCTCCCGGAAAGACCTATTGTTACAGAGGATCAGCAAGCCTATTTGAGAATCAACTAAATTAAAGTCAGAAAATTATACTGGCTTAGAACCTGAGTTGTTGTGCGAGAAACAGCATCCCATTTATTGTATGTAGCTCTGCTATTCTTTGACCACTCCCCGTAGTCCATCCTAAAATCCATAAATATCTTCATCAGAAGATAGAATATATGTATGATGAGAGATGACATTGATTAAAAAGATAAGGAAAAAAGAGAGAATAAAGATCATATATATACCCAACAACAAAAAATGCATATCCATCCAAGTGGAAGGTGCGAATTGTTGTATCATTATTCTCAAAAACAATCTCAATAAACCCCTTATAAGAAGCATTAATAGCAGATCTACCCAGCCGAGGCTGCCTATTTTTTGGCCTAGCAGGGAAGTCTAGTGTATAAACCCCTTCCAACTCATGTAGATCTGCTAGCCTCAAAGGAGTGTCAGGCGGTGTGTATGAGATGCCATTAAGTGTTGAACGCCACTTTTCATTTATGTAAAGTGGTGGCATGCTTCTTATCAAATATGTATGAGTTATGTTTATTGAACCATAGTGGAACGAGCCCTGAGGATTCGGCCGGGCGGCACCAGCACTTGTGTTCATCCTGAAAATTGTGCACCCGATATAGAGCATTATTTAGATATATAATTTTGATTTCAAAGTGTATATATATATACCAATAAAATAAAAGACTTACTTGATTGTTTTAGCTTGGTCCATGGAATAGGACCGATAATAAATGTCATTTGGAGGATCAGGGAGTGGGCCTGATGCAGCCCCTTGTGAATTTGAATAATGCAAAACCGCAACACCAGTAACCCTAGCCCAACCAGGCTCAGCTGACTCATTGACAAATCTCGCACTAGCCACAATGTAATAGTCGGCGCTTGCATCTTGATCCATTGTGACTAAAAAGGAGTATGACTGACCCACATGTATGTCTAAATTGGTGTAGTTCTGTTGGATTGTGTAGGTGCCTTCAGCTTCCACCAGTAGTAGATTGTGGCTTTGGATCCTAAAGTTCAGACTAGTGGAGGTGCCAATGTTGTGAACCCGGATCCGATATGTCTTTCCTGTGTACAATTAAAAATTAGGTTAGTGCTATTGTGCCATGCAGCCTCAGAAGTCCGGTTTCCAGTCCAATTGACATGGATCTGAATTTCAGACCTGACCTTAACTGACCCAAAAATAAACCCCCATAAAAAAATCCCAATACAATTACAAAAAGATCAACTGAAGTTTCAAGCCATTAGTGCTGTACTCCAGAACAACCAAAATTATTCATCATGAACCTGACCGACCCATATTCAAATCAAAACTGAAACCCAAATTTGAAATTTATTCAGGTGCCATAACTTAATTTCTAACTTAAGCTTTTGATTCCAGGAAGATAGTGCAATATGTATACTGACATGACTAGAGTACAATAAGACACAAAATAGTATAAAAATGTAAGTAACAATAATGCAACTTCTCACCTGATTCTACATTTATAGTTTCATGATCATAAGTCTTTGGTGCCAGTGTGGGATTATATGGTCCCTTGCCATTAATCAGAACACCATCAGGTATCCCCAGATCTTTTCCTTCATCTAGCAGCTTTCTCAAATCCTACAAAAAAAATATGAACAGTTTCCTAAATTATCTGATACAAAACAGAGATATAAATCCCAGACTCTAAAAGCTGAACTTACTGTGTGGTTCTGGGTGTACCAGTCTCCAATAAAAATTGTGAAATCGCCATCAGGCTGGGCAAATGGCGCTGGTATAGTATTGCGGTTGTTAACTGTGACAGGCCCGAATCCACCAGCAGCCCGTTGGAGGCCCAACGAAGGGAAGTAGAAGAAGCTTCCAATCTGGTCCTTGACCTGGAACTGGTACGTCCAGTTCCAGCCTGGTGGTATCGGGCAGTTAGTACCAAGCACTCCATCTTGCCAACTGTTCCTTCTGTGTTGCAATCCATCCCTACAATAAGATGCAGCAAGGTGGCACCTAAACTTTCCTTGTTTTGAACTTCTAACTATAGTACATTCAAAATTCTGCATTACAACAACAAACCACCTTTTTTTTCCTTTTCCTTGGAGGGAGGCATGGACAATCTAGCAAACTGAGTGTGTTTCAAATTTCAATTTCAAATTGGAAAAATGAATTTTTGTATAACCATAAATAAGGCTGATGGTGCCTGAACTATTCATTCTGCATATATAACCATGTGCGCGCATAAGATAGAAGGGCGCTAAACAAAAATATTGGAAGTTTAGGGATTATCATATGATCAGATGAAGCTTAGATAATCGAATAAAATAAGTTTTCACATCAAATTATAAAATAATAAAGGATAAATGCTGGAGAAATTGTGTACCAGGTGAGTAAGAGTGGCTCGTCCAAGCCATTTAATACATTGACGACCGCATTCCAATTGGTGGTGGTGTTAATTAAAGGCCCTGGAATAGTCCCATTAACTGTAATTACCTACAAAATTTCCACAATACCAATCTTAAGTTCCCATAACAAGTCACAATCTTTTCAGAAACAAAAAGAAAAATAGAGAAAAAAAAAGCAGTTCAATTTTTTTAAACAAGTGCAATGCCATCATGAAAGTTTAATTCATATTTTCAATGCAATTTTCTTGAAAAGGGGGGTTTAGATGTCGGCCAGAAGAAACCGGCTCAATCCGCAAGTCATTTATGAAATTATAAACCTTCTAGCATGGACGGAAGCGGTAAGATCGAATGAGTAGAAAAGGGAAAAAGAGGCTCTAGATTGTGACAAGCGTTTGTAGTTTACATAAAACTAGGAATAAACTCCAATTTACACACAAAATTTAGAACCTTCTCCATAGTCTCTCTCAGTCTCAGAAATATTAATTTGACATAGAAAATCTATGAACACTTAGATATGCAGCATTTGAGATTTCTTCTCAGAGAAAACAACAGGATTGAAAAAAAAGAAAGATCTCAACATTTCCGGGAATGCATACAAATGTGAAAAGATTACAAAAAAAGGGCTTTTTTGAACACCTTTTGGGGCACTCCTAGTGGGCTTAGAACCTTGTAATAGATCTCTAAGTAGTAATACCCCGTGGTATTCGCGGAGAGAGAGAAAGAGAGAGAGAACGAAAAGAAGACTGAAGCGGCGCACAGTAGCACAGCCGGCGGCAGCCTGGATAGGCGCATGTTAGTAGTAGCGGCGCACGATTAATCGTATAAGAAAGAGATACTCTAACACTATGGCCTGGCGACGAAATTCAGTAAACGGTGGTCTCAAATATGCTCTGTTTCTGGTTTCTATTCTCTTCCTTCTCTGCCTTGTGTTTTGTCGTGACTCGAGATCACGAAACAAGACGAATGGAGCCACTTGTAGCCCTTTTAAATGGAAAGGGATCACGCGATTGTTCCTTCATGAGCTCGGTCTATCATAGACCAAAATAATACTCAAGTGTATGGGATTCGGAATTTGGATCTCGATAATATATAGTCAATCTAAGAGTATCGTTCAAATTAATAAATTGAGTTCGTTTGCTTTAATCAGATGATTGAATTGAAAACAGAAAAAGGATAAATCGTAATACAACGTGTGTGTGTGTGTATTGCAATTTAAAGCTAATTTGATTTTCTTGAAAGAAAAACAATAAAACAGATGATGGATATATGTATTGAAATTAAATTATTTCAGTATAATTCGGACATAAATTAACAGTAAAAAAATCAATTTTATATTCAGACATTAAGCACAATCTTTGGTAAGATTTTTCATATTGCAAAATAATTGTTTTTGCATAGCAATACTTTAAGAAAATTGGAAAAAAATACTGTTATTATATAATTATGTTCATATGAAGAACTAGAAACAAGTTGTTAGCTAGGATTAATATGTGAATTATATTAAGATTCTTATTTTAAAGTACCAAATTTTTATTTTTTTTAAACAAAAGCTTTTATTTTTATTTTTTTAAAAAGAGGCATATATGCCCATTTGCATTAGCAAAATGAGAGTCTTAATTACACAACTAAGCATAACAAAAAAAACAATATGAAATACCCTTAAAACCAGATAAATGACCAGCAACTGAGTAGAACAGAGCCTACCCCAATCCCTAAACATAAGAACACCATCTTAGAGAACTATGAAAATTAGCTATAACAAAAACCAAACTAAAGCATAGTAGCGACTAAGCATTCTCATCAATCACAAGCTCGGCAGTTCCATCCCATTTGCGTAGCGGAATGTCATCAACCTCATCCGGGGTCCAAGTCACCAGTTCTTGCACATATACTTCAGAATGATTATTGTAATTGTTCTTCTTTTTTTTTGCATAATCTACATTTACTACTGTGCTCCAAATCCAGGAATGCTGATCTCCTGTTAAAACGCGGTCAACTAAAGAGTTGGTTCTAATTTCTCCGATTAAGGAAATAAATCCTTAAAAGGATCCGCTCTATTCAGGCAATAATCAATGAGGTAAGAACAATAATAGTCACTTTCTCTTATTGCATATTCATATCTCTGACTGTTGGATTAAGAGACGAGAGATCTTGGCCGTTCGATCGCTTTATGGCGGTTTTTGCCTATTCTTAAATGGTAAATGCTGTCAGTCGCCTGCTAATAAGAAGAGTAGAAGACCTCTGTGTTTTTCTTTGAATAGACCCGGTCTACAAAATCCAAGGAGGGTGAAACCCGGTATACAATTTGAGAAAATTCCAAGAGTCTTCTCTCTCCGGTATAGTCCAGGTGCATTCGAACATTATTTGAAACGGAATTTTTTTGTTTTTTGAGATAAAAGTAACGCCAAAAAAGGTTGTAACTGCAACGACAGATTTAAATTAGATTCAGAAGTTAGGTTACGAGATGAAAAACAGCAAACATGAAAACGGAGCGGTATATAATGGACATGTCCCATAATCTTGCATTTCAGAGTCCTATATATATATATTTTTTTATTGCAATTGAGAGTTGGGATCCCACAATTACAAAAAAGACGAAGAACAAATGCCCAATCGGGTGCGTTATATTTTGCAGCAAGGAAAGAAAAACAAATTTGCTTCTCAGAGTCACAGTCTTCGGTTCGGCGACATACAAAATTTGTGATTCAAGAATATTTTGGATATAATTCGGAAATAATTCAGAATTATTTGAATCAAAGATCTCAGTTCTATAAATAAATGAAAATATATTTACAAATAATTCGTAAAATTCAGCAAATTTTTGTAAAATTTGCAAATTAGTCGCGAATTATTCGGTCAAAATTTAATCAACCGAAAAATTCGTCATTCAGTTTGCCATCACCACAAAAACGTTTAATTCTTCAATAATTCACGAATCTTGTGACTATACTAAGTTAACACAGTATGTGTTTAATACCGAAGTCAGTAGGCTTCTTACAAATGAATCTATATCCTCTCAGGTACCCGACTCAAGCAAATTACCAACGGACAGTCCAGATTAATCTCAGCCGAGTCAAAATCAATCCGGTATCTCTAAAAACTATAGAGGATATGTTTTGAGATTCATTCAAAGTTAAAAGAAGTAATCTGGACCGTTCATTTGTAATTTGCTTGAGTCAGATACCTAGGATGATCCGAATTCCTTCCAAGGGACCTGAGTACAATTAGCGTCAATGACCTTCTAGGTCTCAGCGAGTGATTCGAATTTAGTGTCTATATGTAGATCTGAATTCACATCCAATGCATTACCTGAAAAGGGAATCTTTTATAATTAGTGGATCTGGACCGTTCTTTTTAGCTTGGCATGAATCTCAAAGCGCAATAATACTGCCCCTATGTCCTCCCGAATCTCAAACCATAAAGTGAGGCCCATCATCTACAGTAATGGAGAGGATACGGCTGATAGGAGGATTATTTTGAGATTTGTGTCAAGTTAAAAACTGACGACTCTATTGCAGTGGTTCTCAATTCTCTTACAATCCACATAATCATTTAGGCTTTTAATAAGTAAATATTGTGTAAAATTAGTCGGTAATGATCTTATCACCGATCGTCCTAACCAAATAAAACTTACAATTCAAATCCAATATATTTGGTGATCACATAAATAGATGCGGGTACGTACATATATGATATATCTGAAGCGTGCATGACAAGATATGGAACCCCTCATGTACAGTTCATTTGAATTTTTTAAATTTCCCACTGATATCTGAATTTTAACGATTTTTTTATGCATTTTCAGATAATCACAACATTAAAAATTTGGTCAAGCCATCTTCATATCTAACTACAAACCTCTCTGCACATATCTTTCTCGAACTTCTTTGACCTTCCTTTAGAATTATAGACAAGATCAAATATCTTTTTATGTCCAAATAAAAATATAAGCACTACAACTTTAAAGGCTTGTAAAGATACTACAAACTACTATGAGAGGCACCTGCAAACCAGCATGCAAACATATATAATTAAAAAACATCTTCCAACAATAAGAAAAATAGTTTCTTCGTTAGCGAAAAAAAAAAAAAAGTAGTTTCTTCGTTAGCGAAAAAAAAAGAGAGAGAAGCTTGGGCGATTAGGTCAGCCGCCCCACCCCCATTCCTCCTCCTCTTCTACCTCTCCACTCTCTTGTATTCAATCTTTTTTTGTAGATCTCATTTTCGACACAACATATTCCCTCTCTCTTGGTACCTCTTTGAGTAAAGAGGAGAATGAGAGAGAGGGAAGAAACCGGAGCCAACCGGAGCCGAAAATGCGGTATCGTCGGAGCTTAGAACGTAGAGTCTCATCTCCGTCGGAGCGCGGTGGTGAGTAGATCCGGTTGTCATCGGAGCGCGGCGGCGATCGAAGAAACAGATCCGGTCGTGGATCGAGAGGGAAGTAGTTAGTGCCGAGCAGAGCTCATTGGAATCGAGTATGCGGTAATATTGGAGCTCGGAGTGTCGAGTTTTCATCTCGATTGGAGCGCGACGGTGACTAGATCCGATAGTTGTCGGAGCGCGGCGGCGATCAAAGAAGTGAATCCGGTCGTGAAGCGAGATTGAAAATAAATTTTAAAATTGAGTATGAATGTAAATATTTATTTTTATGTTATATGAGGTGATAGAATTTAGGATTTTGTAATTTTTTTCTTATCAATATATTTGTTAGTGGTAATTTTAACCACTAACCATCAAAAACAATAAGAAAAATAACGTTTTTTTCTCGTTCCTAGAGTTCCTACTAACAATTTAACAAAACTGAAAGGAATTCCTAAATTGGTCAAATATTTCTCCATCCTCATTGCAGGAGTTTCTCGTACCTTGCTTACATCCCTGATTCCTGAATATTTCCAGTTGAAGTGATGATACAAAGCAGCAACCAAAGAAAGACAGGGACAAGTATTGGGTGCGCTCCATTAATTAGAGTAACGGCTTCGCGGTGGCTTAATCATGCAAGGGAATTCAGTTCCCTCATTGCCACTGTATTTTCTATTTAATTCTACGGATACTATATATAGTTTAGTAAGGTAGTGTAGCGTGCTGTATGTTTGGGCACATTTTAGGAGCTTGTAAATAAAAAACTTTTTCTTACCAATATATTTGTTGACGGTACTTCACCGCAAACCATAAAAAAAAAAAAAGTACTGGCCGAAGGCTGAATATCGCCACCACAGTCTACGGTATTATAAACGGTCAAAATAAGCAGCAACGTATGGATTTTTGGCATTGGCTTTACTTAGGTTGCTTTAAGAGCTTCATTTTCATCTCGGCAAGCATGGCTTGTATTATAGGAGGGTGGCTTGAGACGACTTGTGGGCTGCAAAATGGAGTGAACCGAAGATTGTGTGCGGGCCGAACCAAAGGTAACTAGGTAAGCAGCCTCTTATTATCTGTTTTTGGTGAAGACCTAGCATGGTAATGGCATGATAAGAGCAGCTAACATCAAGTGATAGCTCGTGCCACATCATCATTCATCACATACTACATAGTGATGAAATAATGGACTTAACCAGGTATGAAAAATGATAGTTGAGGCAGATGGAACCAAACAAGGGGTTTGGAAAAGCAAGGTAGCACCTAAGGACGATAGTTAAAGGGTCATAATTTAGACTCCAAATAAATATTTAAGAACCAATCAATACTGCCATTCATTAACAGTATCTTTTGTGGAACTTAAAAGAGATGATAAACATGTAGGGCGTGTTCGGTTGTTACTGTTTTCGTGAGAAAAAAAAATTCACTCAGAGTGATTTTTTTTCCCCACGGGAACAGTGTTTCGGCCATTCAAATTGGACCTGAACCCAAGTCCATTCATGTTCCCGCTTGACAGCCGAATACGCCCGTATAGTACACCATAATGAAGAAGCATAAGTTGACGAAGAACAAGAAACACTGAACTCACAAAATGTTCACACAAATTCTACAAATTGCCCAAAAAGAAAAAAAGAGATGCATGAAGATAATGCAATGAACAAATATTAAAGAGCTCTAGCCAAAGTTAACATGGATTATTTTATGCCAATATGAAATGAGAACAAAGCAAAAAAAAAAGAAGTCATTGTTCCATTTTCAAAGAGGTAAAAGGATAATTCAAAAAGTTTCAAACATTAGGGGGGGGCCATATCTTTCCGAAAAACTCTTCAAGACGCTGTGATTGGGCCGAATACCCCTCCAGCCCAGCTGCAAGTAGCTCCTCAGCAGCAGGCCCCATAGATGCAGCAAGACTCAGCTGGTCCCACTTCACCATCTGCATCATCATTGGAAATACATGCATTTATTTTTTATACTTGAAGTTGATGCATACTGAGAATATCTGAAGTTGAATGACAAGCTTTTCATTTAATTTTTATTTTCCTTTTATTGGTGGTATCATTATAAACCAGATACTTGACCTAACAAACATGGATCTTAAACCAGTCAAATAAGGTCTCCACTTTTGATACTTGGTCTTACTGTATAAGTTCCGTGTAATCATTGTAAATCATATTTCATAATATACATGGGAGTGGAACCACACTACAATTTAAGAAAAAAGGAATTCAGAAAGTAATTTGACCCTATCATCAAATAATGGTGAGTAGGGAATGCTTAATTTGCTTTTAAGACTACTTCCTACTTTTAGTAAGGAAATATTCACTATAAATGAGGATAATAAGAAAATTTTATATCCTTGTCGTTGGTTTAGGAACCATCAATAATATATCATAGTCATCCGATCAAATAAATATGAATCTCTAAACAAAATTGTGTATTGGAGTATATACCTCTTCATCGGTCAACTGATACATCTTGGCTGAATCAGGAGACAACTGACTGACAAAGGAATACTTCTCATCGGGATAAGTAACTGATTCCTTCATAGTTTGGAGTACCTTTAGAGGGGCAATAATGTAATCAATCCTATTTGGACAACAAAAGAGAGTAAATCAAATAAGTTCTTCATCCATCTTTTAATAGACAAACATTTTTAAATTTATTGTAATTGTACCCAAGAAGGCTAAACAAGTCCTGCTTGTTGCGAACAGCAGCAGCCATTACTTTGGTCTTCATGTCGCATTTGTGAATATAGTTGTATGCTTTCTTAACCTGCAGACACATTTTTATGGTTTAACAAGAACACAAGTATGTTTTCATGTGGATTTTTAATAGGGGTGAATTTCACATTATTAATGGTATTAAAATCATGAAATATTATGGGCACAAGAACCGGGGGTAAGAAATGAGGTCAAATTCCCAAGAGCTACCTGTCTTGCCTTAACCAAAAATGAGCCCATTTTTCTGTGAGGTCAAGAAATAAATTATGATCAGACCCAACAGATTAAAACATACTCCTTTCGGTCCACACCTGATCCAACCCAAAACCAACAATTACTAACATCTAAGCCTGATAATCAGAAAAAAGGCCAATGCGCACTCCAAAACAATTTTGACTGAAACATCTAAAAACAAACATATCTTGCAACCAACCAAACCAAATCAGAGAGTCAATTGAAGCTGAGCTCCCAAAGAGCCCCAATATTGGAACTGTTCCTTAAACTGAAGATTACCTGACCCGAACAATCTCAGATGCGAATGACCCAAACCCGAAAATAACTTCGAACAAAATTTGACCGAAATCCACAATGACCTAAATTATGTTGGACCTGAATGAATAGATCAACCTGAAGTTTGTCACATCTATATGTACCCTACCACTATACCTCACAAAATAACAGAACATCATGTCAAACAATACAAAAAATAAAGGAAAATTAGCTATACTTTACCATTCTAAATCACAACCCCATGTCCCAAAGAAAAACTATTTTAAAGATACCACAACTAAGGTCCATAGTTGTTACTTTCATCTAGAATTGATGGGAGAAAGGAAAGGAAATTTGAATTCCTTTTTTTTAAAGAAACAGAAATGGGGGATGTATGCGATAATTTCCGATAATAGAGGGCATACATTTCATGTTACTCATTTTGCAAGGGTACATATCATATTCTGAGGTGTTGTAGAGGCATGACAAGAATTTGTCCTTAGAATGATATTTATTTGAGGATGCCAAGGATTAACATACCAAAGCTATTCCAGGATCCTCTCCTCTTTTGAGGGCAGCTTCTATCTCAGGATCACCAGAGTGGTTGCGTGCCCAATCCTGCATAGCATCTCAATGTTACTATTATATTAATGGTATTTTCTTAAATAAAATAATATTTTCAAAAGGCACAAATGCTTCATATTTGGAGAAAATACTTGACAGTTCTCATAATTTCAAGGAAGAGATATACCCAATGTTTCTATGATTACTTACCGATAAAGTTGTGGGATCCACTGACAATGGATTAACTAAAGAAATTTTAATAATTGTCAAAATAACTTGGAATTTTGGAACCCAACCATTGCAATGAGATCTATACTCTATTCATATCGTGTGAATGCAAAATAATGGAATTTGATGCAACTTTTATCATTCAACAAACAACTTGAAATTTGCAATGGTCTACATGTAATAGCCTGTAAGAACTAGCCTTTGGTCTAGTAGTAAAGACACATGGTCTCTGATGTGGGAGGTCATGAAACCCAAATGGGGGAAATCCTTTGTTGTAATAACAAGGGTATTAAATAGTTGGGTGGCTTGACCTCCAATCTTTGCTAAAAAAAAAAATGCATTTAATGGCCTGTGATGATATATCAAATAACACTCAAAACTACATGAAATCTGATACACAACCAATCACAAGGCCAACAACATGTCTATGATTCTTTTTTTCCAGAAATTTTTATAGCTTGATTTAAAAATATATTGTCAAGATTGTCGAGATAACCATTATCAGGAGATCCCAGCCCTACAGTAAGACAATTTTACCATCATCCCTAGCAAGTCTCATTTTTTTTTATCTGAAGCCCAAGTTTACCAAATGCCAAATTAAATTTGTTAAATAAAACTGCATGAAGTAATTAACCATTGGGAAAATTTGACTAAATCATCTATATTCAAGGGTTCTGTAGTCAGATTTTGCATAAATCAACTTTGCTTAAAATCCGTTTTATTTAAAGATTGGCTTCTAACTGAGGTTAGAAGAATGGCTGTCCTTAATAATGTCTAATTTACAACATCGTAAACTAAACTAAAAACAAAGTTCCTCAAACTGAATGAACAGAATGGAGTCGAATGGGGGTAAGGGTAACCAAACTAAAAACAAAGTGTACCAAGCTAAATGAACAGAAGGGGAGTCAAATGGGCAGTTACCCTGATGCGGCCAACAAAAATCTGGATGACAGATGCACCCGCCTGAGCTGCTGCTGCTGCTTGTGCAAAACTGTATTACAAAGTTCACTCCCAACGTGTTACAAGGTCAGAAAGTTGGTAAGCACTGAAGATGGGAAGATAATGTAACAAGTAAGAGAACCTATAAACAAATGTGAGGTGTGTCTGGATGCCTTCAGACTCCAGCAGCCTAGAAGCCTCAATACCCTTCAACAGAAAGGAAAAAAAACTCTATTATCCACATGAATTAATCAATAAAAACATGGTTTAGCCCGATGACAATAATTATGTCACCAACAAGATGGTCAATACCACCCCCTACTTTCTGGGAAGGGCTAAGAATTTAGCCTTCCATTTCTTTGAGCTCGTCGTTTATTAGATTAAATGAACCTCTAAAAATCTAGAGGTGACTCTATATCATGAAATTATACCAACATACTGATTGGCTTGGGATACGATTCCAGCTGCGTACCAGGGCATTGGTGATTAAGAGTTTGAGACTAGTGTCAGTTCCAGCAAAGAAAACAAAAGAGAGAGAGAGAGAGAGAGAGAGAGAGGAGCCACCCACTAGTAGTTAAATGGTTCAACACTAATATAAACAGGGTTTCACCAACACTAATCTGTTTAATCATTGAAAGCAACTTAATTCTGCAAGAAGAAGCTTGTAATTGTCAAACATAAACCAGAAAAGGCCATACTTGCCAAGTTGAAGGGATTTTGAAGAGGAGGCGCTGTGTTGAGACATCGTGTTCATCATACAGCTTCAATAGTTCATGCACCTGTAATAACAATTAGACAATGTATGCTCAGGTAGTTTGTTTCGGTATATATGGTTTTTAGCCTCATAGGTTCTTTGCTGGGGTACCCTTCCGGTTGCATAAATGTTCAGCACTCAAACAAGGCTAAAATGTTATGTATGATTAATTATTTAGTTGCCAGGTATAAGTTCCCTAATACACATCTTTCGAGAGAAAAAAGTTCCCTAATACACAGAGGAGTCGCATCCATACCTTGTGAATAATTCCTCGGGTATCATAGGCCAAGCGAGCATCAATTTCGGTTGAAACACGTCCAGGAACCAACTTTGCCAAATCAGCACCAACATTCACCAAAGCCTGAAACCGCATACTAATCAGTTTACATTATTTTTTAATTTTTCAACAGCGTGCTACTATGTATGCATAGAAAATAGCAGAATCTAAGGCAAGTAAACCTTGTTAGAGAAACAAGACAAGCGTTCCCTGGGCTTTTCTAGCTCAATGCATTCACCATCTGCCAATGCTGTCTCTATAGCACTCTATCAAAAAGAGCAATTTATGTTTATAATTAAACTTTGTTCAAGTGAGCATTAATCCAAATTCATCAAAAAGAAAGAAGACGAATTGTATTAATTGTAGGTAGAACTATGAATTTTTACCTTGAACTTGGTGTCAGGAAGGCTACAAATGCCCAAAAGAAGGGAGGAGCTAACAGTGGCAGCCGTAGGGGGGAATCTAAAATCTCATAAAAATTAGTAGTGTCAAAAATCGTCATGTCAGCTGTCAGCATTATCAAAAGAAAACTCTAAATAAGTATGAGAAGAGGTACCTATCAAAATCGTCGAAGATAACAGTATCTGGTACGATCTCACTGAAGCTAGACACCGCATCTAGCTCAGTCCTTAGTTCTACACAAAAAATAATAAAAAAATAAAACAATAAACATATACAGCTGTAGAGAGGCACGGATATCTTGGACAATATCATGCATATCATACCAGGATACACTTCAATTAATTTAAGGAATGAGATTTTAAATGACATAAATCAGCATATCTTAATCAAATAACATCTGCTCCAAGCTACACAAACGCAACCTAATTCTCTTTCAACTGGATTAATTTGATACAATTGGGAAAGAAATAAATGAAAATTTACCAGTATCAACGGAAGAGGCATTGTCACCTGTCACGTAGCATATCGGAAAGCTCCGCTTGCAGCTGAAGTAGATAAATTGGGAAGATCCGAGCCTTGGCCTCGATCTATTTAGCTATTGATCAGTCATAACCAAAAAAAGAAATCAAATTAAGGTAATTTTACGAAAAGAAGTAATAAAAAGTTGCAGACTCAAGTTAGATAAATAGTGAAGTACCTTTGGAGAAGCGAAGAGAGAGGAGGAAGTTGGAGAGAGAGTCGGTGACATTTTTGCGATCATTCGAGAGAGAGAGAGAGAGAGAGATGGAGTGAGACTAGAAAAGACCAGAGGGCGGAGGATACTATGTGTTAGATATATTAATTAATTTTTATTGTTAATTGTTTAAGCTCGGAAACAAATCTGCTGGCTGCTGCGATTCTCTGAATCGCAGAGTTCCTGTTTGTCCAAATCACAACATTCGTTTATTTTGAAATTCGTACATAAAATTAACTGCATTTGTATATTTTATAAAAATGAATAGTATGATCTGCAAAAATAGAGACCTGCGATTCCAAAGAATCGCAGCATATTTGTTTCCGTTTAAGCACTACTTTTTTTTTTGTTAAAAGTGTTTAAGCATTGCAGTTATGTTTGATTATTGTTAATTGTTTAAGCACTACATTTTTTTTTTGTTAAAAATATTTAAGCACTGTGTTTAAGTGGTGGAGTAAATTTTTACTCCAGTCAAATGAGAAGTAAATTTAAAAGAGTAAGATGAAGTAGCATTTGAGTTAATTTGTGTTAAATTGTTCTACTTAGAGATGTGAAATAATAGTGAATTTCGCAGTTAAAGTAACATTATGTTATAATTTTCTCTCTCTCCATTAGCTTACTTCACCAAATTCTAACCAAATATGATTATTTTAATCTGTTTTAACTCGGAGTAAGAAATTTAATTCAAAGTAACTTTACTCCATAATTAGAATTAGTGTAGACATGATAGTTTGCATGTAACTAGATTATCTATGGAATTTGTGTACGAGAAATGTGTGTCACGAGTATATTGCATAACGGGAGTTACATATTACAGCATAGTGACAAACTAATAGTTCAGGTTCGATTCGGCAGAGTAAAATTCGTGATTCAGATATAATTCAAACATGATTTCGTACAACAAGAAAGCAAAGACAAATTAAAAATTAAAAATTTATATTTTTTTTCTTTTTTTATCCTGAATAATTTGTGATTCGCATTTTATTCGTGAATAAAACGTATTATATATTTTTTTGTGTTTTATTCAGACTTCGGTTAAAAAAAGTCCAAAAAAAACAAATAAAACACGTAATTTGTCACTATGCATTACAGAATGACAGATTAACGGGGATACAAGTATACAACTACGCTACAAACTAAGGCAGGTTAAGTCCGAAGGAAGTTGTGGATAAGATTAAGGTTTATATAAGCTCTCCTTTTGTGTAACACATGGATGTCTCCATTCGAACAGGCAGAGTTGACCGGACAGAAATTAAATATTATCATAGAATAATGTATGAAACATGATGCATTTATCTTAATTCCACATTGATTAAAGAATCGTACAGTTAAAAGTTTCTAAATAAAATACAAATTTGCGTCTTGGACTCAATTTTAAGTTTGATGGATTGACCTTAAAATCCTCACACAATAGATCAACATCAATTTTAGAGATTTTGATAATTATTTTCGCACTCTCATCTTCGCATTATCTCCGCACTACTATGGATGACCACTAAAACATTAACAGAATAATACTATTTAATATGTAACATTAATGTATTTATCTTAGATAGTATAAGTCTTAATTTCTACGAAGAGAACTGTATTTACGTATGTAAAAAATATTTAAATTGTATCCTGCACAAATTTTCTTATTTTCTCTATTCTTTCCTGCACTATGAGGAACCACTAATCGGGGTCAACCTTTCTGGGCCAACTTTAAAAAAAAAAATTTTAGGCCAAACTTTAAGAGCCAAAAAATTAATAAGAGAAATATTTATCCCTAATCTATATAGTATTTATTCTTAGATATTGAAGTAAGTATCCATTTGACATTGCAACAATTTATCTTAATAAAAAATTACTTTTGGTATTGGAGTATTTATCCTTACACATTACAATAGCTATGTATATATACTTTAGTTGGAGTATATAGTTGAAGTATTAATGCAATATTTATCCATTGGACATAGTAGTATTTATCTCTAATCTATATAGTATTAATATTTAAATATATAGTATTAATCTTTAAAGATTGCAGTATTTATCCTTAGACAATTAAATATATAGTATTTATCCTTAGACAATTAAATATATAGTATTTATTCTTAGACAATTAAGTATTTATCTTAGACATAAGAATTTATCTTTAAAAAAATTGAAGTATTTATCTTTTGATATTGGAGTATGTATTATTTGATATTGAAGTATTTATTCTTACACATTACTGATAATACTCCAGTTGAAGTATCAATGCAGTATTTATCCATTGGATTGGAGTATTTACCTTAGTCAATTAAATATTTAGATCCATGTGTGCTACGTCAGCATGAATCTTGAAGCGAACACGCACAAATATTGAAGCAACGTGCACAGATATTGATGCGATGCATGCAGATCAAAATCATTTGAAGACCCGTGCGAGCACGAATCTTGAAGCGAACACGCACATATCTTATTGCGATGCGGACGGATCGGACGACAGAGAAATCCTTCAGATTTAAATTTGAGTTCGATGCGGCGTTTTATACTTTTAATAAAGGATAAAATGGGTATTTTATGAATTTAGAATGTGTTTTAATATAAAATATAATATAATGGATAAATATGTGAGTTTTTAAAGTTTAGATGGGAGAATATGTAATTTTAAAATTTAGAGGGAGAAACACGTAATTTTGAAGTTTTTGAGGGGTATACGTGAAATCCCCTTATTAAAATTATATAAAAAATATTAAAGTTTATAATATTTATCTAATTGTAACGGTAAATAACATAAATTTTTCATAATATATATTAAAATATATGGTATATTTCTATTATTTGGATACATATAATTGAAACGTAAAACCATTTCAGTATCCTTATCCACACGACGGATATTCGATATTCGAATATTGACATCTAAGTTTTCGAATATATATCGAATACAGATTGGATATTATCCATACCGTTTTCACCCCTACACTAGCTCCTTTTTATATGTAGAATTATTATCATTCATAATTATTTTATTTTATATAATGTTTCACCAAAGTCTTTAAAATTTTACTAACGGACGCCCTCGCACTTATTATAAAAGGATCCAATTACTGGTATTCAACAGTTTTTATATTGATATATAATTTTTGTACCGATAATTTTACTCGAATTAATGTAGATGATTATCATGACCTTTGATTAGCACTACACAAAAAATAAAAAAAATTAGGAAAAATCGGTGAAGCAAACTCTGAATTATGATAAGATCAGCGAACTATATATCACGTAAAAGTTATATATTTAACATATTAATCAATATCAAAACCATCTGAATGATTTAGTCCAGAATAAATAGAAAACCAATGAAGAAAATTTCTCACAATTTTCAATTACCATTTTAAGTGTACCTAATATGCCATAATGATCGAACGTTGCCAATTGTAATATACTTAAAATAATAACTGAAGTTAATTTCAGCAAACTAAAACAATTCTATTGAATTGATAAAAAAAAAAATGAGTCCTGCATCAACGAAGACCCCGCATAACATCCAGAACGAAGCAAATTTTTAAAATTGATGCAAAAATAATTAGTTTTTTGAAAGATAGAAAAAATAATGAGTTTTTAGTACATTCATAAATTATATTGTATATACCAAGTAAAATTAACTTGTTTTTAAGCTAAGGTCACCAAGTCCTTTTGCGAGTTTAAATTCAAATGCTGTTGACTTAACTTCAAACGATGAATTCAAACTTTTGAGACTAATCTATTTCATAAGTGATGTGTTTACATACCTAATTTATATTCTTTTTCATATATAATTTAGTAAAAAGATAACAAATAATAAAATATTAATACATTAAAATTAACTAATAAAACTTCTTTCTTTTGACCGCTTGATTTTATACTAAATTAATTCAAAAATTTATAAATTTTGTATATAAACGTATCACTCGTGAAAGTAGATCGATTTCAACAATTTAAATTTAGCATTTGAAGACCTTGCATTT
Source organism: Carex arenaria (assembly GCA_964058825.1). NCBI lineage: Eukaryota > Viridiplantae > Streptophyta > Magnoliopsida > Poales > Cyperaceae > Carex > Carex arenaria. Next base: position 342,407 of record CAXKVW010000294.1, on the reverse strand, counting down.
ATTCACTCTTAACAATTAACATCTCAACATATTAAACTAACGAGAAACAAAAAATTAATTAATTTACAACCCTTTAGGAACAATTTAACTTATCTATTATAGAAGATAATATCAAATGAAAGGATTTTTTTATTCTCTAGAAGTAATTTTTGCTAGCCTAATAAACTAATTTGAAAAATAAAATAATGAAAGAAAAATAAAATTGTCTACTATTTGAATGTCTACAAAGTAATTAATTACAAAAATATTGAATACTAGTAGTTGGGTCTTTATGTAATGATAATAAGTGTAAGGCCCTGGAAAAATAAATTCTCAAGAATCTTGATGAAAACTTGTCAAAAAAAAATAATATAATCATGAATGGTAGTATTTTTTATATATAAAAAAAGTAGTATCCTGTGAAATAAAAATATAAGAATGAACCGCAGTGCTAACGCCCGTACTACATTTGCAAATCTAAGCCCCCCTAAGCTAACAGATTATTTTTTTAATCCTACAGCAAAGATTCCCTTCAGGCCGCTTTTTGTGGTTGCATTTTATGAAAAAAAAAGTTTTGAAGATTAAACAAGAAAGAATCTCAAAACTCACATCATCCAAATCAATGAAACAACTATAGTACCTCTTGAAAGGACTGAACAAACAAGCTTTGCATGATATAGCTGAGTGCCTAGAGAAACTGACACAACTAAAAAGTAAAAAGACAAGAGAAAAGAACCATAATCAGAGTCATAACTACAAATCCTGACAAATACTGCTCGGGTTTCAACAATTCAAAACATATTAAAACCCAACAAAAAGAATCCAAAAATAAAAGGGATGTAATTTCCGCAATCACAGAATAAGAAGATGCTCCAAAAATCTCTGCACAACTAAAATACAGCTCCAACAAATAATTAGTTTTTTTTCTTTTAAATAAGAACCCAGCGGGTTAGAACTAAGCTCCTGGTGAAGCAGTAAGAATCCATAAAAATTCAAACCCCAAAATCAGCATCTAACATTCTCTTTGATAAATTGCTCAACCTGAGAAACGTTACCAGTCAGACCAGATGACTCAGCCACAGTAACCTTGTTCTGGCACTGTGAAAATGAGAAGGGAGTGCCATGTGTGCCAAGCACAACCTCATCGGTGACATCAGCAGTTGAAATAGCATTCCTGGATGCCCTCAGCTTATCGCTAAAATTAACAATAAGAGGGAAAAAAAAAAGATTTTCATACTATTCAGTTATACTGGACAAATTACTAACATTTATTACAAGAACAAAACGAGAAATGGTAGACTCCACCAGTAGGGTAAATTACCTATCCTATCCACAACAAAAAACTCTGATATTGCACCCTTGAATCAAATCACTCTGTTGCAGCAGTTATTAAAGCTACGACTTCTATAGCATGTGTATAGTCTTAAATAAAAGAGAAGGCTGAGTGAAGTATTGAGCTAAAGTAGGAAAGGGAGGAGAAATATACATTTCCTTCTCAAGCTGCTTCTTAATGAACTCCTTAGAGTGTGCTGTCACTTTATCAGTCTTGTTGCATAGTATCAGCAGAGGTATCTTCTTTTTCGCCACAATTGCCTTTGTCAATATATCATACAGGTACCTTCGAAAAATACATAGAACAGGGACAAAAGGTAAGTTCTATAGTAAAACAGAAGAAACCTTGACTGCATTACCAGATAAAACCAACTCTATTACCTTACCTATATCAATTCAACACTAATGTAACTTTAGGAGCCAAATTATGCTGCTTAACCAACATCTAAACTTAATTGATGTGAAAACCTCAAACCCTTCCTACCACTAAAGAAAGGACTAAAAAAGGTCCAGCATATGACACAGTTGAATTATTTACTGTTTAGTTGACATTTTTGGATAAAGGCTTTTGGAGGAAACATGTAACATCAAAATCAACAGCAAGAACAACAAATAAAGAAATCAAGATAGTGGTTTGATAAATAGAAGTCCACGATACATACCTAAACCAATAGGCACAAGAATGGTACAAAATGTCCAATAACCAACAAAAGGAATACACAGGGAGAAGGTAGATGTTGCAATGCACAGGCACAAAACAGTACAATAATTCCCACACTTGAATAAGGTGGGAAATTGGATAAAGAAAGATGGGGGAATTACTCTGCAGCAGCTTGGTAATTGTACAAGAAATCTTGCGCATCAACAGTGAAAACAAGGCCGGCAGCTTGAGGAAGGTACTCGTCAAGCTTCGGCTTCAGCCTTGGATGGCCTGGTACATCTATCAAGTGCACTGGTACAGCCTTTTTCTTTTGCTTTTCCTGTCTCACCAAGAAAAAACCAAAAGAAAACAACTCACAATATAAATCCCAGGAAATGCCTTCAGTGCCAAGCTTGCAAAAAGGATCTCATAATTCTATGTCTAAGCTTGACGTGTGTTTATTTGGGGTACATTTTGATCCATTTAAGATTTACAATACAAACACTCAAATAAAGCTCCACAGAAAGCATTTAGAAAAAAAAAATCACATCAAGAATTCTGGAAGTACACAGTACACGCTACACTATTGGAGTGTACAGCATCAAGTACACTTAGCTAACAACATTAACAAAAATGGGCACTTTAGTTCATATTGAATAGAAAATTACAATAATGTTACCTCAGATAAGTCAGAATTCAACACAAAGGTACCATCATTCGGCTCCATTGAAGTTACTGTGCCTTGGTGTGGGGACCCATCACGAAGCTACAAAAATGAGAAAATAAATTTGACTCTTAGATAGCCTATGTGGATTCTATCCAAATTTAACAAGTAAAATGCCGTGCATTAAGTTAAAATTTACCTGGTAGAAAAGAACTGTTTTTCCACTGCCACTGAGGCCAGCTAGAAGTATAGTGTTCGACTTGGAAGTCCTGAAGAAAGACACTGCAATACCATCAGTGACAACAAATTAATACAAAGTAAATCATATCCAAAATCTTCTTATGAAATTCCTAGATTTAAGAATTAAATAAGTAAAATTACTGCTAGCGCTGTGATAACAATTCGGTCTAAATTTACCTTTTCTGTCAACATGGAAAAAACATGTTATGAACCTATAATAATGGTAGAAATAACTCACAGATGAGGAAAAAGGCAAAAGTTACAAGAAGAACAGCTACAGCAGCGTATATCTGTTCAACTGGCTGTTCACTAATCCATTGCTTCGTTTGATTTACCAACTGCTCCAATTCCATGCCTGAAATGTCATAAAATTTACACGATCATAAACCTATTGTAATCTTGGTTACCAAGTCACAAACCCTAAAAAACACATTACTGTCCAAATTGGCCAATTCAAAAGCATTGTCTTACAAATTGAAGAATTGCTATACCGTGACCAGAGACGGAGCAAGGTAGTGGCCATCCCATATTGCGGGAACCAGTGTTATAAAATGCGGTTTTCATGCGGTATGCGGAAGGCCACCGCATACCGCATACCGCATATACGTTATACGGCCACATATGCGGATTTTTATGCGGATGTATATATGCGGATTTTAAAACTAGAATTCATATATAATTTATATGCAAAACTATAATTTGTGCACATCAAAGGCATATCTTAGATAATGATTGATATTATGAATATGCATAAATATATCAAAGCTATAATTTCTGTCACTATGAGTAATTATATCATGCACATGCAGCACATCAGAGGCGCATCAGAGGAATTAAGACACAAAGGAATCAGAGAGGAAATTATATAGTGCATAATCTCACAGCAAAATACAAATATAAATGTTAAAACAAAATACAAACAAACATAAATAAAATATAAGTACTAGATTACCCCTCTACATAAATAAAATATAAGTTTTTACCCTTCTTCCTCCACTGATGCATATAAATGAGGTTCTTCATCAACTCAGAAATCAAGACTTAACCCAGTAAATATCATCTTGGTAAGTCCTTGGTAGACAGTGCATACTGGGTTTAAACAAGGTCAGATGCCACTCATAAAATTTAGTGACTTAACTCAGAAATCTTCTCTTAAACAAGGCAGCAAGTGCATACTGGGTTTAAACAAGGTCAGATGCAACTCAGAAATCAAGACTTAACTCAGATGCAACTCATAAAATTTAGTGACTCAGATGCCAAAATTTAAAAAATGGGTTTAAACAAGGTCATGTGCATATCTAATTTATATGAATGTCAACTCAAGTACTAGACAGTGCATACTGGTACAGCACTGAATGTAGAGAACCAGCCAGTGTAGTACTGGTACATCCTTAGGGAACCAGACAGTGCATACTGGTGCATCCTTGGTATGGAATGCACAAAACAAACTGTCAAAAGAATTAATCATGTGCATTACAACCTGCTAAAACCGTGCAATTATGTCAGCATAACAATATTTCACATAAATCAAGTAGCTTGAAACTAATTAGGCTACTGTACAATTGAAATAATTAGGGAAGATTATCGTTTTCACTGAATGCACTGAATGCACAAAACAAACTTATCGTTTTCACTTTACAAAAAGGGAAGATTCAAACTTTACAATTGAACTAATTAGGCTACTGTACAATACCTGGAGAGTGGAGAGGAGCTGGAGGAGGAGAGAGGTGGCAGCGAGCACTAAAATCTGGAGATAGGCGGAGGAGAGAAGCGGCAGAGGATAGAGGAGGCGGAGTGGATAGGAACCGGCGATCGGTGGAGAGGGGAGATGAGGCGGTGCAGGGCTGGAGAACTAGAGACTAGAGATCGGAGGAGAGAGACGGAGGAGAGAAGCGGTAGAGGATAGAGCCAGCGCCGCGGTTGATTTGATCGGCGATCGGTGGAGAGGAGATGAGGCGGAGGAGCTGAACCTTGAGATCGCGATTAGGGTAGCTGGGTAAGGAGTCCTTATGCGGAGAGGCCAAATTTCTGTTTCAGAACTATATTATGCGGATCCGATTTTCTATATGCGGATTTATGCGCCCGATTAGATTATATGCGGCAAAAATTATGCGGACGAATATGTGGAACCGCATATTAAACCGCATATTGATTTTCTATGCGGTTTCTAACCGCATACGCGTATGCGGCCACATTTTGTTACACTGGCGGGAACTACCTTACTTAAAAGTTAGCACCTTATACCATATCAAGCTATAGTATTTGTTGCTATCGCGGTTTTAGAAAATCTATCCGCAGCCCACGATCCGATTATTGGGCGATTTACCAAACTGACTGATCGCTTTTTGTGTGAAAGAAAGCTTGAATCGAAAGAGGCTCACCTTATGTCCGAGTTCGCCGATTCTTCCTTATAGTCTGTTCGCGACTGTCTGCCTCCTCAGATTGGAATTTTTTACCGTTTTCTTCAAAAGGTTATTGCGGTTTATGATGCGAAGAGAGATTTGGAAATTGGAATAGCGTGAAGTAGAATGCTGATTCGGAGGAAGAAGATTAGTCGGTGGGTGGGATCCGATTGTTGTAACCAAGCTGCTGATGGAAAAAGCAACTCTTTTGGACCGTTGATTTAGAATTTATTGGGCCAGGTATTACTTCTTTATTCCATTGTAGTTGGACTACTACTAAAGAAAATCTTATTTTCTATTTTCGGTAACTTTTATAAATTTAGAATGTTTACATAAATTAAAGAATTACGAATAAGTAACAGATTTTGTAGAATCTCGTAACAAAAGCTTAGGTAAATTTATTACATCGTGTTTGAAATTACACAAATAATGTACTTTATTATAAACTAGTATCGTGCCCGTGCGTTGCAACGGAAATATATTATAAGAGATAAAAAAAAATCTTATACAAAATGACATATTTTTGTAAAAAAAAAATTAAAATAAATGACAAATAATATTTTGTAAATAACATCTACATGTAAAGAACATTCATTAAATGACAGATATATTTTTTTTTACCTTTTCAACATTTTCATAATAAAAATCTCAAATAAAATGACATATTAAATGACAAATAACATTCCTTAAATAATATAAAAATAGAAAGAAATGAAAACACGATCAAATAATTATCAATCCATTCAAAATTTCTTAAATGATATTTAAAATATAGAAAGAAATAATGACTAATCTAAACCATCGTATGATTGAACCTTATTTCCTTGAATAACACCAAGTGAATCTATTTTTGCAATTATATTGTGAAAATATATCAGAATTAATCCATGTTCATATTTAAAAAAAAAAATGTTATTATCTTGTTACCTTGATTTACTGCAATAACTCCTAAATTGTCGAGTAAATTATCTTGGTTCTATATTGCCATTGTTGCAATTGTCATATCCCCCCCCCCCCCCCCCCCCCCATAAAGAAATACAAACAAAAAATAGACTTGCTGACAAATTATGAATATTAAAATGAGTTTATGATGAAAAATAAAATAAAAATAACATATTCAGGATGCAAAGATTTTGACATCTAGCTCTCCATGATAAAGTGAACCTGGCATAGTATTGCTACACGTCAACGACCTATCATAAATTTTCATTATAGTTTAACCCATTACGTTTATATTTTGAATTATCACAATATTTATGTAGTAAAATAAAACTGTTTTTGTACATGTCTAGTACTAACCAGCATAGTAAAATGTAATAAAGATTTTGAAATTTATGTTTAATACAATTAAATTTGTCAATAACATATTTAAGGAACATGGTAACATACCCTGCATCATTATAGATCTCTAACTTGAGCCCCTTGGCATGCATATAATCAGCAAGAACTTTTATATCTGAAGAAAATGTTGACTTCTTGGGAACAAGGTAACCCTGCATTTACCAAAAAAACAAACGAAGAAAATCATCATTTCAACATAACTTAAAAAAAAAAAGATGTAAACTAATTTGACAAATTTGAATAAAAAGAAGCAGCAAACCGGGGTAGTAGGAAATTCAATATTAAAAAAAGGCAAATTGATTGTGTACCTCATAATCTCGATTATATTCTCCTCAACAATCATCTGCATTTTTTAAATAATTACAAATATTAAGGAAAATTACATTAAGAAAAAAATGTTAGAAAATATTTTACACAAAAGTGATAAGAGGTAAGCCAAAATCTCCTATCTGTTGTCCTCCATCGCATCAATAAGTTAGAGGTGAAGTTCTAAAGAATAATTCACTGTTAAATCTTACTGTAATTGGCTTGAATTTAGAGGTGAAGAGGATATATGAAAGTGAGGAATAAGGAAAAATAAGGAAACAAGAAAATAAGAAATCAAAGATAGTTGCAGGAGAGAAATAAGGAAACAAATAAATTGATTTTCTCTCCAATTTTGTTATCTATTCAATTTTAATTGTAACATATCGTGTTACAGTACATGTGGCGAGTATGTTTCTAACTAAATTTAGACTTCTACGCGTAAAACAGATGCATTTCATCAAAAGAAGGAATATTATTTGATTAGAGGGCTGATATTAAATTTGAAATTTCATCTTTCAATCGTAGCCGTTGGCGGATCAGGACATCTACGTGCATTATATAAGAATTGAGATAATGAACATTGGAAATTTTTGTTTATTTTATCATTTTAGGTACAATTTTATGCGTAATATTTGGTGCAAGTATTTCATTTTTACACAAATTAATTTATGAGAAAGAATAGGACATAAATTACTATTATCTGTCAATTTTGTTGATCTTAGGATCGTAATGCAGCTAAAAAAATTTGATTAAAACATTAACAGACAAACACAATGCTCAGTAAATGAATTTTTAAAATAAATGTAAGCGTAATATTTTATGAATATGTTTGAATTTTGCACAAATAAAATTTTGAGCATTTAAAGGACAAACATTGGATATTATTTGTCTGTTCCGGTGATCTTCAAATCATAAAAGTAACCATAAATTGATTAAAAACGTCATCAGACACACAACACACTATAAATGCATTTTAGAAGAATTCTATGTATAATATTTGCAGATTTGTTGTTAATTTTAGAAATTTTACTACTTGTGCACAAATTAAAATGCATTATAAATGCATCTTACGAGCATTCTTGAAGCACTCTTTGAATTGTGCACAAATTAATTTACGAGCAGAAATTATAATGCATTTGCAGAGTTGTTGTCGATTTTAGAAACTTCTACTTAAAATATGATCTAAATTGATAATAAAAATTCAATCAATTCAAATCTCTCACAACGACTAAAATAGTGCACCCTTGTATTCCCATCTTATAAAGATTACAATTATACATAAAGATTGATTGTTCCTCTCACAATGACCAATGAACTTGCAGCTCTAAATGATACATCAACATTTTGCATGTCTATCGATGCTTTCAATCAATGTAAGTATCGGCACAAGTCATAAATTCACGAAAACTAACAATTATTCTCCAAATGCCGTCAATTATATGTCAAATCTATTTATTTGTGCTAATTATAAATCAATTTTTACAAACGTACTATACGTGAATGCATTTACATCATACCGCATACATCTATTAATGGCTTTTAATGGTCTCATTCCAAAATTAAATCACCAAAATCTGATAGTTATTCTTAAATTTGAGATAATTCTAAATGATACACTCAGTTTTCTGAACATGTATATGCTACAAAATGCATTTATAATACATTATATGCATCTATTATGCTATTAGCATTTGTAATTAATCTCCTTATTCAAGTCATAAAACTAATTAAAATTGACAATTATTCTCCCAATTTTGTCAACCATATGCTAATATAACTTATTTGAGCTAGTTTTAAGTAATACATCATTTTTGTCAACCACATGTATATGACAAGGAATACATTTATGACACATTACATGAGTTACAATTATATAACTCATATAAATCACATGTATTTGATAGAAATGCATAAAGCAAATTCCTTTTATTTAAATATCGATGTATATTAAAGTACAAGTGCAGCCAGTCCTTACTCGTAAAAGTATGTTGTCAGATTCTTATTTTTATTTTCTTCTGCTAAGGGTTCAGAATTCATATCACCAAAAGTAACTCAAATTTTGAGTTTAGATCCAGACAGTCCAATCTGCTTTGGTATGGATATTAAAGGAACCCCGTGCATTCCACCTCAAACTGGATTGTCTCAAATTCCGATCATACGGTCATGATCTAAACTCATTTGAGTTACTTTAGAGGAACCGGACTCGTCAGAATTCATGAGGGACCTCATTTTGTGTATAGGGCGTAACAGAGCGGGCCAAACAGATTTTAAAGAAAGAAGCAAAATACCTTTGTTTTACACAGTTCACTTCGATAGAATGTTACATATTCAAATCAGATTCTATCTTGATAATGATCATCTGGCACTACGAACAGCATGGCGTGTATAGCTTAAAAAAAAATAAACATCAGAAATATTCAAATAAGATAATTTTAATGGACATTTCCATTTCATAACAGAGTTGTATATTGTATGCCACCATAGAAATGGTCTATTTATGTCTATCGGTTCTCTTGAACAATGAATTAGTTTGTTTTGAACAAAATTCTAAAGATTTACCCCCTGAGTTGTAAAAACTAAAATATTGATTTCATAATTAGATCCCACCACTGTGAAAATAATAGAAGCAACTTTGCAAAGCAGAAAAATGGGACAAAGATGAAGCTCATTTTTGAAGGCTCATCTTACAAAGTAAAATCATTTTTAACTATGTTTCAGGTGCCTTCATGCTACGGAAATCTTTCTTTAACTCTACGACTCTCCTCATGCAACCAGCTTTTGACTTGCCTGGTACAGCCGCCGCTATTTTCTCCCAGCGCATGGGCACATCCTTCGGAAATGCTTTTAAAGCATTAAGCAGTGCCAGATCATCACCTGAACTCCAAACCTCCTTCAAATCAGCTTTTGACTCCATCACCTCACCTTAGGAAAACCAAAACAGGTATGTCAGTTATCAGTTTTAATCCTGTAACAATCAAGAAGAATAATCATATAAGATACCACTTCCATTACCAGATTCAGATTTTCTGTATGGATCATACATCCTGGAACACACACTAGCACAGGCCCAAGACGGCTGGGCAGAATTCAGTATGGATCTCATTGTTCTTATGCAGCCAATCAAGACAATTAAAAAGTTTCCACCAAAAGGAAAAATAAAAGAAAAAAAGACTCCTACCGTTGATCCATAAAAAGAGACTGGAAATTGATGGTAGGGTAAACTACGGGAATGCACTTGTGTTCAACTAATGGTCTTTTGTTCTAGAAGTAGAGCTGAAAATTTCCAACCCTCAGGTCGACAGAACCTACACCAACCTGAAGCAAGGTTATAAAGACAAGTGGCACATGATTCCGGGTCTATGGCCAGGGTCCTGTACCATTATAAGAGGTAGAATTGGGATTGCATTTATATGAGGTGCACCTGTCATGAATGCTTGTTTTTGCTTCTTTTTAGCTTTACTAGGCAAGTACACTAGCTTTTCGTCTCATCAGGGGTTTGAAAACAGTAATAGTGGGCATAATGTTGAATTTTGTAAATTAGAATGATGATGTTTTGTCTTTGTAATGAAATTTTGGGTGTCCACATCGGGTTACTATATTTTCACTTTAAAAAAAAATTTAAGTGACAAGGACTAGATGCTAGAAGTCTAATTTGCATCATATATACTACCCTGGATGGCCAATTGCAACTGGACTACTTTAAAGCAAAACTGACCTGAACTCATTTGAGTAGTTGACATAATCCGCCCATTTACTACCACTACAAATGACTAAAAGACTCGGATGCTAGAAGTCCAACACAGCAACCCCGATTGGAAGGGATGCTTCCCAACTCCAAGGTAACTGTTTTCTTTCTCTTATTTATTGCCATTCATCTCCTCTAATCAGTTCTGGTATTTCAACTCCCGAAATCTCAATTTGGATCAAAACCGTAACTAGGTTTTGAGTGGCAAAATTTATAAATGAGGAATGTTCTTTGGACCTTTTCTAACTCCTTGCTAATAAATTCTCATCAGCAAGTGGTGATTTCAATTCCAAACTCTAAATTTTTTATATTGTAATTAAATAAACTCTCTTCGGAGTTGGTACCAACCCGAGTGCAATTTCCATTTAATATACCAAATATCACCAGACAAGGATACTTAATTCTATGTACCAGAATATTAAATAAAAGAACTCACTATTAGCTGCTTCTGCTCGAGGGTCCATAGGTTTCCTTTTCTTCAAAAACTGCTCGAATGGGTTCTCTCCTCTCGCATTCATCTCCTGCACCAATTTTGCAGTACGGATCACGCTCTCCAGGCCATGTCTCCCTTTAAATGGAGACGCAATCTTCTCCCACCGATTTGGATCTCCAGCCACAGGATATTTAGTCATCTGTTTTCTTAGCAGATCCAGATCCTCCTCTGTCCATTCCTTCTCTTCTTCTTTTTCCCGTTTCTCTTCTTCTCCTCCTCTTCTCTTTTCTTCTGCAGCTTTCTGTTCAGATCTTTTCTGGTCCAAGCTGATTTTTCATCAAATATGTTTTATTATGTTTGGGAGGTTATCAGTATTGTGTTAAAAGCTCCAATTAGTATTACTCAAGATAAGTGATTGCATTTACAGGTAACACTGGCAAGTAAAACAATTACAACTGAGAATCACAAGGTTCTGTTCCTGTTTTTTCCTTCCCTTGGCTAATTGCTGGAAAATTGATTAACAGCTAATTCAGTCAATTGAGCCAAGACTAACAATGTGGCATAATTTTGCTTTCAAGCTGCACTGATCAGATCCAGCACCAGTGTCACATGGTACTATATAAATCCATGTTCAACTCAGATTACTATCATATAACCATGGAACTGGAAGTATTATTAAATATTGTCATAGCAAAATTATGAAATTTCAAGATACCTTTTATCATTAGAAGATCTGGCAGTGGAAGTCTCAACTGAGGATCTATCAACCTGCTTACGGGATCTGTACCGTCGGTTGTTGTTGTTAGATGAATCAGCGGGATCAGAGATGGAGATTGACGGGACTGGCTCGGGTAAATCAGGGCCACCGCCGACATAAACGACTCCACCCGTGGCAGAGGAGGGGGCAAATGGAGCAAGAACGAGAGAGAGCGAGAACCAGAGAAGGAGAGAGAAAATGATGTCGTAAGAGAGTTGGAAAGCGTAGAACGCACAGATAGAGAGGAGCAGGGAACCGAAGAAGCAGGCTGCGAGATGAGTCTTGGACACGGCGGAGGAGTCGGAGGAAGAGTGCGAGCTGGAGACACGACCGCCGCCACCGCCGCGAAACTGGTAGCGCGGCCGCGCATCATCGTATTCGTCGAGGTAATCCATGGCCGAAATGGCCGAGCTCTCTCTTCTTTTAATTCTAGAAAATTCCGGTTCCTCGAACTTTTCAAACGATTTAAATTTTCATTTACACCGACTTATTCTCAATTTAAAAAAAAAAAAGCAAATTAATCTCTTTACTTTTTAAAAGAATTTAGATTAGTGCTCTAATCAAATTGTTTGCTTACGTGAATTAATTTGATGTTTATATTTTAATTTCCCATCTGAATAATAATCTAAGTGCAAACAATTTTTTTTTTAAATTATCATTATTTTGTGCTAGAATTTTATAGAGCATATTTTAGACTGAGGCTATGGAAATTATGCATAGGGCATGTTGGCTCACGCTATAGATTCAAAATTTCAATTTGAAGAACGGTCGATTCGAACAACATAGTCTTGTGCTTGTATACTAAAATTTGTATTTTTTAGAATTGCTTTTACTATTTTTTTATTATTTTTTAAGATTGGTAATTACAGATCAAGTAATTTTCTATCAATCTAAAAAAAAATAGTAAAAAAATTCTAAAAACAATGTAAAATTTAGTTTACAAGGACATATTTATATAGAGACTATGTGGAACAGTTCGGATCGACTATTAGAATTTTGAAAACAAAAATATCAATTTGTAGTACGGTGTTATCCATAGTGCCATAACCTCACTCTATATTTTATCATATATAAATATTTACAATGATAATTTCCCATGACATTTTGCTATACAATGTGTTGCTCAACGTAAATAAAATAATTATTTAGTATTACTGCAATCATTTTATACTAAGAAAATATACAGAGTTGAAACCATAAGAAGTATATCAAAATATACGAATATGCCGAGTTTGATGATAGAATTAACTAAATATGTTTTGAAAGTATATGGATTAATTTGGTTTTGTTTTAAAAGTTCAAGAATTAAATTAGTTTAAATGAAAGTTCAAAAATTAATTTGATTTTATTATAAAATTTGAGGATCAAATCCAAGCTTTTTCTTCTTGTAATTTGGACTAAATCCAACACAACCGATAAGAAGCTAGGTGTGGGTGGACTGTGGAGTCCGCATAACCGCATCCTCTGCATTACTCACCGTTTAAGTTAAATCTGAACCGTCAAGAGGAGTGTCTAGCTTTCTCCCCTGTAACAATTCCTCATTTTTGTTCCTCAATTATTAACTACATGAGAGAACCGCTAACTATTTGGAAATTACCTAATATTTAAAAAATATTACAATTAGCGCGTACAAATATTCGTGCTTATGCACGTAAATATTAATATATAATATATTAAGTATTTATACTTAAGATGTCAAGTATTATAAAAAAAAATTAAACACATCCACTCACTTATCTTTTACAAGTTTTTAGAGGTGTTTTTTTTTCTCTGTTTAATCTAGCCAATACTTCTGACGATCTATAAGAAATTTTGCGAATCTAAAACTACGAACATCTTCTATGTAGTTTTTTCTTTCAAATGAGATCCATGATAATACACTTTCGGGTTGTTCGTCATGCAAGTATTCATACCTTGTCATGTAAGTATTTATATCTCGTCGAGCAAGTATTCATATCTCGTCGTGCAAGTGTAAATAATTCACATCTAAAGTGTTTGTACCTAACATATTTTATCAATATTTTTTCCATATAGCACTGGATGACGTCTTAAAATATTAATATCAAGTATTGCAAGTATATATACATCGCCATGCAAGTGTAAATAGTTCATATATCAAGTGTTTATATCTAATAAATTCTATGAAATTTTAATTTTGTTTCCCTATGGTACCGGGTGATATATGATAGATTCTATGAAATTTTAATACCGCCTGCCTAAGGCAATTGTGTAACATCCATTGATAAAATCAAAGTTAATTTTAAAAAAGAATCATTTAAGTTAGATTTGCACCAATAAGATGCTAATGAAATAATTTGTAACCCTAAAGAAGCTAGAGATGGTACCACAGCATTATTAAAACATATTTTACTACGATTCAACCAAACAACTCAGATTGTAGCACAATTCTATTAAGAGACTGTCTTTGAGAGAAATCCATGCATCTAACTGCCACAATTTTTGTTTTGTTTATTATTTATTTCTTACCTGTCTAAAGAGTTTAGCTTCTCCTAAATGGAAATATCTCTGCACTTCATAACTAATTAACATGACACTGTAGACCCACTTGTATAAACGGTTGAATAAACTTGTGTAACATATATGTACACTTCCATATAGTCTTAGATGTATTCATTTTGATTCGGTTCGTCCTTTTATGTTTGCGTTCACAAGACCCATGCCATGTGATTTCAGAAATCAGATCCCCTACAGTTACCCAAGTTTTGAGTTTGATCTGCTCTGGCATGAGATATTAAAGGGGATCATGACCAGTGATTCACGCCATGATGGATGAACAAGTTCGCATCGGCTTCCTTCATCATACAGATAATTTTTTAACACCATATATGTATACATTTAATCAGATTTACTGAGTACACAACGTTCAATTTTAATTAGAACAGTCTTTTTAAAAATCTGAAATATTAAGATTATTTATTTAAAAAAAATGCAAGGTAGATAAAAAAAAAAATCTTCTTTATATTGAAGTAACCATACGTTATGGAATTCCGTTCATGAATTGAAAAAGAAGATCAAGTCTTTTAGGCTGTGTTCCGCAAAACTAGTATAGAGAGGAAGAAGAAGAAAGAGAAAGAAAGGAGCACCCGCACGCGTTACCTCACTACAGTAAAACCTACACCTTAAATCGAAGGATACAAAATTTGAAACTTTTGTACAAGACATTCTCTTCCATTCTCTTCGCTACAGGACCCGCGTTCCTTCCTTTCCCTCTTCGATTACCTCTTCTGAAGCAGGTAGATGGTCGTGGACAGACCAAAATTGTGCAGAATTCCCTTCCTTCCCTTTAATGAAGTAGCTTTCCCCCAGCATGGCCTTACAAGGTAAGAGGTAAATAACTAAATAAGTCCTTTCCAAGGAAGAGAAGGGAAGCACAATGCTCATGCTCTGTCAATGTTATAAAGTCAGCGTATTTCCATTACAATACCAATGTGAAATGATGCCTTTATTTACTTGCCATGGAAATCAACAACGCAAGATTATATATGTACAAACTGCCTCAGAGAAATAAGAATGCAATGAATGTAACAGGGAAAAAAAAAATTCAGTGATATTTCATCGAGTATAGACAGAATTAATCTCATCACGAGCCTGCTGGTACAATTCAAGCCTCTTTGCCAATTCTTGTCGCCTCCCCATCAGCGATGGGTCTTCATCCAACATCTCACCAAGGTCATTTGTCTGTAAAAAACAAAAGTTTAAAAGAATTGGTAAAACATAAGCTAGCTAGTAATCTTTTTTTCCTATTTTATAGAAGAGAACCAGACTATTAATTACTGCATTGTCCAAATATAATTCTGAGAAAGAAACTAAACAGAAGTGTGAGGTAGATTGTACCGCTCTATTGGCGACTCGGTTGTAGAAATTAGTCAACAGGGATCGCTTGGCTTCTCTGACCTGACAGTGGACTACTGCCTTTGGTATCGAGTCTTTAAGCGTGTCAGACACCATGGCTATGTATGCTGTCACATTTGATGCAATTGTCCTGAAAAATGGAGGCCCGATGTTAATTTAAGGTTGTATAGAGTATAGATGTCTAGTCGGACCAAACTGTGTTAGCTTAGTACAAGGTATCAGTACTGGGGCAGATTCTGAGTATGGAAATATTCTGAGCCATACCTGTAATGCCCTTCACCATACCGATCCACTTCTTGAGGTTCGGGTGGTGCATTGCCTCCTTTTTTTCCATTGCCACTGGGTCTTATCTCACCGTCCTGAGGAAGCTTCCGGAAGAATTCCACAGTCAAATAAGCTGCTTCCATGTCAACCAGCCTTAGAGTTGTCTTGCTGCTCTCCTCCTTGAACCTCTCCAGTGCCTCATAACACGCAGCTGCCAGCTCAGATTGTAATCTTGGGAACCTTTTAAGCTCCTATTTGTGATAGTTAAAGTAGCTCGCTTAATATGTATCTGTTATGCAACAGTTACAAAGCAAATTGAAAACCTTACTACTTTTTTTAGTATCAGTTGGTTGCAAATCAATGTGCTTTTGGCCGTAAATCTGTAATTACATTAATCAAGCACCTGGCTTAAAACTGCTGCTTACATGACAACCTTGTATTTGATTAGTATGATACCAGATCCATGATTGTCGTCCATGTTGGTATAACATAAAAAAATACAAGTTACCCACCAGTTTCATAAATCAAGGTAACGATGATATTCAATTTTATAGAAATGTTACCTGACACTCTCCAATAGACATCCTCAACAGGTCCTTTAAGATGAAGTGAATCTGGAGGGCAAAAAAAATTAAGAACTTTAAAGGAAATTGCTAATGGCCATACAAAAATAGATTACAATCTAACCGACAATTCATGATACTTAAACATACAGCCAAAACTATTTATCATTCAGTAATAATGTGCTGTATTGGAATATGTGAGATTACCCGCAGTACCAAGTAGTAGTGTACACAAAAGAAAAAAAACCAAAAAGAAAATAATACTCTTAGACATCATGTTTGGTGAAAGTAAAAGAAGATGCTTACAGCATCAACAGTTTTCTCAGCAGGACCACGGAAGTAAGCCAAAGCAGACTCTATAAGACGGCGGTAACCCTGCTCAGGTGCAATCAAGTGGGGCTGATAACCATCAGCCTGCGCTACCACTCTCTTCACATTTTGTATCGATAGATGCTTATCGAACGGTAATTTACTTAACGCAGCTGGGAAATTCTTGTCAAACACCCCATATATCCTATCACCGCCAGGTCGCCTATCAGAATATATAATTTTGTTAAGCTTGTCGTGATTGAGAAGGATGCGGGTACAAAATGCACTTCAAAAGAAAAGAGAAAAAAAAAATAATGCTGACCCTCCATCCAGATGCTCCTTGAAAATTCGATCAACCAAACGGCATAGTTCCAAGATGGTATATAGTTTCGCCTGAAATTACCAACAAAATTATATTGAAATGAGCCAGAGAAGTTAATAAAGAAATATGAAAATAAATGAGAAAGAATTATATACCCCTGCATCGACAGCCACAGGTCTTCCCAGACTATCCAACTCCTTATCAAGCTCTTCAATACTTTTATTGATGGTAGACAATATGCTTGGTATCTGTGCTTTAATAACTGACTCTAGATGCTGCAGCAAAAACAAAATATATTAGAATAATATATAAGGGCCTTTACTTATAAGAGAATTTACTTATCCAGAGTTCATTAGAATATAGTTAAATAGGAAGTGACACTGATACTAAAATTTCCCCCCTTCTTACCTGAGAAAGTAATTTTGCAAGATATTCAGAACCCATCCGATTAGCAAGATGTGAGTAGTCAGGGCTATATTGAAAATATTCCCTTTCCTTCTTCCTCGCGAGAATCATATCGACATTTCTATTTATCTCTGCTTGTGACCGGTTAACAATTCCCACCCAAGGGTTTTGTAGCCGATATGATCTTCCTTCAAGGACCTACTTACAAAATTTACCAGTCATCACACGTTACGCAATAGTTTCATGGTATAATGAATGAGAACATTAGAATTTTACATCAAGTGCATTTGTTCCCTGATCCATGAGGTCCAGCTTTGTAATTACACCAAATGTTCTTTCCCCTGTCAAAAGTAAATAAAAGGTGCAATAATAAAAATAATTATTAGAATGTATAAAGAACATAATACAGCCCCTATTACAAAGACAAGAAATGGTGACAGATTTTTATTGGCATACCTGTGGGATCGACTTCCCTCGCAATCTTGATTGCATCAGAGGTAGCGATATCTTGATTGGCTGGTGATATTGCCAATATAATGCAATTTGGCTGTACCAAAATATTTTTCCACCTTGTCATTTTCTCCAAAAAAAAAAAAAAAGAGAGTACAGGTTTCCTTTATTTACAAATTTTCTTATATGACGCATACCTTCTCGATATAGGAGCGCACCATATCTTCAATATCTTCAACAATACTATCAGGCTGTCCCTCTGTAGTAGATTGAATTTAATACATTTCTAATACTAAAATAAGAGTAATAACAAAAATTATATATATATATATAACCAGAAAAGAAGAGAAGATGCATACCAACAGCAACCTTTGTCAACCCGGGTAGATCAATCAGAGTTAAATTCACAACTGTTAAGAAAAACAACTAACAAGCTTAATACCAATGTTCAATTTAGTATTGCATTCATTTATTTACTTAATATATCCAGTTGGTACTTTTACCAGATTTTGGTTTACGAGCAGTTAACTCTTACTACTACAGAAATGCTTTTGGGGGCTTGTGGTTCAGGTTTTGATCTTAAATAGTCTCTGATGCAGTGATGCCCAAACGGAGAAAAAAATATAAGGTCCAAGGAAAACAGAAAAAAAGAGAAGAAACAACTTGGCCAGTACAATCTAGTACATACCTTTCGGGGAATAAATGCTGAGTTGAATGGGAATAGGGGATATCTGCTTCGACTTCCCAGTAATTCTATCGGTTTCATCTTGTATTTCCTTTCTGACAAGATCTGCAAAGATAGAACTATATTAAAAAATTTCCTTGAAACGGATGTTATGACTATGAAATATGATAGAAATGAAACTGACTAAAGTCTGTAAATTTTCGTCTAGGCAGATGAAGGAACTCGGCATAGTCCGCTTCGTGTTCTTGTGTCTGCTGCAACTGCAACACCAATGGCCTCCTCGTCACAATACCTATAAAATTAATATGAAATGAGGTTAAATAGACATATCGTATATTGTCTCAAGCTCACTCAGCACTCGGAGTGGGTCCCGTCATTCTGTGTAGTCATCCATAGGTGTGTGCTTTGCAAATTTTTTAATTTATACAAAAAGATTCACACATACAGAAATTTATACATGATTTACACCTCATTTTGTTCTTCATAGAATAGGGTTTACAAGTAGCGTGACATCGTTGGTGTGTGAATCCATGGAAAAATTACTCTGGATGAGCTTGATCATTTCTTTTTAATAAAATTTGTGCAAGAGAGATATAACAGATTAAATTATAAAGGAAGATCAGACCTGAACCACGGGGGAGGAAATCTCTCCCAACAACACTTTCTAAAACTGACGACTTCCCTGAGCTCTGACATAAATTATTTCAAAAGATGAAGTAAGAAAGGTGAGATAAATGAAAATAATGCTTCTTAATCTTTCCTTTCCTGTTTTTTATAACTCTTATAAAAAAGGAAGTCCGATACAAGTTGAACAGGGGCATTATAGTCATTTAGAATTTGTAAACAGTTCTTTTGAAGTAGAGTTATCAGAGGAGTCCATCTTTTAAGTGCTTATCTTGCGTCCACCCTTGGATGTATCCAGTTTAAGTTTGATTTTAGAGACATATTGTACATGTAAACAATTAGGTGGTTATCCTTAACACGAAGCTAGTTTCTTCTAACATATAATAATGAAAAATATGACTGTGTATTTCAAAATATATTGAACAAGTTGTAGCAAAAATATTCTTCTTGTAGACACTTAATTATTTCCTTCTAACATCATCTAATTCCTTTTGATATCAAGTTACATCGAGTGATGATACGAAAGTCACATGAATGATCATTATGGAACTTCCATATCATCACCAGACAAGCCTTAGAAATAATAAATATATAGATAAAACATAACAAAAAAAATGTCAATTAAAATAGCTAATCTTATATAAGAACGATATATATATTTATTATAAGTAACTAATTTAATATTATAAACACATAGTCATCCGGTTATTTTTTATTATTATATGTTTTAAGCAACTAACTTAATGTTAAGGATAACTAATTAAGTGTTTACATGTGAATTTATTAAAATAATTTAGGCATTGGATGTATCTAGAAATGAGAGCAGGTTGAATCCGATGCCCATCGGACTCAAACTGAGTTCGATGGGTTCCATAACCGTTCGATCTGCTTTAAGATATGTGTGCGTCACTTTAATATCCGTGCAAATTTGTTTCAATATCATGTGCACGGATCTTAAAGCGGATCGAACGATTATGGAGCCCATCGGACCCAAACTGCTCTCTCTAGAAATAGACACTAAGATATATAGACATTTAAAATAGACAACACATTTCCCTTTGAAGTAATACTATTCTCAGTATCCTATTGACCTGGTCTCTTCTATTCCCACTGGCCTCTGTAAACAAACAGGGGATGAGAATTAAAATCACCTCCTATATCCTGTGGTTCCTTTTTAATGTCCTTGCAAAAAACCATCAAATTAATTCAAGTGACATGATATGCCTTGACTACCATGTTTTTTTTGTACTTATCTGCTCCTTCCCCAAAGCAAAAAGCAGAGGATACGAAAAAAAAATGTCAGGTAATTACACAAGGGGCTTTCATAATTAATTAGCTTCTCCATTAAGCACCTAGTTCTGCGAGGAATTTTTTTTTTTTTTTATATAAAAAGGAAAATCAAAAGAGTACCTGGCCCCCAACAACAGCTATTGAAGGAAGCGATTCCCAAAGAGTCGGCAGATCACTGCTACCACCAAAGTCACCAAGAACAGTACATGCTCTCTGGATTCGGTTCATCAACCCTATCAAACTATCCATAGTCGCCATCTCTCTTTTCTAGTTTCAGCAGAAAGAACAGTAACAAATTTTCTCAAGGAATTAAAATCAGCTAAGCAGAGGAGGTATGGAGGTGGAAATCACGAAGAAGAAGAACAAAAGGCGCGGTTCCGTGGAAGTTCCCTTCACTTCCTTGGTCATTGGTTCTCATTAGTTCTAGAATTCCAAGGTTTTAGTTCAGTCGGTTCATCATTTAATGCTTGCACTTATAGAGGTGTTGAACTATTGATAGCAGACCTGCTAATGAACGGGGCCCATGTTCATATCCGGCTCAGTTCGGAATTAAAACGAACAAGTCATATTCATGATCAGTCTGAAATGAAATGAAATTCAGTCCATAGACAATCCTGTTCAATTAGCACCAATATTGATACCGATCCTTGTCTGCTGTGTACTGGATGAATTATGCACCGAGCCCACCTGGAAATTTTCTTTGTTTGACAGGTACAGAGAATCGAAGTCTCTTATTTTGACTTTTTGACTTTTCAATATTGGATGCTATAATAGGCAGAATTATTATGCTTTCTTAGCCAAAAGAAAAAAAGAATTATAATGCTTTGTAGTTGGTGTTTTTCTGTTTCTTCCTTAAAGAAATATTTAATTGATGAAATTTTTTTTTATTAACTACAAAACTTCAAAGATATTTTTTGGAACTTTTTTTCTTTTCTTTTCCATTTTTCGTTAGTAGAGAGAAAATTGGGAACAAAACCAACTGCTTCATTTACCTTATAAATTAGTTGAGTTAAAGACAGCGACTGCTTGTTAATTGATAGTTCATTCAATTAGTATTTATTTGAAAAGTGTTTGGTCACTTCTTATGTCGGCAAGCAACACAACTAGGGTTGAAAACAGTATGGATAATAGTAGATATATACTATATATTTTAATATATATTATGATTTTTTTTATTATTCACCATTATAATTAAATAAATATTATGAATTTTAGTAAATTTTAATATTTTTTTTATTTTAATAAATATTCGATCTGATCTGTATCCGCATTCGTATTCATCTGATATCTGCTTCGCATCTGTATTCAAAAAAAAAATATAGATATAATTTTACCACTATATTCACTCTGTTTTCACTAGAGAAGGAAATACGTGACACACCGTGACGTGACGTGACAAACACGCTGTGATTTGGTCACGTGACGTGGTCAACTTTATTTTTCACGTGATCTGACCAAAATGGTGGCAGATGATCACGTCACATGTAGTCACACCATGGTCATACGTGATGTGACCACACGTAACATGACGTAAATTAGTCACGCCATTTTTTTATATTTTAATTTAAATTATTGAAAATTTTGAAAAAAAATATAAAAAGATATGAAAAAAATCTAAAATAAGTAAATAATGTTGCAAAGTTATTTTTTTAGAAAAGGTTATTGAACATCTGATATTACTTTATAAATTCAAATTACAAATATTTATTAGACTAAACTAGAGAAAATAAAAATCAGTAACACATGAGTATCAGTATCACTGAACATACACTAAAAAGAAAACCTGAATACTCTATACATACAAAAAAAAATTAGATACTCTATGTTTCATACCGTTACGTAACATGACTGGTTCACATGACATGACATGATGTGTAAATTTTGCTAGAATGCTGTCACATCACGTAATCAACATATGTAACATGACGTAACGTGACAAATTTTCTTCTCTAGTTTTCACCCCGTTACACAACTGATATCACTCAAATTTTAGGTCGACGCACTCAAACAAATAAATAATTGTTCTCCTATATATTATAGGTCAGGCCTCAAATGATCCACAGTTTTACGGGATCACCAGGAGGTATTGTTCATATGTACGGCATGACACGTGATCACACGAGTCACACATGATCAAGACCATATATAATATTGATGAATAGTGAATATTGCATAAACTAACTTAAATTACAAAAAAAATAGTTAAATGTGACCACACATTACAAAATGTGAGTAGTCACATTTAATTTGGACATGACACATGTGGTCACGAGGTGCTTTAGTCACTGCGTGACCAACAGGTCATGGTCATTTACGTACCGTGACTGTTTTTCCGAATTTGATCATGTACAACACAACATGACACGTAAAAATATGATTTAGTCACGACACGACACGTGACTAAAATCATGGTATAACTAGTCATGACACAACACAAATTTGCATCCCTACTTATGGGTCCAAATTTTTTTTTAAGTAAAAGCTTGTTAAAAATCCGTACTGATCATTTCAGATTATCCAAATTTTTTAGATTAAGTGATTTTTTTTATCTATCTAAAAATAGTAAAAAAAATTCTTCAAAAAAGGTAAATTTTGAAATGGAAGTACATTATATATCGATTATTTTAACAGTTTAGAACTGTTTGAATTTTAAAAATGGAAATTGATTCATAACACGGATTGATATGTAATATTCACATTAGCATAGCCTCACTCTTAATCATCAATCAACATACGAAGATCATTCGGAATGAGCTTTAAGCTGAAAGGAAAAAAAAAAAAAAACACAGATTTGCAATTCTTTAAAGGCACCATTACAATTACAATGAATATTTATATTTTTTTTATAAATATGGATATATTTATATTTTTATAAATATGGATATATTTATATTTTTATAAATATAGATACAAATAATTGTATGTATTTGTATCCGTATCCACTTGTGAAACTAAAATCGTATCCATATTCGTTTCCGGATTCACAAATTATACATATTCTAATATCCGAATATGTTAAAATTCAAATACAGATACGATTTCAAACGGATAATATCAAATCTGTTTGCATCCCGTAACTTGACTTGCTCTATCCTCTGAGGTATACACACTAATACGCAGTCAATCAAGCAAAGGTCGAAACATAATAAAAAAAACCGAGGATAGGAGAATTTTCGAAGTGAGGGATAGAATAAAGCAAGCAATATAAAATGAATACCACAGCTCAATCATCGACTCGGATCTCTTATGCACTGCTATGTGAACTCTGGTTCATTGTTAATTACGCTGGCCCCTTATAAAGATCCACGCACGAACTAATGCACAACTTTTGATACAGAAGATCAAGCAAGTCTTGAAAACTCACGAGCACCTAACCTATCATTTTGGATCCAGCCAAACCACTTCATCTCCCTCTGGTGCACTGTAACTCCCATCCCCGAATCTTCTCAATTATCCAGCATTGATCAATTACTTGTTGAATTTGTTATAGTTTTTCCTTTTTGCGCCACAAGTTTTTCTTTGTTATTGTTAAAATATCTCAAACAATACCCAATTCTATACCAATTTCCCTCCCACGAAGAATTTCTTGGTATTGGTTCTCCAACCTGGCTCATACTGATAAATTCCGATCCCAATTGCTTCCGTTGCTCTAATATCTGTTTGAATATTCATAAATCCTGTATTCGGAGTTTCAGTTCTTAAATTAAACAGCCATGGTTTGCCGAGTGCTATTTGATTTCTTGGTGAAGCTTCTCAATTTCGTGCTTGGGATACTTGGATTGGGCATGATTGGCTATGGAACTTATATACTAGTGAAGTGGATAAAGCTTTCTTCTGATACTAATTCTGACTTAGTTTCTCATCCTTTACTTCTTTTTGTATCAAACGATATCCTCAAGGAGCTTGAGAAAGCTTGGTACGTGTGATCTCTTACTTTCAATTACCATGTCATTATATTTTTATTAGTTAACAATGTTTAGTGTGTTTTTCGATTCATGATTACCAATTAGGGCCTTTAGACCCTGACTGATATGTAGAATCCTTTTTTTTTTAGTATAATTTTCTTTTGTGAATTGACTGATTTATAAAATTCATCTTACCAAAAGAAAATAGTAATAAACAGTTTCAATAAGGTACAGCAGACCGGGCCTGGCTGGTAGAAGATCCAGTTTTAAGAATTTTTTTGCTTATGTAATTCTTGTGTTTTATTTGTTTATTTTCTGCAGGTTTATATATGCTTTTATAGGAATTGGACTTCTACTGTTAATTATGTCTTGCTTTGGGTGCATTGGAGCAGTAACAAGGAATGGATGCTGCTTGTCTTTTGTATCCTTATCGTTACCCAATATAAACACATCCTTTTCTTTATTTGTTGTATTTGTTTGATATTTAGACACAAGTGTTAGCCTATCCTGGAGGAAATAAATCTGCTGCGATTCCAAAGGATCGCAGGGACCTGCGATTCCAATCTCAACCGTTCATGTGTTTCGAGATTCGTGCATAAAAATTAACTTTCTTTGAGACTCGTGTATTCTAATAAATGAATGGTTGAGATTGGAATTGCAGGGACCCTGCGATCCTTTGGAATCGCAACAGATTTATTTCCTTTCCTGGATCAGTACCAGTACCAGTGGTGCTCTGGTTCAATCACAAAGTTTTCCATTACTTTTTTTCCTGTTTAGGTGTTTATTTAGGCTTTATGGTGTGATTAAGACTTACCATTGACTTGTTCTTAGCAACATGAAGTATCCTATTGTTAGCTATGCGATACTACCTCATTTACATCTCATGTGCGCGAAATACAAAAAGTTGTATCTACAACTTTTGAGATGTTAATTTTCTTTAGCATAATTTTCCTTAATATCAAATAAAAGTATTCCTTCTTGATTATAGTGTTGATAGTTGCTGAGCTCGCTGCAGTAGCATTTATCTTCTTGGACCACAACTGGAAAGATGTAAACATTTTTAAATTTTTTCTGGTTTAATATATTTATTTTGGTTTATAATTTATTAAATTTTCTAGTAACCCTGTTGGGAATTTAATTGTATCTTGTGCATTTTATAGGTGATTCCAGCAGACAAAACAGGGAATTTTGAAATCATTTATAACTTTTTGAGGAAACACTGGAAAATTGCTAAGTGGGTTGCACTTGGTGCTGTTGTTTTGGAGGTACTATTTTTTAAAATTGAATTTTTTTAAGAAGCAAGGTACATCCCACACACACACACTGCCTTGTTTTTAAATTAAATATGTACTTCTATTATAAAATATTTGTAGGCAATAGCTTTCATGCTAGCTCTGGCAGTGCGATCATCAAATCAACCATTTGATGAGGATGAAGATGATGAAGAGTACATAATTGGGATGCAGAGAGACAGGGCTCGACAGCCGTTGATTAGTAACAGACAGAATCCCCAGGCTTCATCTGGAGTACCCACTCTCGAGCCTCGACCAATCAGAAATGATGCCTGGAGCCAAAGGATGAGAAACAAGGTATTGAATTATATACAACAAATTTCTTTGAGAAATTCCCAAGTGGATCAGGTTTCATGGCAAAGAGGTTTGTTTTCAGTTATTGAGGAGTTTCATTGGTTTCCTATTTTCCGTCTCAGAATTTTTATATTTATTATAAGGACAAATATGCAACTTGCCATCTGTAGAATCTTCCGAAGTATTTAATGACTAGTTGTGTTTATTGAAGCAAACTGTAGGAATGTTGAGAGGAATTATATTTTTGTTTCTTTTACCCTGAGGAAATCTTTTATAATCGCGACTCATTTTGTTTGTGTTTCTTTTGGCGAACTATGCAGTATGGGATTGATGTACTGAACTTTTCATACAACCAATCAGAGAATGCGAGGGAACAAAAGGGAAGATGCACTGTACTCTGAGAAGTGAAGAGAAGCTGGGGAAAAAAACAGAGTTGGAGTTTCTTTAGCCCTTAATTACAGTTACAATGCAAAAGAATTCAAATTTTAATCAGACTGTGGATGTTCTACGAATGTATGTAAACGGTAAACCTTTTCTTGCCCCCATGGCGCACTCATGGATCTCTTAAAGAGCCATGATTTGCTAATAGTAGTTTATTTTTCATTTTTCTTTTTACCATTGATACACCCATTGAGCTCGTAAAGAGCCAAATTCAAGATGCCACATGTCAGAATATTCAGTAAAATAACATTAAAGAGAAAAGTAATTTAACATGCAAACCAACTTAAGTTGAGCTAAGTACCGTGATTAGTTTGCTCTTAATTTTCTTGCCAGAATGAAAAATTGGCTCACATGTGCTGGAATGCTTTTCCAAGTCATCTTCACTTGGTACCAATGCAATCACAGCTTGAATTTTATGTCCAGGAAGTCAGTGTAGAAGAAGCTGTATTTTTTTTTTGCAAAAAGGCATACGAGTGCCCGTTTCATATAAGAAACATAACTGTTAAGTTACAGTCATCCAAACCAAGTACACAAACACCAAAACACAGACATAAAAGCTAACAAACAGCAGAAAATAAAAGCCCTTCGTTTTACTAACCACCAAAACACAGTTATTGAAAAGCAAACTATTGATAAGCCTCCAGTAATGGGGCTGAGGTTAATGGATTCTAACACTGGATCTATACAAAACTGTGGTGATGTCTTCATGTCTTCAATCGGCTGGATGCCCAGCTTCTCCTGCAGTGATCCTAAATAAGCTGTATTTCAACACTGCAATTCCATTAATTGTGCAATGTACTAGGAGATAGCATGTAAAAAAAAGGAAAAAAAAGAGAATAAATGTTGGTGTTAGGTCTCTATGACTTAAAAGAAAAGGGCCCAACTCGTTAGGGCTCCCAAAATGAGTCCAATGGATAATAAGGTACAGCTCTTACGATATTTTATTAAGCTTAATTTGGCAGCTATGTTTTGATAAATAAATAATAACGCAAGGCGTGAAACTCATTTACTGAGAGAAAACAAGGATGCGTGCAATTATGAGGCCCCTTTAGATATGTCCATTAACTTCATCAGACTCGGCATGAATTATTATTCCTTCCTTCACCAGATTTTATCTCAACCCAACTACCATTCAGACCTTCCGCAGATTGGATTTGGAAGTACCTATAATTAGCAGCTACGGCTATGTAACTGAAAAAATCTACACAAATATTATAATTTTATTTTCTTGTACAGTAACGTGTATTACAATTAAGGGAAATTTACATTGGAAGTGATCAAACTTTTTTATTTTTTATACACAACCTTATGCTTTGTTCGCTCCTTTGCTTCTGTGTTGCAAAAAAAAAAAATGTTTGAGGGATTGGACTTAGGTCTTAATTTACTACTTGCGTGTACATTTTTGCAAATTAAATTTGATGTACTATTCATTATCTTTCTAAGAATTTTGATGGAAGTTTTTGAAGCCTTGTCCTTTTTCACCACCAACACAGCCGTTATGTTGCCATCTGGACAACAGACATTGCCACCAGAAAGAGAAAACATTGAAGGAAAACAAAATACATGACAGTTTCTTACTGCTTTTTACCAGAACTGGTAACTTTGTACAGTGTGCTTTCAATGATGAGTGCTAATCTTGTGAGAATGGCAGTTTAGCAAATATTTTTCTTTTGTCGCATGTGTTAAATGCAAATGTTAAGGCATATCCAACATTACCAAATACCTCATAATCATATATATTTAGACAAACTCTATTAACATTTCTTGTGATGATAGCCTAGGATCGATCTAACTACTGCCACAATAGGAACATAAAATTCTTTCTTCGTTGTTGTCTGCTCCTTGCCTCATTCTCTGTTCGAAAGAGCGACTGAATAGGTACCTCTTAAGTTCTTATTTCTTTTACAAGATGTATAGAATTACGATAGCAAAACCAGTGCTATCGCATGATGCTGCCTGTCGAAGTTTCAAGTATGAGAGTTAATTTTAGATTGCCTGATTAGTTTTGACCTATGATCAACAACATTGAAGGGACGTCAATGTTGCTCTGAATATATCTTTACTTAAATTTTACTTCAAAAAAGAAAAGAAAAGGGATTTTGTTTAATTTAGTTTTACAGCTGACAATGTAATTAAAGGACTAATTAAATCAAAATATTTTTTTTCCGACTATGGGTTTTGTTGGAGAGGGGGTTGGGGGTTGTAAACTCCAAGTAACTGAGTTCCATATTTGAGGGGATTTTGATGGGATTGATAAATCTATGTGATTCCGATACGTAATTACATAAAATTTATTCATATTAAGAGTACTAGACATTAACTTTTTAGGACATGATAACCTTACGTCGATCTTGTATTTTTTTTTAATCCAAATGTGGCCTTTATACTCCAGCACCATATTTACGGCATAAAATTAAGGTTTATTTTCCTATCGAGACTCTTAAAATTTTAGTTGAACAACCAGTTAGGATTTTTGGGGATGATTCAAAAGTACAGGATCATCAAAATAATGGCTTGTCAAGGAGGAAGGATATCGAAGAGGGATGAAACAGTATTTGCCAAAGTATGAAGTGGAATTTCTCCAAGGTGTGCATGACCAGTATAGGTAAAGTCAAGCAATACAGGGCTATTAGCTAGAGTCATAACTAACATTCAATCCTAACAGCCCTTTTGCTATTAACTCCCTTTTTCTCTGAATAATATCTCTTGTTTTTTCCTCTTTATATCATCTTACTCTTACCTCCATGTTTCTACTTTCTCCCTTTCTTTTCCTAATCTAATATTTAATGCACATCAATCATCCTTTATGATACAGTTCTCTCATTTAGGCATGGATGCCAATGATCCGCAAACCAAGGACTTCTTTGCATCCCCGGCTCTCTCTCTTTCCCTTGTAAGTTGAATATCATTTTTTTTAATTATGAAAATATAAATAAAACATTTTTTAGATGATAAATTAGTTGTAAAATTGTGCTTGTGGATACTGTAAAGCATTTAGTATATGTTCATGACAGCTTATTTTCATTGCAAAAGTTGGCTGGGCTTGTTAGTCTTGTAATTTCTCGTATTTTCTTAATGGTTTGGTGCCTTCAAATAAAATTTCAATCTTATAAGTCATCACGTCAAGTGCCTGATATGAGAAAATGGACTATAGGTGCAGATATGGAGTTTTCTTATATACAATCGGCATTCTAATGACATTATCAGAAAAGTAGACCAGCACATATATATATATATATTAAACAAAAATTACCACTCTGGTTTTATTTAATAAAAATCTAGAAATAAAGGGATGGCATTCTCTAATGTAACAATAAGTCTTTGCATGCAATTCGTATGGTTTTGCAAGCTATTAACTCTTTTACAAATCAAAAGGCGGGTGTGTTCCGGAATGCACCAAAGCCAAGAGAGGAGCTGGAAGCAGGGGATGAGGGGACAGGAGGTGGTGGGTATGAAGGGGAGCCGGCGGAGATAAGCAGTGAGAACACCGGGCCCAGATATCAGTCTGACGAAGCTGAGGTGGCAAATGGATCCGGTGACGAGGATGCAATTGATGGTGGTAACAAAAAGAAAAGGAAAAAGAACTACCATAGACACACCGCTGAGCAGATAAGGGTCATGGAAACGTAAGTGTGATATTTGCATTTCGTTTTTGAGCATGTGACTTTTGCAAAGCTAAAATAGGGTTGGATAGCCTCTTGATCACTGAATACACAACATTATATAAACCAGTTCAAATTACTATAAAAAGAAAAAATCATATGATTTCTTGTGGTTTAGCCTGAATTTTAATGCAAGTATATATTTCAGTTCCTTGATGGTGTCTTGCCCGATTTTGATGGTAATTACATCTTTTTAGGATGCTTATAATTTTTTACTTATGTTTATTAATTTTGCAATATTTGTATCTTGAATTTTAACATTTGATTATCCTTGATTGTCAATATAATATCGGCCTGCTTGCTTTTCTTTTCTACACCAGTCATGATTGTCATTACAAGATAGTTAATACATTTTCTTCTTCTTTAAATCCTGCACGAATAGATTGTTCAAAGAATCACCGCACCCTGATGAGAAGCAGAGACAGCATCTGAGCAGGCAGTTGGGCCTTTCTGCGCGCCAAGTCAAGTTCTGGTTTCAAAATCGACGTACACAGATCAAGGTATGATATCATCTTTTCCTCAAATAAACAAAAAGGTAAAAATATATAGATGTTTTCATGTTTGGTTCAAATGAAATCATCCTTTAATTAAAACTAATGACTGATTATATATATCATTAGGCAATTCAAGAGAGGCATGAAAACTCACTACTCAAATCTGAGCTGGACAAGCAGCGGGAGGAGAATCGAGCCATGAGGGAGGCAATCAATAAGGCCTGTTGCCCCAGTTGTGGTCTTGCAACTACAAGCAAGGATGGTGGGGCTACCACAGAGGAGCAGCAGCTGCGGATTGAGAACGCCAGCCTAAGAGCTGAGGTTTGCACAATAAATGACTAACATATCTTTGGATATCTAATATTTCTTTTCATACCTCAGAAGAATGCAACAGTTAGTGCTATCTTGCAATCTTCCTGAGAACCACTTTTACTGTTACTTTGGTTTTATCAACTAGAATGCAGCAGTCTAGTTGGTAAACTAGTTCAAAAATTGAACAAACATATTATATAAATCAAATCTAAACTATTCTGTGTCCAAATTTGCAGATAGAGAAATTGAGAGGAATTCAGGGGAAAACAGCCGAAGGTACTGCCTCCCCAAGTTCCTCATGCTCTATGGTATCAAACAACAAGACTAGTGGGGCCCCAGAGAATTATAAGGGACTCTTTGGTCTTGATAAATCTAGAATTTTAGAGATTGCTGAAACAGCAATGGATGAGCTCATTAAAATGGCTTCCTCTGGAGAACCACTCTGGGTTCAAAGCATCGAAACAGGGAGGGACATACTAAATTATGATGAATATCTGCGCGAATTCGCCAAAGGCACTCGGAAAGATTGCTTGCTCTGGAAAGCTGTTGAGGCATCAAGGGAGAGTGGAGTAGTGTTTCTTGAAATGAATCACCTTGTGCAAGCTTTCTTGGATGTGGTACTATTATGATTGGGTTTAATTTCATATGGTCCTCAATATTTGTTTGTCGGAATTTTCTAATAGTTAATTTATGTATTTTCATAATGGATATGTCAGTAAAGTGCCTAACATAGTCCTTGTACCGGTGCAGAAACAATGGAAGTCACTACTCCCAAGTATGGTTGCCAAGGCAATCACTCTGGATGTTATCCATGCTGGTGACTCTGAAACCAAAGATGGAATTGTTCAATTGGTACTCTTATTTGATCCAAAACATCAGCAAATACATGCTATAATTCACAATAAATTGTAACTTACTGATACTGATTGTGGATATGGTTTAACTTAGATGTTTGCAGAGCTACAAATGCTAACCCCACTAGTACCAACAAGAGAGTTGTACTTCATTAGGTACAGCAAGAAGCTAAGCGCAGAGAAGTGGGCCATCTTAGATGTGTCCGTTGACAAAATCGAACAAAGCATTGATGCTTCACTTGTCAAGTGCAGGAAGAATCCTTCTGGTTGCATTATAGAGGACCAGGCTAATGGCCACTGCAAGGTATGCCTAAAATAGGGGTAGACAGCGGGTGGTTGGTTAGGGAGGGACTAATTAAACTTTTAATTGTATATGAAAGTGGACTTCAATTACAATTACATTTTGTGACATTATAGGTTACATGGGTAGAGCATACAGAATGGCAGAAGAGCACAATTCCAGCCATGTACCGATCGGTTGTTCTCGGTGGCCAAGCATTTGGTGCCAGGCATTGGATGGCTACTCTTCAACAACAATGCGAGCGTATTGTCTTTTGCATGGCCACCAATGTTCCAACCAAGGACTCTAACGGTGATAATTTTCCTCCATTTAATACAATATTTACAAAAAAAGGTTTTTTGTTTGAACATCTTTTGAAGATTTTTTTTTTAAATCCCGATAGAAGCTATCAGGTGCTTTTGAAGAATTAATGGAGGCCAGTAGATGGTTTCTTGCTCTCTCAGGCTATGTATAGGGAATGTATGATAGCTTGTAGTCTAGATGGGCATACATGATGCCTTGAGGTCTTGCTACATAATAGGATTTGCTTATTAGAAAATTTAAAGCTCGATTGTTTCTGATTGTTCTCGTTTATTTATTTATTTATTCATTCATTTGATAGGGATATCTACACTAGCAGGAAGAAAGAGCATGCTGAAGCTAGCAGACAGGCTAACTACAGGTTTCTTTAGTTGTGTTTCTAGTTACCACCACCGCTCGTGGCAAAAGTTGTCGAAGGGAAATGAGGAGATTCGATTCATGTCTCGTAAAAACATAAATGAACTAGGAGAGCCTCAAGGGTTGATTTCCTGTGCTGTTTTGTCGACTGCTTTGCCCATCTCTCCACTCACTTTATTTGAATTCCTGAGAGACGAATCAAGAAGATGTGAGGTATGTTTTTTCATACAAATATCGAGTAACTTTAAAGAAAAACATAAGATAATTTTGCATTGTTGATGATTTGTATCCTTTTCTTAATAAAAAAATTTCAGTGGGATATCATGCTCTCAGGAGGGCCTTCACAAACAATTGTGAACTTAGCCAAGGGTCAGGATCGTGGTAATTGCGCAACAGTTCATGTAAGTTTTTTTTTTTTTTTTTTACTATTTAAGGTTTCCCCTAAAATAAGTTTCAATGTCAGTATATACAACCCGATACAGCTTAGTTTAATAGTTTGTATCTGTTGTAGCTGAAACTCAAGTCATCAAGTGTTGTTCTTAACCAAATAATAAGTTATCTCTTGCCCTGAGTTGCAGGCCCCGAA
The DNA here is from genome assembly GCA_964058825.1 of Carex arenaria. Lineage (NCBI taxonomy): Eukaryota > Viridiplantae > Streptophyta > Magnoliopsida > Poales > Cyperaceae > Carex > Carex arenaria. Next base: position 308,985 of record CAXKVW010000294.1, on the reverse strand, counting down.
ATCCCAGGATAAATCAAACAAACTCATCTTACAAGATAGCAGTACAAATTCATATGAGTCGGCGATAGCTTTTGCCCAGGTGGAAGCTGACAGCCTGCAATCTGTAATGACCGGATGCGATTCAAGCAGTGTGCCAGTTCTAGCCTCTGGTTTTGCAATTCTACCAGATGGACTCGAATCGAAACCTATAGTGATTACAACTAGGAACAAGGATGAAAAAGGAGGCATGGAAGGAGGATCACTACTCACCATTGGATTCCAAATTCTGGCAAACCCTTCACCTACGGCAAACTTAACAGCAGAGAAGATCGAGGCAGTGACGAATCTCGTCTCATACACATTGCATAAAATAAAGAAAGCCATGCAATGTGAGGATTGATGAGCGAATGTTTCTAATTTAAACCAGTATCCGACTTTGTCTGTTAACATAATTATCAAATTCAATTGTGCAAATTATATGGTACTGCATTGTTGTGCAGCTTACCTTTGCTTAAATTTATCTATGCATAGCTTCAACTTATTATTTCATGAAAAATTATGTCTCACACTGAAAAGCCAAAGTCGCATTGTGTTGTGGTGATAGGTTTATTGTGTTGTCATTAGTTCTACATCCATTTGATTCTTTGAGTATAATCCGAACTTGTTGAAATCCGAGATTCTCTGAAATTCCTGAAATTCCTGAAATTCCTGAAATCCAAGATCGAGCCATCAAACTGTACCGAGATGCGTGCGCAGAAAAATCAGATGTTCCAAGATGCGTGCACAGAAAAATTTGAACGGCTGAGATCTCGAATTTCAAGAATTTCAGAGAATCTTGGATTTCAGCCGATTTAAATTCCTTTGAGTATGCATGATGTGTCTTATTTCGATTGTACCAATAGATGAATAGTTCTAGTCTCCCCACCAACATTGATTAATGAAGAAGAAAAATATCATGTGTTACCATCTTAACCAGATAATGCATATTTCTAAAGAAACTCAAGCATAAATATCTGACTCGAGCAACAACAACACAAGTTGAAAACATCAATCAGAGATCACAACTACCCACAGTGAGCAAGTTTCCAAAATTTTATTTCAACAAACCCTTGAAAGTTTGATAAATATGGGCCATCATGCACCTCCATTTAGTACGAGGTGCTTAAACTTCTCATTAGCTGCCACTAGCTCAGCACTTGTGCCAACTTCATTGGCTGAGTGGCCCGCATCTTGGATTATCTGCACTCCATTGAAAATATATTAAATAGCAATAATAATGAGGCTTAGTCATGTACCAGTTAAGAAAATTTAGCAAACCCAAAAGACAATCTAATTCAACCAGAAGACTTAGACCAAAAACAAAACAGAAAAAAAATATATGATGCAAACATACCTTGAGTTCGGCCTCAGGCCAAGCTTTATGAAGATCCCAAGCGGACATCATTGGGCAACATACATCATATCTCCCCTGCCAAAGTCGCCAAGATTTAGATTATATTTAAGAGAAAATCAATCTAACTAATTGTTATTTTCTTCAACAAGTGCCGTATGTGGATATAGAAATTATTGAGAACCTGTACAATAACTGCTTTAATATGACGGATCTTATCCACATTTTCCAAGAGGTAAGAATCAGTAGGTAGAAAACCCTTGTTAAAAAAATAATGGTTTTCTATTCTTGCAAATGCCTGAAACAAAAAAAAATAATAATTATTAATATGGTATTGTTAGTCTCAATTAAGACATCTCAGAAATGATAAGCCCCAAACAAACAGATAATTACAATGAGATGCTTACGAGAGAAAATTTGTCATCTTCTCCTCTCAAGATGTTGTCTTTATTTTGTACAAGTTGTGCTGTCATCATCTCCCATTTTGTCCATATTTTAGCTGCTGCTACCTACATGAGTTGTTCCTAGGAATTAATAAAGCAAAATTGCAAAGTAACAATGTAAATCAACATATCAATGTGAACAGTCAATTGTCTAGTGTACCTGGACACTTGTGTCAGGAGATGTTAGCCTCTTGTGATAGGCAACAATGAAATCATCCCTTTCGTCCTCTGGAATGAAATCTCTAAACATCTCCCATGCTGAATATCATAATTTTTACATAACAGAATAAATCCTACAAGTCTATAGTTCAATCAGAAGAAAGCATTTAAGTACAGTAAAAAGACGCTTACCGTCTGGATAGATAGCAGAGGCACCACCCTGATAGAACCAGTCAAGCTCCTTCTTTCTGAGCATGAAAATGCCTCTAAGAATGAGACCGGTGACCTAATACATAGCATAACAAAATTAACTCCACGAAAATAGAATATTCCTATCAACAAAAATGTTCAATTAAAGTGCATTTAAATATCACAGTAACCTTGTCAGGATGAGACTGACTATAGGCAAGGGCTAAGGTGCTTCCCCAAGAGCCGCCAAACACCTATATATATTTATATTATATTCTTCAGCAAATGTCATTATGTGTAAAGAAATGATTAAATATATACCAACAAGAAATGGAGAAAATTTGACACCTGCCACTCTGGGATCTTGAGGTGCTTCCTAAGCTTCTCTATATCCTCCACCAAGTCCCATGTTGTATTTTGCTCTAAGCATGCATGAGGTGTGCTCTTACCTGCTCCTCTCTGAGGTATTTTTGTGTGCGGAGCAAATATTAAAAACTATTTAAGAGTTTGTGAAACATAAACACCAAATATGTACTAGTCAAGGCTTATTTAGGCTTTAATCATTGATATAACGAAACAAGCATATAGAAACTATCAAATATGTAGCATCTAGCATCAAAAGCATCAGGATTAGAAATATACTACTCCTTGTCTCTGTGTATCTCAAGTGAATTAAAGAATTAAGTCTAATTGAGGAATAAAAGTAATAAATGAGGGAGCACACCTGATCGAACAAAATGATACGGTAGAAGGTGGGATCAAAGAATTTCCTGTTACCGGGTGATGTACCAGCTCCTGGACCACCATGCAAAAACACCACCGGCTGCCAACAAACATCACTTCTAAATTACAGTTGGAAAAGGGTAAAAAAAGCTTCCAATTACAAAAGTTAAAGAAAACAAACCCTAATCTGCCAACAAACATCACTTCTAAATTACAGTTGGAAAGGGTAAAAAAAGCTTCCAATTACAAAAGTTAAAGAAAACAAACCCTAAGCCCTAAACCCTAATCTGACTATTTGATTTGTGCGTGATCATTATGCAAATAAACGCATAAAAACAGCTAACTGTGTTGGTACCAAAACAGTAAAATGCTGAACTATGATCCATAACTGAAATTTCAAGCACCAATCTAGTGCCTAGATAAATACTGGAATTAGAAGATATCAGTGTGTCTAGCAAAGTCTAGTTAACAAAAATGGCAAAAAAAAAAAAATTAAGCATACTGACATGGCCATCTGGCTTCCCAGACTGCTCCCAGTATATCGTATGGATATCTGACACCTTTAAGAAGCCTGAACTGTATGGTTCTATTTGCGGATACAGGTTTCTGTTGAGCTCCATTACTGCTTTGATTGGTTGAGCTGAAGTTGAACGAAGACCCTTAGACTGACCAAATAACTTGTATTTTTCTACAAAACCAAGGAAGGATGCCAATATTGAAAATCTGCAAATTGCGGAATCATCTGTAATCGTCTAGCGATTGAATTTACATTCCTCCTATTTTCATTATCTAATTTAGTAAAACAATTTCCTCTTTCCGTCTTTCATTCCACCCCTTCCCCCCAATCCCCAATTCAGACAAGTAAATGAGAGAGAACTACTAAACAATAAATGGGGAAAGGGAGGAAAGAAAGAAAGAGAACCTGAGAGAGGTTTGAGGCTTAGAGAGGAGGGAGAGAGTATCGGGCCAGAGAGAGAGAAGAAACGGGTCGACACGAACGAGGTGACGGTGCGCGGCGCAATTGAATTCATCGGCCTTGCTACTAGCACCAAAACTATAAGCTGTATTCCAGTTCTGGCCGACTTTGTCAATTTCGGATTTCATGCATTGAGTTCTATACTAATCAAAAATTTAGTGGGTCATTTTAAATTTACTTACAACCCGCTACACAGTCACCAGAGCTTTACAGTTTCTTTTTTGAAGAAGGCCCGAAGGCAAGCCATTATTGGAGTCAGGATCTGACGTTCATTGGTCTTCAGTCTTCACATTTAATTATTTATATTTGAGATTAATAATTTATAACAAATTAACTTGACTATTTCGTCAATAACAGTAAAAAATTACCTATATTTATAATTTTACAATTTGAGTGTTAAAAATTGATTTATATTTAATGCATAACATGCTTGTAAAATTTTGATGTAATTTGAATTAAATTTGATCAAATAATTTGAAATTTTGCATGACTTTTGATTAAAATATAAAATAAGACAAAATTATATGGAAATTTGACATAAAACTCATTTATAGCACTGATTACATGCCCACAATATAAAATAAGCTAGTAACTCTTACAAAGTACAAAATGCAATTATTTTAACTACACTTGAACTTTATAGTCTCTAAATTGAAAAATATGGAATAAAGTTAAGAGTAAGATTAAAATGTCTCATCATTTTTTTTTCTTCCAATCATGTCTCCACACATTTTTATTTTTATTTTCAAAGTTCAAAAAGTATATTCGAACCACTCCACATGATCTTCATACTAAAATGTGTTTGGAGATTATTTTTCTATTTGTTTAGAGAGGTACCAAAATCATTGTTTTTTTATGAAAAAATAATAAGTTTGTACCTATCTAAAATAATAGTAAACAAATTCTAAAAAAAATGTCTTTAAACACATTTTAGTATAGAGATCATGTTGAATGGTTCGATCGACTAATTAAACTTTAAAAACAGAGATAATGATGTGGGACATAAATAGAGCACAAAAACAATAAGATATTTTAATCTTACTCTAATGTTAATATAGCCTCCAATGTATCATCAAGAAATATATGATCTAAACTTAACTAAAAATTATTAAAAAGTTGATCTTGAGAGTCATAAATTTTTCTCTTGAATCCATATAAAAAGACGTCATGAAAATTATGAAAATTTGAGACCTTTAAGTTAACAGTTTGATTAGAAAAAACAATTTAAACTAACGAAGTTTGATACTACTTATGAAGCTCAACAGAATTAAAAAAAAAATTCATATTTCAAGGGCAACAGAAATTTTATTACTTAAAAGTAATATTTAGCTCGTTCTCATATTCTTTTGTAGTTAATTCATCATTATACGAACATTAATGGAACATCAATTGCCACAATTAAATAACTGTACTTACAAATAAAAATGAGTAAGGCTTACGTGATATGGATAGCATAAGGTCTTCTGTGTTATTGTCTTAAAAACTTATTGTATAAATTTCAAACTTCAATCTAAGTAATTCAGTAAATTGATTATATAATGAACTTGTAAAATACCAATTTTTACTATGTTTGATATTTTTTTACTATTTTTTTATGATTTATGAAAAATGACTTAAAAATAAAAAAAAATTGTAATATTAGGCTATTTTTTTCATCTTTCATAAATAATAAAATATATTACAAAATTTTCAAAAAATCGTAAAAATTGGTATTTTACAAGTTAATTATATAACCAATTTACTGAGATACTTATTATGAATCAGTTATGATACTTCATAACTATGAGATTTAGAAAATTTAATATATATCCAATCATCAAGTATTTTCTTTAAGAATTATATGGATAGCGCAAAAGAAATTTTTTTTTTACCCATACAACATTATATTTTTTCTAATAGTGGTTGTCAAAAGTAACCTTATGACTGAAAATTATTTTATATTTTATTAATAAATGTTAATCAATATTTGAAATATATCTAATTCAATATAAGAAATTAATTATATATTATGAAATCTTTTATTAAAATTGTATATATTTTTTTGTTCATGTTGTATATTACTTGATAGTATTTGTCTTAATTTAAAATTCTAATTTTTTTTCTTCAGTACATTTTTTAATTTCGGAACGCAGTAAAAAATTAGTTAATAGTATATAATATTTAACCCTTGGCAAAAAATCGTCCTATTATACATGAATCCATTTCACATTTCACATTCTTATAAATTAATTTAATTTCAAGGGGAGAATCCTGCGCTTGTGAAATTCAAAACTCTTTCAAGTTTCCTCTTATCAAGCACCTCCACCTCAACTGAAAAAAGAGCACTAACGGGTCTATGATCTGAGAGCTTCAAATCAGAGCTCCAATAAGAAAGCTGCTTAATTCCCTTCCCTAACCAAAGTATCCTGTCACACCTGAATTAATTCAACATAATGACTAAATATGAGCTCCCAAAAATGAAAAGGATAAAAAATAGATACAGTGATGAAAAACTCGACAAGTATCAAAACCAGCACAGATAGCAATACTAGCGTGGTACTATATTGGTACCATACAAAGCAAAGCGGTACATTTTTTTTAAAGCAGAGAAACAGAGTGTACCATGCTGGGGTCCTCCTTTTTTCGCCTTCCCTGGGCACTTCGCCGACATAGGCATCAGAGTTGGGTTTTAACTTGTATGTAGGTGGGAAATTAATTTTCCCTTCCTTCCATCCGTCAAATGTGTTTCCGCTCGTCAGTTCTTTCCTTAGCTTTCATCAGTAGTATTTAACAAATCATTCTTAATTGACATATTCACAAATAATTAGAAGTAATCAGATGGATTCATAATATGGAATTACCTGATCAAATTCCAAGAGCTGATCCCACTTTCTCGTTGAAATATGATCTCTAACTAGAGAATCTGGCATCTCTAACCGATAATTCAAATCTCCAAACCAAAAAATACGACTGTTGAAAGTGAACCACAGATAGTACATTTAACAACCAAAGTTGTGTGGCAATATATATTTAATTATAATTAATATAGTGTCAATGATTCATTATTACTGTGGATACTGGAACTGCATTGTGTTCTCACCATGTACTCATAAATCATTTGCAATTAACATATTAATGGATATAGCATTTATTTTTCTGCATTTGATAAAAAAGTACTAAGAAAATAATTGGCATTGTTTAAAATAATAGAGATGACATACTCATGGGAAGGGATCAATTGAGGTTCCTCTAGATCTAGTAAAGAAGAGAAATGGGTACGTTGTAAAATCTCGTACACATCAGAGTTTCTTCTTTGCTGGGACCCATCCTTATGGCCTGAAGTGAGGTGAGAGCAAACAAAACATAATCGGGTCTGGAACAAAGACATGCTGATGGATACTGAGCCCTGCTCCAGGTATAAGGTTGAATGAAATCAATATGATACTGTTAATGAACATTTTGTACTGGTCATGAAGTAAGAAATGGGGAATTTCTCTTCTCAAAAAAAAAGAAATGGGGAATTCCTGTCATGGCATTGTAAACTATATATACATGATAGTTCTAGTCTTCCAATGCAGAGCAACAAAGGGATGTATTAGTTATTGGCATATCTTAAACAAAATAGGAAACAACCTTTTGCGGGGATGATTTTCCTTGCTTAATAACGCTGCAACTGGTACATGATCAACAATAACTGGGGGAATATTGAGCGAATTTCATTTTTAAGGGGCACAAAATAAGGATATTCAGGACAAGAATATGTTACCTTGTTGCCCAAATATCCCATAAGTCCAACTCCGACCGGCACCACCTCCAGATTATTCACATGCCGTCTCAGCCTTCGACAAACCCAAACTGAAATATATATCCCCACCATCTGCTTACTGACAATCCTCACAAATTTGCTACACGATTTTTTCATCTCTCTTTCAATGCCTCCTTTTTCATTATTTTCCACCACATTCACCCCCTCATCTGACACCTTGTCAGAAAGATCATCAATAGAATTAAGCATGTCTATTTTGTCCTCCTGCTCAGACCATAACATGCCAAGGTTTCCCGAGCTATGATACACCCTTTTCATTCCACCCTTTAGTGATAAATTAACACTTGTTGCGACTCGTCTCAGTTTGGTACCAGTCACCTTCGGTTGTACTGGTTTTTCAAGTGAGTACTCAGGCCAATCTAACAAGTCATTTAAGTGCCATTTGCGCTCACTTTTTGTACTTGTTTCTATGTTGTTAGAGGGTGAAGGGGGAAGAGGTGGGGAAGGAGGGGCGCTATAACTCTTGTAAATCGATCTTAGTTGGTGAGATTTGTTGAGTGTTGAACGAATAAGAGATTCCCATTTGAGAATTGGCCTTCTATCCTCTGCCCCTAGCACATTTGAGGCATTTAAAGGGACAACTTCTTGGAACCTGCATGCAGTTACAATATTTTTAATAATTGGGGCAGACTAGATAAGTAAAATAAGTGCCTTAGAAAGCACTAAATGTGCTAATCCGGAGATATATAATTACAAGCAAGAGTAACAAAATACCAATAGAAGTCTGTGCCTATATACACCTGTAACCAACAAAGTCAGGTGACACCTAGGTTAGGTACCAGTTCCAGTAGGTTTTGTTCCTGTATTTTTTTGTCATTTGAACTTGATGTCTAAGGTCAATTATGCCTTGTTTTCTTTGATCAAAGGTTCATTGATTACACATAGTGACATAGGAGAGGCAAAGGATTTTTCTTTGTTTTTTTTTTTTTTTTTTATTTCTTTTGGCAAGAGCAAAGCATTTATTCACCCCAGAATGTACATGTCTGCTGGCTCCTCTGTGCAAAGCCATTCCCTAAGGTCAATTTCGCTCGATGGGCTCTTACCCGCGACATTATACGTTCCAATCATCAACCTAATTAAAGAAAGATAGAATTAAAAAAATCATTCTTGCAAATCTGTAATGTAAAATAGTATCTAGCCTACTTCTCTGCAAACTTATTATACATTTCCTCCTTTTTTTAATGTAGTGGCCAAGTCTTACCAGCTCCATTGACCATGAAACATAAAAAATACCATGATTAATTTTATTTTTGACAAATAAAGAAATGGAAGCAAGGAATTCCAAAAATGGAAAATTTATAGTATACCAAAAATTTAGGTACTGTTCCGGAACAAATTCAAATAAGCCAGACAGCAGTCAAAAGAGTCTTAATTTTTTAAAGACTAATAAAATTCATTAAATATGTTTAAAGAAGGCAAACCTGACATCCTTTTTTGTTATATAACTAACTCGCAAAGTTTCTGATTTTCTTCTCCGGAGCCTTGTTGAAGAAGGTTTTGGTTCAATACCTAAGAGAATTGTGAAATTGAATATAGACAAGGAATATATGAATTGAGGTTGGTCAATTAAATCCTAGAAAAAGAAATTGAAACTGCATTGTATTCAACTCAAAACACCTATATTACTCCAAAATTAAAACGAGGTACAAAGAGTTGATCAAATAAAAAGAAAAAGAAGATGAAAGAAATACCACTTCTCTGGACTAAATCAAAGAAGGGATGCTCTGTCCTATCACTGGCATCTTAGAGAAAAAAAAATGAAAACGATGTTACTTTCTAGCTAGAATACATATTGAAAACATAATAAATAAAGAACTTGAATGATTTTGACAATACCATCATCACTATCAGTGTCGGTTTCAATATCATCTTCACTGAAATCATGCAACTTCGGTGTGATGTTCAACCATTTCTTCATAACAATGGATGGCCAAAAGGGCTTCTTAGTTCAAAAAGAAAAGAAAAAAGAAAAAAGAAAAAAGAAAAAAGAGAACAGAAAATAAGTAATGAACAAGCCATCATCCATGCATGTCAACATACATATAATTAATAGGAACTGTGTAAACTAATTGACTCTTTATTTATAAAAAAAGAAAAGAAAAAAGATATTGGTTCTGGACCTACCTCAGAGAGCTTTGCTTTATGTTGTTTCATGGGCTTAGCTAAGAAATTAACTGATCACTGCTGCTTTGCTTAGAACAGTTATGGATGAAGGAAAGTACTTCTATTAAATGGGCTAGTCGAATCTTATAGAAAGGGAGAAAGAAAAACCTGTGGTTTTGAGGATAGAATGGTACCTTCCCAACAGGAAAAAGGATCCAAGTTGATGAAATGAAGGTTCCTTTGAATAGACTTTATCCAAATTAAAGAAATTTAATATGCCTTTGAATAGACATTCTAAAAAATTAATTATGTCCACATTCCACATTATAATGCAATATCATAATACCATACCGGTCAGGTCTCAATCTAGCATCTACTTGTGCACTACCCTGACCTCTACCAATTCTAAACAGGTAAATCATATCTTATACCCCTTAACTTTTGAGTTATTTATACGTAGAATTGATGATACAAGTTCATCAATTAATTTGGTCTGGTACCGGTATGATAAATTCTTGATAGGAAAGCACCTTAAATGAAATGTCAAATCAGAAACTTGTGTGGTCCTTTCTTTGTCAAAACAAGGAACTTCCTTTTCTTGTGAAATACAATGTGTCAGATCCCGATTGGGTAAGTAGACAAACAGTGCCTATCAAAAGAAATCCAAGTTGATAAATATGACTAACTAACAACATAACAACTCCAAGACAAGATATATCATCCCCTTATCCACCACCGACGTCATACCTACACAAAAAATGCACCTATATTTGCTTTTTAATTAGATGTCCAGAATTTTGACAGTAGATGTTAGTATATGAAAATACAAATAGCGGCTCTGAGACAATGCTGGTAAGTATAGCTGAGTCAAAGTTCACCATCACAGAACAGTTACTGGTCGGGAAAGATAATTTCTTAACCAAGAGAAAACAAAGATAGTTTATAATTTAATATTTTAATTTTGTTTTTTACAATTATAATATATGTGATTGGATGGTCCAGGCCCCAAATAACCGAAAAAAGTACCAACAGAGACAATTATAAAAGACCAAATTGCAATGGTCCTGTCTTGGTGGGTCCCAAATTACACTAACAAAAGTAAGGAAGACAAATTTACAAGGTCAAATAAGAAAAAAGTGCTCTGATGAGAAAGGATTGAAGATATAGCCTGTGGTACCGAGATGCAAAATCCAGTTTGGCACAGTATATAGTTGTAAGTTACCAACTGGCCTCAACCTCTTTTTTCCATCTCATGTTTTGATTTGGTACCTTTTTGAGGGGAGCCATGATATCTAGATCCTTCGCTAGCCCCACTCTATTAAGACTTCAAGAGAGAAATTAAAACAAGGAAAAAAGAATCAAGTTTTGATGGGAAACATGTGGTTTTGTTTTAAACGTATAGCCGATTATGGAATTAAACTATTCATCAACAGAAGGTCACTCCAACATGAATCAAATCTAATTAATATATAGAAAGTACAAACTATAAAGTCTGTGAAATGTAATGAAACGAACTAGCTACAGTGCCAGGCTGAAAGTCACTTTTCAAAGTTTATATTTACGACCTGACTTGAACAGGATCTGTTCTATAGGATCGTACTACTGTCTCCTTGAGAGTAAAGTCGACAGGCACCAAAGTCTGGTTGATGAATCACGACCACTGGATCAGAGCGTGATTAACGGCCCTGATCCTTCTGACGGAGAGATCTTGTGGCTGTAGAGGATCGTTCCTAGCCGGCCTTGGTCTGCTGGGATGGTCCAGTGGTTGTCTGACAGACTCCTTTCCAAAAAAATATTAAATATTAAATATTATGTAATTTTAAGAATCAATATTTAATCTACTAGCAAAAAAAGATAACGAGAAGAGTATAGGTTTGATGGACTTTGGACCTATTTTGGGTTCGATGGTTACCGAAACCCGTCATATACGCTTTAGTTCGTGCGCTCCCGCTCTGAGATTTGTGAATACAAATTTTAAAATGCATCAGACGGCTCCAAAGCCTGTCATACTTATTATGTGCTCAAAAACAACATTTTTCTATACGAGAGGTCATAAATTTAAAACCCACATAAGATCTTTTATAAACATAATATATAAACATTAAATATAATGGTAGACTAGATCTCTACATTCTTTATCAAAACAAAAATATCATGTAATTTTATTTTTTTGAGGGACTGCTAGCTAGTTATAATTTTTTTAAATAAAAAAATTAATTGAAACAAAAATACAACATTTTAATTTATAGTAGATGCTTAGCACCCTTTTCTCTATGCATTAATTCTTCCTTGTCTGTATCCACCATATGTTTTCTTTGTGAGTCCACTGATCGACTCTTAAGCGTTCATGCATATTGATATTGTGTTTATCTTTGGACGTATTTAATTAGTTTTACTACAAAATTAATTGTTTTTAGCGTATAATACTAAATGTAGGATCATTTGATTGTGTATTTTTAAAAAATTTAAAGGAATTATTTTTAATCAAAAAATATATTTTTTTAAATACTTAGCTATTTTTTTTGTAATACATGTAGTTAAAATTCTCAAAATACTTATGGTGATGTTGCGGAAGTCACGTAGATGGTCATCATTGCATGCATCTCATATTATTATCTGACACATCCTGAGAATTGCAAATATAAAAGCGTTAAACGGAATGAAGAAATATTAAAAGAAAGTTGGTAAGTATTTACAAGAATAATATTTGTTTAAATAACTATTTAACATAAAAACAATCCTCCGATTATTTCTTATTATATATTAAAAATAACTAATTTAAAGATATAAAAATAATGAGCAAAATGTTTATATGTAAAATATATATATAAAAAAAACGATATTAAACGTGCGCAGAAATGAACAGTGAGGTGACATTGAAGGTAAATTCAACATTAAAAAAAAAAAAAAAAGATTTTCTCACTATTGAAAAGAACATTGAAATGACTGTACGCGGATAATTGAACAGTGTTTAATTTGTCTGAGGTGAGACAGCCAACTCAAGTCAAAGTACTTTTAAAAACGAGATTTTGGCCACAAATCATTCATCGGCAAGATATGATGAAATCTTTGATAATGGAATTGAGTGATTACAAAGAAATGAAGGGACAATTAATACTCTTAAGACCGAATAAATCAACCCCTGATATATACGCAAGTTTTACGTACACGTAATAAATCCTTAGACAATTAATTAGTCAGGATTGTCACCGGCAGTCGCTTTTCTGTTAGAATAGAATTTGTGTTCCAAATAATATATGTAATACGAGAGGTTGGCTAATATCAAATCAGTTGTTTCTGAGGTCCCGTGCAATTATTTTTTTTTTCAATTTTCGAAGTCCAAAACGTCGATCTAAACAGTTAGATGCAATCTCTATATTAAAATGTACTTACAGACCAAATCTCACATTTTTTGAAAATATTTTACTATTTATTAAGCTACTTTGAAAAATGCTGATCCAACGGTGGCTTAACCAAACAGTAAAACTAAAAGCCACCGTTGGATCAGTAATTTTCAAAGTGGTTTAATAAATAGTAAAAAAATTCCCAAAAAATATAAATTTCGGTCTCCAAGCACATTTTAATATTAGAGAAAACATCTAACGGTTTGGATCGACGTTTTGGATTTCGGAAATTGGAAAACGACTTGATTGCACGGAACCTCAGAAACAACTGATTTGATATTAACCAACCTCGTAATATAACGTGCTGATTTTTTTTATTAATAAAAATTTTAAAAATAAAAATCAAGTTAATATTTAAAAAAATTGAATTATAAGCAGAACGTCATGAACTATGACGTCCGTATGCTCTGTGCTCACAGTCTCACACCGAAAAAGAGGAAAGAATTTCGGAACGCCACCGCCCAAACGGCCAAACACCATAAACTGCAACGTTCGAGAGATTACCTGCGCTTTCCTTCCTTGATATTTTTTTTGAAAACTTAGCAGAGGCTGCTAAGCTGAGATGCACTTGATAAATATTGGTTCGAGAGATGTTCAACCTATCTAGAAGCTTTGAAAATATATTTTCAGTAATCTGCGGCAAAGTTTGCACCAGTTTTAATTATTTAGCTCCCGTTTTCAAGGATAAAATCTCATTAAAACCATAGTTTGACAAAAAAAATTAATGTATTAAAATTAATTTATAAACTTTTTAATTTTGACTGTTTGATTTTATACTACATTAATTCAAAGTTTATTTTTTTTTTTCAATGTAGATGCACCACTCATAAAGTAGAATGATATTAATAGTTTTAATTTGTCGTTTAAAACCAATTCAATAAATTACAAAGTTGAGTTCACAAAAAAAATACTTGATGAACTTAAAAACAACCTGGTTCTACCCTAAAGATGATACAAATTAATCCGTTAAAAATAAAAATAAACTTTACACATGAACTTTACCCAGGACAAAAGCAGCAAAGCAAAGTCCCCTATTAATGAAAATAAATCTGCTGTGATTTTTTGGAATCGCAGGTCCCTGATTTTTTAGATCAAACCATTTATTTTTTTGAAATGCACGAATGTCAAAGCAGTGATTTTATGTACGAATCTCGAAACAAATGAATTGTTTGATTTGGACAAGCAGGAATCCTGCGATTCCAAAAAAATCGCCGCAGATTTGATTCCCCTATTAACACCCTCTAAGTGCCATTAGTGACAACATCTAAAACTATAAGAAAAATATTTGTGATTATTTTTTTTTTCTATTTTGACAAGTATTAAGATTTAGTTTTATGGTTTCAAACAAATTTGTTTTAATGTAAACTATCCTTACAAAAAAATTGGTTGACAATCTTAACACTAGTCTTCAAAAAAAAAAAATCTTGAAATGTTTGAAAACAAACAGCAATGTTACGTGTTGTTAAAGGCTATTAGTGTAACATCACGCCGAAATTTTTATTAATATTCAAATTAATAAATTAATTTAACAATCTATACAATTTTTATAAAGAATTTAAAAATATCCAAACCGATAACAGTGCAATCGGTTTCAGAAGATCAAACCGATCACAAACTCGTCGGTCACAGGAAATTAAAACCGCTGACAATGTCACCCATTCCAGAACCGATGACAAAGTCATCGGTTTTAGAAGCTAGAACCGATGACACTGTAATCGGTTTTTATCCAAATTTAATTTAAAATAAATTTTCATTTAATTATTTTATTTAATTAGAAAATATTATAATTTATTTGTTTTATTTATTAAAATGTTATATTTTTTTTAAAATTAGATAGAATACCAAATAATTTGATTTATTAGAAAGACTTAAACAAATAATCCAAATCAATATTTTTCATATCAGATTTTTCATGGATGTAAGAAAAATTAAAATATTTCTTTATGTGTTATTGGAAAAAAATAAAAATGCTTTGAATCTGAATTATTGATTCCGGTTCAAAAGTCACTTCTAGGTAAATACAGAAAATATTATGGCCTTTTTATTTTTGAAAAAATAAAAATTTAAGAAAATTTTTGCGCATCTTTGTAATCATTACCAAACAGTGTTTTAATCTGAGTCGTTCGTTGTTTTAATCTGATATAATTCTCGTATCAAAAAGTGTGCATTTTGCATCAAAATTCGTGCTTGGCTGAAAAAATAAAAATTTAAGAAAAGTTTTGCAACTTTGGAAGTGTTTTAATCTAAGTCGTTCGTTATTTTAATCTGATATAATTTTCGCATAAAAAAATGTGCATTATGCATCAAAATTCGCGCTTGGCTGAAACTGATGACATTGTCATCAGTTCTAGCTTCTGAAACCGATGACAATGTCATCGGTTTCAATATATTTCGAATTTCATCAAAATATTGTATAGATTGTTAAATTTATTATTTCTTTTGTATAATAATAAAAATTTCGGAACATCACGTATATCCATAAATTGTAAATCAAGCATTAAATTTTAAAATGTGATGTTTTCAATCAAGTATTTGATTCAAGCCTAGGCCGCTACTATTTGATAGTGCAACAAGAGTACATTGAAATATTGGGATTGTTTAGTAGTATGTTTAAATTGAGAGTAGAGTTACATGAGAATAATGTGTTAGTTTAAATTTGAAATAGTCGTTCATCCAGTAAAAGATTGGATTAGCAAAATAGCAGACTAATTCAAGCTAATTCAAGTATTGAAAATAACTATTTTTTTAAATAATCGCTAACTTGAATTTAAAATAGTCGCTAATTCAATTAATCTTACTATTTCTTGACATCTAGACGCATCCTAAATGGCTAGTACAATTAATATTCAAATATATCGTTATATTTTAGGTTCTATTACCGATCTATCATGTAAAGTTTGTGCCAAATGAAGATTTTCAAATTTAATCTCCCATTATAATAATACCCAAAAAAAAAAAAAAATAGGTCGGCGTTGAAAAAGAAAGGGTTATTTGGAAAAATAAACATTTCATTAAATGACCAGTCCTGTCAAGCTTTCATAAGATGCCAAAACAAATAAATAAATAAAAAAAACTATCTTCACTGTCCTTTCTATAAGCATATTCTTGCTTAAGTACCTGAAAGGGAAATAAAAAAAAAACGAACTCAATGTGTCAAATTCAAGGAATCAATTTTAGGGATGGCATGTGATTTTTTTTTTTTTTTTTCTATTAGGAGGAGTTAAAAAAATTTGAGAAATTTATATCTCATTTCTAAATGCATGCATTCAGTTCTACTTTCATTTGGGGTTTAGTAATTTATTTTTTTCATGCTCTAAAGATTAAAACACATGAGTCTACAAACTAAGCATAATTTTGTCAGTTTTTGAAAAATATCGATATTAGTATTTGTTAAAATTATGAGGGTTGAATGCAAAGATTTCCTACCATCATGATTGTTTCAAAACTCTTGTATGTGAAATGATCTAAATACCTCATCACAATTTTTGAAAATAAAATAAAATAAAATAATGGACATGCCCTTATTTAATTATGATATGGTGTAATGTTGCATTGGGTTTGTAACTAAAATTGAAATAAAGAAAAGAAAATTGCTCAAAACAGTTGAACATGAAAAATTAAAATAAGAAAAGGTAAAAAGAAAAATAAAATAAAATAAACAAATTGGGACCAAAGTTTTGATAAAAGCTCCGTAGAAGGCTAGCAATCAGATGCAAACTTTAGATAAGCGATCTGCTTTGGAGGGTTTTGTATAATTGTATTTTGTCTAATACACTATGTAACTGTTACAAGTGTGGAAATGACACATTTTTCTAAAACATCCTACATATTTGTTTCATTTTATTTAATGAAAGATAAAATTGGTACTTCATAAATTTAAAATGAGATTTAATAGAAAAGAGTCAAAGACATTTAAATGGGTAAATTTGTGGGTTTTTTAAGTTTAGAAGAGTAAATATAATATTATGAATGTTAGAGGAAAATATATGTAATTTCGTATCTTTTGAGGGGTATACCATGAAATTCCTCCTAGATTATATTATTTACTTTTCAGCTTAAAACTAAATGAGTCCATCAATCCAACTCCTTTAATTTTCCAACACAGAGTCATATCAAACGAAAGTTCGTAAGTAAAAAGGATCTTTCCATAACCAAGAAAGCCAATCATGAGACGGAATTTCAAATCCGATAGTAAATATATGTACTTCATTAAACGCACAAATAATAAAATTAAAATAAAATTACATATAACTATGTACGCTATTTAAAATCAAAATAACATTGTTAATATTTTAATTCATATATTCAAATCTAGAAAAAAAAAATGGATTGTTAATATTTTTATTCAAATATTCAAGATATATAACCAGTGACAGAGTTACTTGTGAATTTTTAAAATCAAATACATATTTATATATAATTGGATTGTTATCTAGAAAATTTTATCTACTTCTAAACAATCTACATATTGATATCGAATTGATTAATTCACAGCAATCCGTAATTCTTTAATTGTATAAGTAATTTTGTTTGCACATTTCTAATACAAATCCTGACTACATACTGACTTGATCCGATCCGATTTAATAGGTTAGTGGTTTGGATAATTGGATCCTATATTCTCAAGTTTGATACAAGAAGGCCTGGTTCGGTCATGACTTGTTTAACCCGACCCGACTAATTTTTTAAGTCAAACTTTTTATATATTAAATTAACATTTTTTACCCACTAGACTAGAGATATTTATTGGATTAATGATAGTGTGAAATATATTCAACATAATGTAAGGTTAACAGGTATTGTCGGTTTGACCCGTGACACGCGAGTCAGATGCTGATTGGATCATCTCACCTAAAATCAATCATGTTAAGTTTGACCCGTTTCAAAAAATAATAAAATGTAACATATTAATTTTTTTTGAAAAATTTCGCAGAAACTGTACGTTATAAGAATTCGAACTCTAAAAACACAGTTTTACAAAAAAAAAATCCTATCTAATTGTGTTATCGTCTCATCTGAAAAATATAGCTTTTTATGCAATTTTTTTCTGAGGTTCTAAATAGCGCATCATAGTGCTGCTATAGTGCTTTCGGACCATAAAAACTATGACGCTATCAGCGCTATAGCGCGCTATTTCGCGCTATCAGCACTATAGCGCGCTATTTCGCGCTATAACAGCATAACGCTGTTTTTTTAGCCATTCCGCTTTGACGCGATAAACGCTATTTAAACCTTTGATTTTTTCTAAAGCATCTTTTTATTACTAAAAACAAACTATAAAGCTTTATGCATTTGATCCTTCTGTATTATTAAAACTTAATAGTAAATAAATATAAACCTCCAATGAAAAATTAATAGATAGTATTTATGTTGTATTTTTCATGCTGGAATAGAGTTTATACTTGTTATCTAATCTCAAAATAATTATAAAAAAAATATGAATGAAAAAATATACATCGAAATAAAATAATTGTAAAAATATTAATTATTAACAAATATTATAATATATGCCTATCCTGAATTTTGCCCCCCAACTCGTTCTTTATATATGTTGACTCCGTCCTTACCTTTAGATGCACATTACAAGCTTTTGATCTTCGACTCTATTTTATGAACATTAAGAAATTTGTATATATCCACAATTGGATGAATTTCATGCATTGATCTTCTATTTTTTTTTTATGCTTTTAACAAAATTAAAATATCGTTACGTTTACATTATTACATTCATGTCCAAACAAATTTCCTCAATTAATTACCTCACAAATGTATATTGTTAACAAGTAATTTTATATTTTTTTTATCATTGAATAATGGATATATTAAAATTTTAGATATATAAGATATAAATAGCGATTTTAAGTAAAAAAATTGGAGGTCAGGTCATTTAACAATTTATATATCTACAAAAAAATCTCTATGTATGTTTTAAAAATGTGACTTTTCCCATAAAAAATATTTATCTTTGCTACTAGACTGAAAATATAAATAATTGAGACATTGAAAGTCCAAACTAAATGCTGATATAGAGCAAAAATTGTGCTGGGACTTCCTAAAATGTTTGACATTTATCATTGAGAAAATGTTTCTATATATAGAGAGAGAGACACCCCCCCCCCCCCCCCCCCCCCCCCCTCTTACTCGGTATACACTATTTTTTTTATACCGTTATTATTGCAATATATGACCCCCGTTAGAAGGAGTGATTAGATGTCTCAATTAAGGCGCTAGTCACTTTCTTGGGGGACTGCACTGTTAAGTAAAACAAAGCTATCCATTAGTCTGTCTAAATCACCCCAAGGTCACTGATCCAACTGGGCCCCACTTGACAGATGTTGGACATATATTTGAGAAGAAACGATCTACTCGACGGGCATTGTTCAGTAATGGCTCAACACAGATTAAATCTGTTAATAAACGTATTTGATTAATCGGACTGCTTCCCGCGCAGGACACATGGGCCTTGTAAAAATCACACTGTTTAGATTTCATAAAACAGTTTCCACGGTGCCAGAAAAAGCCCATTACTGGCCCATGGACCTGGCTACAATGATATGTTGGATAGATACCGATGAGCCCATTTTCTGTTTTTACTTGGGTGCGATCTTCGATCTCAAATCGGGGATAATTTTCGGACGAATACTCTTCTTCTCTCTTAACCCCCGGTTCCGGTTGAATCTCGATCAGCAAAGCAAAGAGGTGGCTGATGGCGTCGGAAGGAGACGAAGTGGTGGTGACCGTCCGATTCGTCGGTCCCTATCGCCCCGTCTCTCTTCCCCTTCCTCCTGTCATGAAGGTCTCTCTCTCTCTCTCTCTCTCTCTCTTTAACTCGATCGGTATTTGTCTTGCACACTTTTTTGATAAAATATACCTGAATTTAAGAAAGATTCCTTAGCGAGCTATTGAATTGGGTAACAATGCCTGGGCCTACGGAACATTTGAGGTGAATTTATGTATATTCTTACCGGAAGGCCTAGTTAAAGCATTTAGAGAACTGAATGTGTGGTTCAGGTTGGGTTTCACTGCTGATTGACTAGTTGTTTAGTCAGAATGGAGACACAGATTTAGTTAAAATCCACTGGAAATTAACAATATTCCTAACATTGTGTTGATTTGGAGTAAATATTTAATTTTTATCAAATAACGGCAACAGAGTTCTAATTATTGTATAATATAACAAGTGAGATGATTCAACCAGATACAAAAGGTCTCAGATTGTCGGATAAGAATGGGCACTCCTAATTATCTGTCGTATGACACAGGTGGGAGAATTGAGGAGAAGGATAGCATTATCAAGAGATTTACCATCTGATCGGTTAAAGCTGGTTCTTCGTGGAAAGACTCTGCATGATAAACAGAGTGCTGATAGCATTGAAGATGCCACTGTTAGGCTCTCCAATGGAGGTATGGAAAAGTAGTTTTTCTTTTACTGTTGTCGATACATAACAATGCATAAGATTGACTAACTTATTAGATGTTGTGGTGTAATAAAGGCTTGCTATGAACGATTTGTCCATATGTACCCCAGTGATTAAAAAAAAAAAAAAATCTTATCAGATTTTGGCTAAGTACATCATCTTTTCCCTTTTCTGGTTTGTTAAATTATTTATTTACACTTGTTCTTTATTGATTTATCTTTTTTCTCTGAGTTAAGACTGTTTGATGGTAGCTGTCATGCCCACTCAGCCTGCTAAGCATCTACACGATGACCATTCTGATGATGAAGATGAAGAATTGGTGGGTAAATTTTCAATTTGGTCCATGTGTTTCGACCTAATATTCAAATTCATCCCTGATTTTTCAAGTTTGCATCCTACCCTTTGAATGCTATATATCAATAGATGTTCTTCTGGGAAGGAAAAGTTCAGGATAAAGCTAGATATATTCACAAGGTTTTGCTAAAAAAAAAACATAGATTTATACAGTTATTAGACTTTGAGGGATGAATTTGAATATTAGACATACTATAATGGCTGGCTTTGTAGTTTGCCTTTCTTATTTAAGTCAGAAGGATAAACTTTTGAACTTCGTTAAATTTTATAGAAATTTGTAGTTCCTCAAACAGCAGGTCCGTGGAAAAGGAAAGTTTTCACATTTCTCAGCCACAAATTGAGAATTCCAGGTACGTCACACGCACATGTTAATATGTATTACTCGTTCTAAGGGAAAAAAAAAACATATGATTGGAAATTAGTTGTATTTGCATAATTTTGTGCTTAATTTTGATTTGAATAGATATAGTGCTGATGGTAATGTTCTCTATGGGCCTGAAGGCATGGGCATTCATCATTCTTTGGTTTTTATTAGCGCCTATTGCTCAGAAATTGGATCTTGGGCCTATATATGTAAGTGCCCTCCGTCATTTACCAATGTATGAAAGTACGTGCCATACATTTACCAGCCTGTTAGATGCTGGTTAATTGTATCATGAACTACCCATTCTGTCGATGTGTTAATAGTCGACTTTTTTTAATGAGTTCATAGAATAAAATGAACTCAAAATTAACTTGACTAAATACTAGTTCAATGATAAAATTGGCCCTCATATATTAAATGCAGATAATAGGTACTGGCTTTCTTCTCATACTTTTGAATCTTGGGAGGAGGCAGCAGGGTGAGCTCAGGTATGTGCTCCATTTAGTACGTTCTTATATACTTTTTATCTGCACCTGCATGTGCAACACAAGTTTATGAAGTTCTGGGTATTTCTTTTGTAAGAGTATATTGCCTCTGTTGCCCTACCTCTGTTAACTCTGCATGACATACACCCTACACAAAATGCTGGAAGAAACAGAAGCTTGAAATAAAAGAAAATTGTTTGTCTGGTATCCCAGTTTGCACTTAAAAGCAGAATATTAATCATAGTGCTACTTTAATAGTTTGATTTGGTGTTCTTTTTTCAGCGCATATTCAATATTTAATGAAGATTTTAGAGAGCTTCCTGGCACACTGAATGCAGAACGTTTGGATAGAGATATTCGTGCAGGTCAATTGTAATCCCGCACCCCCGACCCAAAAAAAAAAAAAATTTAAAATATGTATATAAAAAAAACAATTTTGTGTAGAGTGCTGTGGATGTGTACTTTAGAAGTTTAAAAGACAATAATGGTTTCTTGTGAAGCAATAATTAACTAAAATGCACCAGATTACTAAAATAGTGAGAGAAGCTTTGCTGGCTATAGGTAGCCAGTACAAACAATAGAAGCATTACATGTTAGGCTAAAGTTCGGTAAAAGCTATAGTAGCTGGCCTCTCTTTTGGAAGTTTTAATGTATGGACCCACAAACAGTAAATGGCAGTTAAAAGCTGGTTTTCAGGACCTCTTACTGTTTTTTTACGTCTCAGATCAATTCTTTTCTAAAAGACTAAATCTCGAGTGTGGAACAGACTGATTGACTTTATTGAATGCTCAGCAAATTATATTTCCTTAAATAATAAAGTTCAGTCTGCCACAAAAAATTCAAAATGAGATGCAAAAGAAGAGCAGAGACTACTATCTATTCAGTGATAATTTTTCTCTCATTCGAAGACTTGTATGGTTGAATAGAGTTCACAAATCTATATTTGGTTTTGTATGGTACATACTGTACTGTACTTATCACAGTGCTTAGTTTCTGGGGTTTGCCTCATCCAGTTATGCCATTTTTTCGGCATGCAATAAAAAATCTAGATTTATTTTTCTTAATTTTCTTGTACCTGGTATATATCTGTGATTTTTCACGTGTACCATTTCTAATGCAAGGTGCTTTGTTTTGAGATGTGTTGCGTAGCAAGTAGCTTATTTTTTTTCCTGTTAATGCAGCACTAAAGTATCTGTCGGTGCTGCATCTAAATGCTTTATATTCTTGTGTTATTTATTTGTTGCATAGCTCTGATTAGAGCTATAATTTTTTTTAGAATAATTATTTCCATCCCCTACTTCCATCTCCCCATTATCTCCACACCCTCCCCACATTAATTAACTACTTTAATTAACATTCTCCCCACATTCCATTTTCATCTCTGCACTTTCTCCATATTAATTAACTACCATAATTAGCATCATTCCTCACATTAATTATTTATCTTAATTAAATATGATCTCTTTTCTTAATTTGAATAAATATTACATTTTTTTTTTGTTATTTCATCAGATAAATACTAACTTTCATAATGTTAAATACGAACGTTCATAAAGTTAAATACTAACATTCCTCAAGGTAAATACATTAAAGACTGAAGTTAAATACTGCAGGAAATTTAAACCATTAAATTGTCGGTAACTAATTTTTTTTGTCTTTTAGTAGGGGATATGAGGGGATGGTGGTGCGGGGACAATAATTACAGATTGATAGACATTATTACCACTATCTCTAATTGTTAAGAATAATTATATAGAACCCCACATTTACATTTCCTCTTAAATACTAATTCCCCTAAAGGTAAATATTAACATTTCTAAAGTTAAATACTAATGTGTATAAAGTTAAATACTAAGATATAGGATGCTAAATATAATCCATGCAACTTATTTATAATTTTAGAGATTAATACTTTTGACTCTAAAGATAAATATTAACGTTCATAATGTTAAATACTAACATTCCTAAAGTTAAATACTGATGTGCGGAACACGAGAACATTAGTTTGTCATTTTTTGCAGGAACAGATTGTGTCGCTGTTGGACGCAGACGATTAATACTCCAATGAATAGAGTTAAATACTTCTTCGATGCACTATTAATACTCCAATGAATCAGTGTAGTAAAATGTTGGACGCAGACGATTAATACTCCAATGAATAGAGTTAAATACTTCTTCGATGCACTATTAATACTCCAATGAATCAGTGTAGTAAAATGCGGTTTTATGCGGCACATATGCGGCCGCATATGCGTATGCACCCTCCAACCGCATAAAAAATTCATATGCGGACCGCATATGCTTAAAATAGATTTAAAAATATTAATAACTCATTAACGGACCCAATAACTGAGTCCTCGGATCCGAAATGTCCAGAACCTATTATTTAAGTTCCAAACCCGGGTCCGTTAAGACATCCAGCGCTCTCCAGCTTCTTTTATAGCGCTCCAGCGCTTCAGTATTATGTATTTTCAAATTGTGGGACAAAATCAAAATGTTCAAACCGGACTGGGAGCCGCTGGTTTGAGGCGTTGGGCTTTACAGGGCTTTATTGAATGGACTGCGAATTAATACTTCACTTTGCTGGGCTTTATTAAGTATTCCTTTGAATTCACGCTCCTTTAATAATACTACTTTAAACACATGAATTAAGTCAGAATTATTATTGAACTAATATGTTTAAAAATTAAACAAAGTATATCAAATATTTAAAAATCAAGGTAGATTAATAAATGTTTATTACTAAACATAATATAATAGATAGACTAAACTTTTCTTTTCTTTTCGTTACTAAAATCCGCATATATACACCCGCATAAAAATCCGCATATGTGGCCGCATACCGCATATGCGGTATGCGGTGGCCTTCCGCATACCGCATGAAAACCGCATTTAATAACACTGCAATGAATAGAGTTAAATACTGCACGGAATTTAAACATCAAATGTCAGAACCAAATTTTTTTTATCTTTTAGTGCGGGGACGCAAATGTCGAAACCTAATTTTTTTTTGTCTTTTAGTGCAGGGACGCGGGAACAAAAAACTTAATTTTTTGTAGGGACATAAATTGCTTCGCTGTTGGATAGACGGTTAATATCTCAATGAGTAGAGTTAAATACTTGTTTGATGCACTGTAAATACATTGCAGATAGATGTTAAATACTGATGGAAATTTAAATACCCAAACTGTTGGGACCATATTTTTTGTCTTTTAGTGTGGGAATAGAGGGGGATGGGAGTGCGGAGACAGTTATCTGGGTCCTTCTTTTTATGAATGCTTTAATCACTCTACAACACCGTGCAGTGACCAGTCTGTTGTGCAGCCCCGGGTAATGTGTTATAAATTTACTGTACATTTATTCTATATAAAGCGCCGTAGAAAAATTAATTGCTAATCACAATGGAGGGAGATGGAGACGGGGGATGCAAATCATTATCACGATTCCTATAATTGAAGATCTAAAAGCAGTCCTTGGCGATATGTGAGAGCGTGATAGGAGCCGCGAAAGATTAATGTGTGGTTGTAATTCTAGATCCGAGACTCGGTGAGAACTGGACCGCGTCGGAATATCCTTTTGTGGATGCGGTGCATGCAAAGCTCACACTCTTCTGCAATCATCCCAATTTACAGTTCTCCTAATTTGTTAATTTAAAATAATTTATGTAGTATGTCTATCCTCATCTTTTTTTTTTTTGAACAATAACACTATTAGTAGGCTAAACGTCGTGCAATTAACTAGCATTTAGAGAGTTTGAAAATCACATGATAGAAAATAATATTCACGACTTCGCAGTTTCTGCAAAGCTCTAAAAAAATATTCAATATTCTAACCTATGTAATTTTGCAAACAATGAATTTGTGTAGTGCCATTATTGTAATGATTATAATATTTTAGCCTACGCGTATGTTGCTGTTTCTGATTTTAATTCTTTTTTGTCAGATATCTCAATTGCAAATTATACCTAAAATTTTTCTTTTGATAATTTTGGTTTGAACTTTCTATTTCTGATCAGATATCTTATCTGCAAATTATGACACACTTATGTCAGTATTTCTAACGTAGTCGATAGGAGTTATTAGGATACAATTATTGTTCTAAATGGTTGATTACTATATCCCATTATAACTACTTTTATATTTTCTTCAAAGTTGAAATTCTAAGCTGCAAGCGATAAAGCTAAAAGAAAATGTGTGAATATATTCGTTAACCAATATAGAAATATAGCATACTGATATAATGGAAAAGCACCTGAAGTTCGAGAGCATACAGTAACATAGTTTTCTATAAATATTTCTCTAAAAAAAGCTTTCTATAAATATTTAGAAATCAAATCCAATGAAGAACAGATTGAAGTTTTACTCGGTAAAAATTGTGCAAACCAAGTGTGAATGCATATAATCTTGTATTAAAAATAACTAGTATCGTACCTGTGCGTTGCAACGGAAACGTTATAAGATTGAATAGAATATGAAGATACATATCATTAAATGATTCAAATATTTAGAAGAGAAATAATCTGTAAAGAAACAAAATTAGAATAGATATTATTAAATGATTCAAATAAGAATTTTCTCTACATATATATTATTGACGGAAATTATTTTAACAATGAAAATTTTATGTAGTAATAAGTTTTCGATATTCTTCATTTTCTCTCCAGATCAGAAAGATATGATTATTCATCTATTTGCAAAGATACAGTAGCCTTAATAAAGTTTATTTCTCCTCTTGACACAATGAATATAACATATCAGAAAAAAAAAGATTTTCTCTACAGATTCGGAAAGATTGAATAATTCAATTTTCATTGATGAAAATAGGAGAAATGAAACAGAGGAAAGGAAGAAATAAGAAACTAATTTAATTGTAGGAATTAGAAATAGTTTTAAAGGAAAATAAAGAAACAGATCGCTAGAAATTCATTCAATTTTAATTGTGACAAACTATATAGCAGTATGTGTGATGACTGATGAGTATGTTTTTAACTAAATTCAACTTCTACACATAAAAATATATATTTAATCAAAAAAAGATAAATTATGTGATTGGATGACTGATATTAAATTCGAAAATTTATCTTTCAATCTCAGCAGTTGACGGATCAGGACAACTACATTGCATAATATAAAAATGGAGATAGCAAATAATTTAAATTCTAGAGGATTCTATATACTTCGAGTAAATAGATGGACCGTTTAAAAATGCGGGGAAAAATGCCTCTCGCCTTAATACAAAATCGTGGTCCCTTTAACCAATTTTGGTGCTCCTAATTTTTTTTTTGCCCTTTCTTTTTTTGTCTTTCCTGCTGAGGGGATACCGAAAGATGAAAATGGAGCTTTTTTTTTTTCATTTTTCTTTTGTCGCTTTTCTCTAGACACCTTTTTGTCTTAAAAAAAGAAATTCATTTTTTGATTAAGCATTTTTACACTGGACGGTGACAGAATATATCAGACTCCCATATGATATGATATGACCGCATCCTAATCAACACCACCAACACTCCAACCGCAAAAAGGGAGCCAAGTTTTTTTTTCAAAAAACAAAAAAGGGAACCAAGGTGAGAATATCTGGATTCTCTGTATCAGCTAGAGATCACCAAATGTGTTGCAAGTTAGCTACACATAAATCGGTTCAAATAAAAACAAGTTTTGGAGTGAAATTTGAAAAAAAAAAAAAAAAAAAAACTCCATCGTATTATTGATACAGTATAAAGTAGAAGGTCTCTTTTTCAAATTTCACTGAAACATTAAGAGCCTGTTCGGCTGCCATCCCGTGTGTTACTGTTCACGCGGGAAAAAAAATTCAACTGAATTTTTTTCCCATGTGAACAGTAACACGTTGTTTATTGTTCATCCGTTCCTGTGCCCATTCCTATTCCCGGGCTGCAGCCGAATAGGCCCTAAAGCATTTATTTCAGTCTCTTTTTTGTATCAATGATACAGTGAAGATTTTTCTTTTTTTCTCAAATTTCAATCTTTAAGTTGCTTCTATTTGAACAAATTTGTATTTTTCTAAATAAAAAAAATTGCTAAAACTTTCCAGCATATATCTTCAGTAGAAATTGTGGATTAAAATTGTGAGTGGTTTCGAGTTACCACACGATTATCTTAACCAATATTGTGTTTATTGTTGGCACATATAATCCTGTCAAACGATGAGAATAAAGTACACGATGCACGTTGTAATAATTACATTGGTTCTTCTAACTTTGAATATTCAAACATCCTTGTAAGATTCATAATTAACATATTTAAAATTGTAGGTTTGATTCGAACTTAATTTAAATTTATGTTTTAAAACATCTTCATCCTTGTACTTCAAACAATATATATTTTTTTTTCAAATTATCAACATTGTTAAATTAACAATTATTTCATAATTCTCTAATTGTAATTGTAATTGCCACGTCAATATTTAAAAAAATAAAAGAAAAAATGGTGATATCCTATACAAAAACGGGTTTATGTAGACCGAATGAGATAAAATGCTATGAGTATTGTAAAATGGATTCTCATTTACAATATTTTTTTATATGTTTGACTTTATAGTTTGAAAGTCTAGCTCTATCTATCGTCTAACAAAAACCTTTCTTTGACAGGTTTTATTACTTATGAACTGTTTGGATGTGCCACACCATTATGAGCATCAGTACCCGCCGCAACTAATCTGTATTCTTGTTGAAGATGAGTTTTACTGTGGATCAAGTGGGGTCACCCAAGGATTATGTGGGGCCACAGAATGGACTTGGTAAGAAAGATATTTAAAGTTTTAAACCGTTCAAGCTGAATTAGTTTTGAAACAATTGTTTTCTCATTATCCATGGAGATCTGCTTCTCTTTCGTTGAAAACGAACCCACATTGATCCATTTCATTTTCTTGAAGCTCATTGTAGTTATAATTTCATATCAATAAATTTGTATTGCAAAGTCAACTAGTCAATGGACTCAAATAATCATTTTTTTTTTGTTTAGTTCAAAACCAAAGCATGCCTACATTTTGAGTACAAATAGCACCACTTATACAGAAAATGACTTAATTTGGAGGTCTTTTCAGATGCTTGGAAAGTAACAAGAAAGTCCCCATCAGAAGTTATTTAGTCTATCATGGATATCTTGTACTGAGTGGTCACGGATAATATTGCCTTTTTTCAAACTAATTTAATTTAATTTAATTTAATTGATCGGATAATTACGGTAAATTATTCAAAAGCTACGTTTAAGGACTCCGTTAATTAGAGAATGATAAGTTCATTGTTGGGGATGTCAACCATTTTATCTTGTTATTGACTTATTGTATTCATGATTTTTGTCATGCCGCGAAAATGTCAAGAAATATTTAAATTCAACAAAATGAGATCATATAATTAAGATGGGTAGAACTAGGGTGTTCTTAAGTTCACCAAAATCTTTGACAACTCAACTCTAATTAAAATTTATCGGATTTATTTCAAATGATGAATCTGAACTGTTGAAACTTATCTACCTTATGAGTGATGAGTCTACATGTGAAAATTTTAAATTTTGGAATTAATTTTGTATAGAATTAAGTAGTAAAAAAAGTTCAAAAAATAAATGTATAAATCTTTTAATTTTAACCGCTTGGATTTATACAAAATTTAATTTGAAAGTTCAAAATTTTCGGATGAAGACGCATCACTCGTAAGATAGATGAGTTTCAATAGTTCATATTCATTATTTGAAACCAATGCAATAGGTTTAGAATTGAGTTCCCAAAAAAACTTGATCAACTTGAGAATACCCTAGTTCTACTCCATATAAAATATATCAATGATAAAAGAGAATGCCAATCACTTGGTAAGATTGATATTTGCACAAGAAATCACACAATTGATGACAGACTTTGATAAAAAAAATTGTAGGGAGAGATGCTACATGACAAAATTAATTTAACTGATCAAAATTCCGTATTCATTATATTTTTAAATATGACTTAATTGTATTGTTCCTTTAGCGAAATCAAATGACCTTTCAACTGTCGGAATTGGATCTGCTGTGATCCGAATATTATGAACAATATTCCTAAAATTTATGTTTTTTCAAATCCAGTCATCTAATAATTTATGTACACATATCTCAAAACAGCTGATTTTTCTGTGCATGAATATCAAAACAATTCAACAGTTGGATTTGAAAAAATAAGAATTGTAGAGTACTGTTTATGGGTAAAGAATCGCAGCAGATTTGGATCCTCAACTGTCAACAATGAAAAATGAACTTTCAACAGTTACAATTTATTTTACAACACAATTCAAATATCTAATAGTGTATATATAAATTCAGTATTGTAGGTATAACAACTAACAGCGTAAGTATAAACATTATGTAAAAAATTGGTGCTAGGCTTGGGCTCAGACGCAAGTATAGGAATCTGCACCGGTGTGAGTTTTGATGTTTTACCATGTGTAAAATGCAACCGCTATCTATTATGATAAGTAGCAAAATATTTTTTTTGTAAAAAATTTAACTACAAGTCGTAATTAAACTAGTTGGAGGACAAATTTGAAAGATTTCGCTTGGTACTCTTTCTTTGTATAATTGCCATGCTTTTGTACTCTTCTTTTGGTGCTAGGATTATTATTATTATTATTTTTTCCATTTTTTTAAATAATAAAAAGTACGGATTTGCCAATTTATGCTCAAATGAATTATTCAGACACCAGTCGGCCGAATAAAAAAAAACAGATAAAAAATGTTTGGGGCTATGGAATGTTGTTTCTTGTTTGCACACATAATTGTCAGATTTGTACTATATATCTAGCGCATGAGCTTGACATCCCCGTATGATCCAATTTTGGGCACAGACTCATATTTTTGCTATTTTTTGAGAGGCTGGTGTTAAAAAAAAAACAATCTGGACATTGGAATAAGTTTGTACTTTATATTATTCAATCATCCTAATTATTTTGTTTAAAAAAATTGTATTAAACTTTAAATGAAATAAAACCTGAGTCCGGCTAGTATGACATCAGTGTAATTTTAGCCATTATAACACTAACTCCAAAATCTACCGAATCGACTTCTAACGATGAATCCAAACCGTTTAAACCGATCTACTTCATTAGTTGTGCGTTACATGCAAATTTTATAATTTTTCGAATTTATTTAGTATCAAGTAAAGCAGTCAAATGTGTGAGTTTTTAAGTTAATTTTAATGCATTCATTTTTCAAAAATTTTGACCGCTTCATTTGATACTAAAATAATTCGAAAATATAAAAAAAAATTATATGTAAATACATCACTCATAAAGTAAATCGGTTTGAATAGTTTGGGTTAGTCGTTTAAACTATATCCCATCAATTTTGGAGTTTGTGTCATATGACACCGATGTCATACTAGCCGGACTCATGAAACCAGCTTAATTAAAAACTCAAAGAAGTACAATCCAGTTTTTATAAATGTAGATAGAAAATGTACTAGAAAAACCTTTGCAAAAGTTTTGAGGTGAAATGGTATTTTCTTTGAGATGAAATTGAAGTGAATTAAGTAAATGTGAAGAAAATGGTTAAATATTATTTTCTATGTTAATTCTAAAAATTAATTCTTTTTATCATGTCAGTGGAAACGAAATAGCAAGTTCTGAAATAAATGTCAATAAAAGGGCTAATTAAATTACTAACATGGCAAATGAATTCAATTTTAGCAATTGTAAGAGTGGAGATGTTCTTAGAATGTAAGATTATGAGTTAGCACGTTTGCACATGTATCAAAAAGCACAGAAGAAAAAAAATGATGAAGGTTTCATCGTGCAAACAAGGAAGCTGATGATCTCATCTCATCAAATGAAAAAGAATGGGATAAAAGATGTTGGTGAAGTGAAAGATATGGTAGTTGATTTGGAGAAAGTAGGGACATGATAAGTGGCTGGTAAAGTGAAAGATGTAGTAGTTGATTTAGAGAGAATTTGTTTGAGATGAAAGATGAGATTCAAACTTCTCAATTTTATACAGGTGATCTTTCATTTGATTTTTAAGCATACAACTTAAGTATTATCTTAACTTCTAAATCAAAGTTAAATTCTTAGACAGGGGTGGACCCAGGACTTTCGTCAGGGGGGGCAAAAAAATATCGAATCGGGTTTAAATAGCTAATCGGATTTAAACCCATTAACTAATTAGGTTCTCGATAAAAAAACAATGCTTTAATTTATACTTTTCAATACTCTGACTTATAATTTCTGATATTTTAACCTATAATTCTAATTATCAATCAAAATTCATTAAATTTATTTTAATTTTAACTTTAAATTTAACCCGAATTACAAATCAAACATCCAGAGAGAGGCAAATTTTCTTCAGAGGGGGCAGAGTCAACCGAAACGTCTAAATCTCCACTAAAACTCAAAATCCAGGAGGCAGCTGCCCCCCTGGATTAACTTGGATCCGCCCCTGTTCTTAGAGAATTTTAAAAACTCATTCATCCTCTTTATATAATTTCCTTGATAAAGATGAAATAATATGAGAAATGACTAGGGTTAAAATCCACTATTAGTTTTGTACTTCAATTATGCTCCATGTTCTTATTTTCGTTTTCAAAATCTGAACACTTGTCCAAACTGCTCAACATTATATTCATATTAGAATATGGTTGGAGACCAAATTTTATATTTTTTTGAAATTTTTTAATTATCTTTTTAAATAGGTATGAAATCATTATATTGGATGGTCCAGCACTATATGCAGTGATTTTGCTATTGGTCTAGTTAAAGAGGGCGAATAGGGCATTTTTAAACTTGTAAACTAAGTTATAAATTCTTAACATGTCATAAAGTTATTATTAACGGAAACTCGAATAACTTGGTCCAAAACTAAAATATAAAATAGTAAAGTAAAGAGTAGAGTTTAGAGACACTTGACACGAGAGTTGTTTACGGAGTTCGGCACTAACACTTATGTCTCCAGAACTCGCGACCTTCGAGCTGGTGCGCCTTTCTTTACCCAATGAGAAAGGAACTATAAGGTGGAATCGGTGAGCCCTTATAATTTTCTGGGAAATCACACGGCCCGAGTACAGAATTGACTCACGAGCACTAGGGGCTCAAGAATAACAAATCGAGCAACTAAGGCTCCAAGGTAAAAGATTGATCTCGCAGGATCACTCTAAGCGTTGGTGTATTGGTTGAATAAGCTTGAGATTGATTACGAATATTGAAGTTGAAGTGCACAAGCAACAACGGCTTTTTCTAGATATGAGAATTTGAATATTGAAGTTTGGGACGGCTAGAGTGATAATTCAAACCTTGATCTTGCATATATTTATAGAGAGCTGATAAAAAAGAAGTAATTTGGTCCTACCGTTATAACGATTCCATGTACCATTATAACGGTTGGTCAACTTATGCCACCCTAACGGTAGACGTACCGTTGTGACGGTAGCTATCACGGTAGTCTCAGAAAATTATACCGTCAGGTGACGGTTCCAATCGAATTAATCTGTCACAGACCGGTAGGGAATTTATTTATTCCGTTACAACGATTCTTGAACCATTGCAATGGTAGGCCTCACTTAGTTCATTCTCAAGCTTATTTTACCAATTTTACAGATTTAATATCCTTAATCTTGAAATGATTCTTTTGCTGTCCAATGTCTTGTGCTTCATGACCACATTCTTGATAATGTATAACAATTTATTATTCCACCATTGATGTGTAATTCTTGGATCTTCTACTATCATGAACATGCATAATATCTTAAGGCAAGAAAATTGTAAAATTCAATTTAAATATATTTTGCAAATCTAGTCAAACAAACAAGTAGATTATGACACAATCCAACATTTGCATCTATCTAAAAAATAGTAAAAAATAAATCCAAAATATAAAATTTGATCTTCAAGTACAATTTTTATATAAAAATCATATTGAAAGGTTTATATTGAATGTTTGGATTTTGAAAATAAAAATACAATTATTAAGCATCAATGAAGCACAAAATTAATATTGCATTTTAACTCTATTCTTTAGAAATTGTCTCTTTCTTGTGTGTCATCTTCAAGGACGGTTCCATTTAGAGTCCTTTTCCTTTTTACTACTATCGATTTCCATGTACTTTATTTTTTAGCAAATATCATTTTCGGACTTTTTTTTTCTTTCATTTTTTGAAAAAAAAAAAAAACTGAAACCACAACTTGTGTTTTACTCACTTATTGGGATATTTTCATATATTCATAATTAATGTTCATGCGATACAATTATTATTTGGATCATGTATAAAGATGTTCATATATTTGTACAATTGTACAAACATCTAATATGCACGCTAAAACATTGTACGATCCAATTTTAAATACAAAAAAAATTTAAGTAAGACTATGTAAGTATAATATCCGGATTATGAAACTTTAGACGACGGTAGTTCAAATTTAAACACATAATTTTGCAACTTTATATACCGGATAATTTAATTATATAAAGGAAAACTATAGCATAAGAACTTGACTATATAACTTTAAACACTAGCAATTCAAAACCAAACAATTGAAGTTTAAACACATAATTACTCATGTGTTAGGGTTTAGCTTTACCTTTTTACTCTTATAAAGGAAGGAATGGAAAGGGAAAGAAGAAATTTAGCGGATAGTTTACTCTGTTTACATCTTTATTTGGGGTGACAAAATTCATATATTTTTTACAACATTTTTTTTCTTTTTTTCTAGTGCAAGTGAACGACCTCGGTCAGATTCAGCTTGATCGCTTTTCATCTCCTCCCTTTTTTTTTCTCTTTCCTTTAATGATTGATTTCTATAGCAGTCTTTAAGTACGATACTCAAACATTTAAAAACAAATTTAAAATAAAATTTTATAATAATATCAAAACTCGAATATATTTTTTTTTAAATATTAAATAATTTAATAATTTTACTTTCAACTTTTCTAAAAAAAAAAAGACACTTATAATTTTAATTTTCTAATTCCGTCACTCAAGGTTGCAAACAGTTCAAATTGAAGTGATCCAAAATTCCAAATAGAGTAACGGAGACAGAAATAAAAGATGACTGAAATTTTCAAGCTCAATCCTAAAATCCAAATATAGGTATAAACCCAAAGTCCCAAACCAGAATAAATCAAATCCAATTCCGAGCAAAACCCGTATGTTTGGCACAGGGCACAGGAGGAAGAAAACAAAAGAACTGACAGTAGCTGAGGTAAGAAAAATGCAAGTGGGGAATCGAGGACGATGCTCCTGTAGATGGGTCCTACCATGGCGTCAATTCATTACCTTGTACGACGAAGCTCATTTTAGGCCAGTCGTTTTTGCACACGTGGCTGTGCCAGAACCTCTATTTCCCACCTTGGGCTTTAGTCCGCCGGCCGCTCACGTGCATCAATATTTTCTTTTCAGATAAGGCTCGGTAAATTTATTATAGAGTAGGCGTGTGTGTATACACACAAATGAGGACGTAGTCACAATATTTTATAATAATTTGATTTTGTGATGAAAGTTTTCCAGTGGTGTTCGATCATGTGAATTTTCAAATCTAAACAGTTAATTTAAACTGTTTAAAATGATATTTACATTAAAATGTATGTATAAATAAAATTTTATATTTTTTGAATTTTTTTACTATTTATTAAGTATTTTTAAAAAAAAAAATTTAGTGATTCAGAATTGTCTAAAATAACAGTTTTGTAAATGTGTACACGGAGAAGCAAGTTATTCAAAGGAAGATGGTGTATAATAAATAGTAAAAAATTAAAAAAATGTAAAATTTGATTTCCAAACACATTTTAATATATATGCCATTTTGAACAGGTTAGATCAACTGTTTAGACTTTGAAAATTTCAAAACCGAATTGTTGCAAGATGTTGGAACTTATAAATATTGTAAGTGGATTCCTCCTCTCTCTCTCTATATATATAGAGAGAGAGAGATAAATTAGTTAAGTTTACAATGGTGTGACTAGAATTTTAGTGCTACAATTTTGGGATTTAAAGTTCAAATAGTTGATCTAAGATGCTTAACATATTATCCATATTAAAATGTGTATGAACATCAGATTTTATATTTTTTGGAAAAAAAAATACTATTTTTCAAAGACTTTTGAAAATCACTATTTTTCATAATAAAAATAAATACAAAATTCTAGAAAACAGCGATGGATAATTGTGCACAGTTTTCCCAACGCTTTCTTCAGATGGCCTATAGGTACAATCTTGATGATGAAAGGGATTGTTGAATTTACCAAATCTTATTTAAATAAATGGGATTTAAACAAATTAATTTGAGATTTTTGACAAACTTTTCAAGTAAAGCCCAAAAAAATTAAACACGATAAATTATATATGGATATATTGTTAGATTTAGATATTAGTTTTATATCAATTTCATAAATTATTCCACCAAAAACCAATTAATACATATTGTTCTTAATTTTAAGTCATTGATAAATGAAATTATCATTTTTAATATTTATGGCATGCATAAAATATACACATATTTCAGTTGATGGATTTCAAAATCACAAGTTATTTTTTATTGTTCTCCAAATTATCAAGTTAATCCTGATCAATGAATACCGTCACTATTTAAAATAAATGTAAAAAATACACATAATTACTTATTTTATTTATAAATGAGACAAAATTGCATTAACCAGTTGGTGTTTGTTCCTAATTTGTTATTATATATGTTTTTAATATGTATGTCCCTCATAAAGTAGGAGCTAAGCAATGTAACTCTGAAATAAAAACAAACGAATAAGTGGCCTTTGTTTTTATTTGGTAATTAGTAACTTTCTAATAAAGCAAAACTCTATCCAAAACTCTTGCTGAGACAGCTGAGTAAAGAAAATAAATGCTTGCTATTTCTATATATACACAAAACAAAGCTGAGGCTGAGAGCTCAACCTATTCCTTTCTCTGCTTTCTTTCAAGTCAAAGACAAGGAGAAGAAAAGGGAAACCAACTGAAAGGGAAGAAAGAAAGAAAGGAAAAGGAAAAGCAAAGAGGTGCAGAGAATTAGATGAACAAATCTAATTCTAAATGAGCTCATATGTTGGATCTATCAGTGCTTTTTAGCACTTAATCTTGCCAGCATAGTATGTGAAAAGGTGATTACACTATACCCTCTTTGTTGGATCTATCAAGTCTGGATTTAAATTCTGGATTATACCTTTTGTTTCTTATGAAAAAGGAAGATGAAAATGCTGCTTGGGTAATCAGTTTTTAAGTGTCAGTATGTTTTTTAGCATGAAAGTATCAGTATATTATTTTCCCCTTCTGGTCCTTTGCTTTATTATATTACTTTTCTCCCTTTTATTCTTATGCATAGTTGTATGAACAATTGGCAGATCCTGGTTCCAATTTAGAGCTGAAGTGAAAATCAGATTAAAAAGGCAATGCCAGTTCCATTGGCCCCATATCCTGCTCCAGTTCCTCTTACCCCACCAGCAAATGGTATATTCTCTCTCTTTTTATAAACGTTGAATCTAACTTCAATTTTCCTTGTATATGTTTTGGATAAGGCTTTAGTTTTTTTTTTTTTTTCATAAATAATTTGTCCTCTTCTTACTTGATTACCCTGATTTCTGCAGAGGAGTTTCTCAAACCAACACATAATATATGATATCTTTGAATATAACCTGTGATGTTTCTAGAGTTTTTAAGTTTTTGCAATGAAAGTATGAAACAATGATTTTAAGAAAAGTTGTGCTTCAAGGGGTTCTGCTTTTACCTTGTGAAATATAATAACATAGTGGCCATTTTACTTCTCAAAATTTAGGGGCACAAAGCCAACTAGTTTGTTCAGGTTGCCGAAACCTACTTCTATATCCAATTGGTGCAGCCTCTGTTTGTTGTGCTGTGTGTAGTGCCGTCACGTCAGTTCCCCCGCCAGGTAACAATTCTCAATATGAGTCAGCTTGATTGGTTTCTCAGTTTACTGTTTAAATTAAGAATATTAATGGATTATAACCAGACCATTTAGAAGAAAAGAAAATTAGAGCATTTGTTGAGCTGCGGTGCTAATATTACTCCTTACAAATTGAATCAGCAAAAGATGCCATATAGATAGCAAGTACTTGGGATTCTGCAAATTAAGAGAAAAAAATAATTAATGAAATGCATTTTGTCAATAATTATTTTTTTAATTTTCTTTATGATTGAAGAACACAAAAAACTTACTTAAGTTTCATGTAGGAAAAGGAAAAGATATGATGGAGCTAAATACCGAAAGCAAAGGAAACAATAAAAGCACCATATATGTACATCAAATAAAACCTAAACCAAAACATACTTAAAATTGCATGTTCACAAGAAGAAAAATATCCAGAGACACATTTTCTCAACAAAACCAACAAAACTAAAGAGCTAATGGGGATTCCTTCTCCAAAGAACAACATACCTTGGATTCATATTTTCTCAGAAAGATTATGACACATTACACATTTTGCCAATTCTATGTTTTTTTGAGAGCAGGAACAGAGATGGCACAGTTGGTATGTGGAGGCTGCCACACTCTCCTAATGTATATACGCGGAGCA
This sequence comes from Carex arenaria, assembly GCA_964058825.1. Classification (NCBI taxonomy): domain Eukaryota; kingdom Viridiplantae; phylum Streptophyta; class Magnoliopsida; order Poales; family Cyperaceae; genus Carex; species Carex arenaria. The sequence continues at coordinate 270,691 of CAXKVW010000294.1, read as the reverse complement.
ACAAGTGTGCAGTGTTCATGCTGTCATACTGTTAACCTTGCCCTTGAAGGTACATCCCATTAATTCATATCTTCACAACTAATTATGTTTGATCTGAAATAATTAATCTCTCTCCTGTTATTCTGGTGGTGGATATTCAGCAAATCAGGTAGCACATGTGAACTGTGGTAATTGCCATATGCTGCTCATGTACCAGTATGGAGCTCGATCTGTCAAGTGTGCTGTTTGCAACTTTGTTACTTCTATTGGGGTTGGTCTACATTTTGCACATTTCACGTTTAAATTTTCAAATTTTCAAATTTTACTGGATATAATGTCAAATATATGAGAACCTTGATTCCTTAAGTACAAAATTATCTGTCAAAGAAGATTAGAACCAGAACTGGTTTGAGTATTGTGCTGGTCTGGTACCCTGCCAACCAAGTGTGCCTGTACTTGCTGCATGCTGATGTGTGCCAGTACAACATAAGATGATGATCGTTATACCAAAAACTGAACATTCAAATTTTCCAGTAGATAACCAAGCAAGGGGTATTGCATTCTTGCAGAATATGTAATCCTCACACTAATTTTTGTTGAAGTTATCTCAGAATCTGTACCACAACTAATTGATTTTATGACGATCCTACAGGCATCACCAAGCTCAGAACAGAAGACTAGCAGTTAAATTTCCACTGGAAATTTTGCTAAATTCTTTTTGTATCAGAGGAAACTACGCATACCTACAGAGAATTTGTATAGAGACTTTTCCTCTGGGAGAGATCAATTTCTCTTCAACTTGCCGAATAAACCAGCTTCTTTCTGTAATTTTTCTTCTTCTTCTTCTTCTTCTATTTTTGTTTTTATGTTTTGTTAATTCAGACTGCTGAGGTGTGTTTTCTGTTTGCCTATAGACTGTAGAGTTGTCTCTTTTTGCAGTCTTATCAAGTAATTCTCAATATATAATGTATGGAATAAATTAACACTGCCTGGCTGTGTCCCTTGTATGTATCCTGTAATGAAGGTTCTCATTCTAGTTATCTAATTTTGGGATTTAAAAGCAAGTTAATATTTTCCTTACATTTTATACTATTCTTTGGTAACTATTTTTCTTCTGGTTTTCCTTACATTTTACATTGGTAAAGTCCAATTAGCTGTGGATCCCTCAATCCAGCACCTAACCTGATGGAGGAATGCAGGTGATAGAGAGTTCTGATCAGCCTCCACTAGAATTGGAATTAGAATTGAGTTACCAATATTCCAGATTAGGCTTTCCATTAACCAAGCCAAACAGACACCCACCCACCCACCCACACACACACACACACACTCTAACTAAATATCAGTGCATAAGGACAATGCGGTTCTCTATCTAGATAAATGGAGACTTCAAACAAAAGGACAGCATAAATCGATTTTAAGATCAACCGTATTGACTATTGACGTAACCACCCACTTAAAAAAACATGCCTACTGTGTTAGAGACCATTACATTTTGATAATCTTGGTAAGCATGAAAGAAGATATTCGTCAAAATAAGTTAGAGAAGAGGAGGATTACAATACCACTATCTTATAGATTTCATATGTTATCATCACCTTAACATTTTCCAGAGTTTTGCTAAATACTAACATTAGCATTAACAATCCAAATCATACATTTTCATTTCAGAATGGATGATTCCAGTTGTTCAATGTGATCTAAATATCAAAATCTTATACGACATATACCAAGTTTCACTATTTAAAAAAATTATATACTACTTTTTTTTCAGAATTTTGAATTTTGAAAAATGTCCCTTTTTGATATGCAAATATATGTAACATTACAAATTTAGTGACTTCTTTCAAAAATCCAAAAAATAGTAAAAAAATATAAAAATTAATAAAATTTGATGTTTTAGAAGATTTTGATATGTAGATCTCATTCACCCTCTTAGATAGACCTTTCAAATAGGAAAATACATAATTTGTACCGATTAGCATTACGGATTAAATGCTATATTTCGTACATTAATTAGCCTGAGTCAAAGTTTTAAAATTGAAATTAATGACGTATTCGAAATGCTTGTGTCATTTTTTTTAACAATTCATGGATTCACATAAAAATATTTGAATTTTAGTTCATTTTGGACATAAAATCAAGTGTTTTTAAAGGAGAATTAAAGAGAAATGGTGAAATGGTTTCCCCTTTTTCTTTTCTTTTTGTGATCCAAGGTTTTTACTTGACCACTTCCATGGATATGGTCAGTATTTAAGGGTTGGTAGGCTGCTATTTCTTGCAACTGCATGAGATTAAGTTTTACTGTTTTAGACAGCTGTGGTGCAGTGGTGGACCTATACCTAATTTCGGGGTGGGAATACACGTAACTAGCATTTTAGCCAGATAATTAAAAATTGTCAGCTAAAGTGGTTCATGATTGGTCAAAGCGTCAAAGCAAGATAAGTCACTATTAATTTCTTAGGTCCCACATTATTATTGTGTTCATTGTTTTTTTTTTTTTTTTTTTTGAGGAAAAATAATGATCAAGGTTCCTTATTTGCTTTATTGATATCTAGGCTTCAAAAGGAAACCTGTTACATGAGAACTGGTAAAAGAAATTCAACAATGTTTAATTTTTGTTTAAAAGTTGAATAGAAAAAAGAGAGATTTAAATGAAACAAAAAACTACTCTTGTTCAGTGTAAGTAGCTCCATTACTCTTGTACCTCTGCTATCAGTTTCTGAGGATTTTTAAGATCATCCCTGAAGATTCTTGCACATCTCTCCCTCCAAATAATGAACATTGCAATTAACAACACCTCTCTTGATTTTACATCTCCTCCTTTACACACTATGCGCCCCTTCCTCTTGTAACACCCTCTTCCTGTCTCTATTTGGTAACTCAAAAAATGCCGGTTAAAGTATTATGACAACCGCTGGCTTGGTGTAGTAGCACGAGCTCGGGTCTCTCTTCCAAGAAGATGCATGTTCAATTCTCGAGAATAGCATCTACAAGATGTTGGAGTGTATTGAGGTCCTTTAATAAAAAAATATGGACATTAAAATTGGTAGTTTGAAAAGGCTCTATTATTTTCCCGCATCAAGTTGAAGTTTTTAACGTTGAAATTGTTCAATATTTCAAATATATAAATGATGAAATATGAATCAAAATTTTATCAATTTCTTTAAATTGTTCATCAAGTTAACTTTCTTCTTTTTTTCTCAACTCAAATCAGTATATTTAGTTATAACAATGTTTTAAAATTAAAAAGTGCTTAATAATCAGGGCCTGGAATATTCCTACTTTAGAACTGTAATGGTGAAGCCCAATTAAAACTAGCATTTTAGGCTTTTAGATCATATCACCAAACAAGCCCAATTTTTCTTTTGTGGCATAAATAAATAAATTAAATGTATGACTTACTGGATACTTAATTTGTAGATATAGAACGATCATTAAATGATATTGTCAATGTCCAGGCTAAAAATTGGAAGCGTCTGGTTCTATTTCTGTAAATAGAACAGATGTTCGGCTTGAATTTATGTATTTATACCAATTTATTAAAAATAAACTTAATTTAACTTAATTTAACTTATCAAATAAACTTAATTTAAATCATAATTTATTATATCATAATATATCTTCTATTTCTATTAAATTTATGTATATGTATCATAATTTATTAAAATAAATTATTTAAATCATTAAACTTATCAAATAAACTTAATTTAACTTACTTTTATTATTATAACATGACATTACGCTTATTTCTTCTTAACACATAAGTATTTTATATGTATAAGTAACACATTTATTTAATGAAAAAACAAATTTGAAATATAAACTTTTTCAAATACTAATAACATATTATTTGAAAGAAATGAAACATTCCAACATAAAACACTAAATTTAGTTTATGATAACAACTTAATTTCATAAATGAACACGTTGTACTAATTGAAAAAATTAAATCAGTTAGTTAAAAAAATATATGGTATATAAATAATAGAAGAATTAATCAATTTAAAAGTAAGAAGAAAAAACATATATAAAGAATATTGGATGTATTATCACACACTATCACAGAAAAAAAAAAAAAACAATGTGGAAAATAAATATTCACTGGAATAAACGGATGATTAAATTGTAAAACGGCTGATTAATCATTTTCATTCGCAAATAGGCATCCGTTAACTATATTCGTAACGGTTTGACTATAGTTAACGATTATACGACCGTTTAATTGGTCTTAACAGCCGTTTTTTACAACACTGCTTCAAACCATGACGTTTACATTGTCATTGTGTTAATTTGCAGTATCATCGCCTTGCATACTATTATGCATTTAATTATTTGTTTTTCAATCCTATATAATATAAAAAAAAAATCGGCCCAACAGCCAGCCACTATCAAATTTTCCAGGCTGGGAAAACAAAATCTAGGTTTCTAGGCCAATGGCCCATTTATCTTTATATTAAAGCCTGGGAAAGGAGAGATCAATGTTAATTTCAAAAAGCGCCTTAACAAATAGCATTTCCTTGAGCCACTTTAGGCCCTTTTTTGTTCTTTGTTGTATACACAGACACGTGTTTCCTGCTGTTCAGGCCTTCTTGCAACTTCCAAAGAAAATTTCAAGGTATCACATTAAGCAACCAAGGTGCGGTCAAGAGGTTGGTCTAGTCATGGTAATTCAAACCGACTTCTGAGAAAATTCATCATAATTTTGTAGTCAAATTCTATGCTGATCACTAGGACAGCGATATTGTCGACATGATAGGCTATTGTGGCTAGAGGAATTGGTATGTAAAGCACATCTGTAGATAGAACTTCTTTTAAATAAATGAGGTTTGCTTAAGGTACATGGTCAAGGATCCAAAAAGGGAAAAGGTTGAGATTTGAACATTTGACATTTTTTTTCTCTAGAATATATTACTCTAGGTGTACGTAGTGAGAAGTTTCATGTTCTTCGATGAAGCGGGTGGGCGTGTGCTGAGACCATTCAATCCCTTTTGGATTTCTGAAGGAGGATAGAAATTAAGATAATAAGCTAATTATTAATTTACTGTTTCATGCTAATTAAATGGGTATTTCATGCCTTTTTCAAAAAAAATAAAAATAAAGATAAGGTTTGCGCAATGTCTTCTTAATTAATTGTAGCTAAATTTCCAGCATGCAGAAGAATTAGAGGAAAAAAAAACTTCAAAATATCAATAACTTCCACATTAGGATGGTCAACCTGATCAGGATTCAAACTGTTCAATCCTTTTCTTCTTGAATGTAGTTAATCCCCTCTTCTTTAATTAAATGTGATATTGCTTGCTAACTAATTAAACAGACAAATGCAATTTGGCAGAGGCCGCTCAAGTTTGATTTTTACTTTTTATCTTTTACCGGCGGTGGCTTGCTGTAGGTTATAGGAAGAAATGTAATATTTCTAGATGGAATCATCTTCAATGGGTTAATTTCTTTATCATCCCTTAACTATAAAACATTTTATCTGATTAGCTTAATGGAAATATTGAAGGTAAAACTGGAGGAAAAGATTCAAAGCAAAGATGTCAGGATAGTAGGCTATGTTTGGCAGCCTATATTAAGAATGGAGAATTTAGTGTTTTAGTATATGATATTTTATGACGTGTCATTTATAAGATTCTCTTTTTAGAGATTATGTTGTTATAAATTATATTATTTGTATATAGAATGAAGTCAAGGAATACAATTAAGTTTTCTCATAAATTTCTCTCTTATTTTCGACCTCTCATTGGAAACCCTAACAATAATCAATCTTCTTTTAATTGAAGCATTTCTTTTGGCGCAGTTGTGAAAGGTTAAAAAACTTTTTGTGATCTCCAATGCCGATGGAAAGAAACTCACTGGTCTTAAACTCTTAATCAAATGTTGCATTTACAATTCTATTGAATTCTTGTAAAGCTTCAAAGAAATTTAAAGCTTGTACACCCTCATATACGTAAATTAGGTTAGTAGTGTTTCCATTGTACACTGGGTTCAGCCAGGTTCAAAAGCTGCCCATTAACTGTTCGTTGTTCAAAAAACTTAATCAGATTCATGTTATTCGATCTACACCCATTTTAAAATGAATGACAATATCGAATGATCGGCATTTGAGTAGCGCTGTATATTTGCTCAATTATTGCTGCAATGCTTTTGGAAAATTGACCAGCTAGAAAGGGCTGCAACGGTAATTAAAGTTGCAATGATTTTCTTTAGTGGAGAAATTGATTGGAATTATATGGCAAGAGTATATATATGAAACCTTAGCTTTCCATCTAGCGTCAATTTTTAATCCATACCTGTACCCATTTTTTTATTTGATTCAGAGTTTTTGGTTTTGAACTTGGGAGAAATGAATATGCTCAAGCATGCCGTGATATTTTTGTGGGATCAACGTAAGACCAATTTCTTCTTAATTATATATTCTGCAATTGCATGAAACCATGCATTTGTGTGTCTAATAAGATGAAATAGAAAAAGAGTATTAGAAATATGGATAATGATCTAATTAACAATTGATGGTGTACCAACTAATGAGTTCCAACAACGTACCGGTGCCAATCCAAAATGCATGCATTTCTTTTCTTGGGTTTTACATTATCTATTCTAGGTTATGCTAGAAATCTAGAATAATTTGGAACCAAATTTTCCGCATGAAGTAGGTATTTATGTAAAATTTCATAAAATTATCCATTATGATAACTTTCTAATTGATTCGATTAATTATATACAAATAAAATAAGAGATCGAAACTTATCACTGGACAAACACATTAAATACATAAATATTATCCGTGAACCTTTATATATAATAATTTTTTTAGACATGTTGTGGAAAACGAAATAATAATAAAAAAAAAAAGCAAGATAGGAAATTATCGAAGAAAACCATTTTTGCTAGAATATAACTTAATTGTAAGAGAAACCGAAAATTACTTGACAAAACTTTTTTTGGTAATTGAAAAATGTCTTGGATTCAGTTTCCACTGTCATGAACCAAACAATATTAATATTGAAGGTGTTCAGCTGCTTATATTTTCTAATAGTTTCTTAGCATGAATCAGGTACATGTTGCAATATAGAATCAATTATAAATTTCCTCTTTTACTGGTATTGATAAAAAAAAATCCAAATTATTTTTATATACACCTATTAATTAATCCATCTCTAAGAGGTTATTCAAGGATCACATGAATCAAAATTAAGATATATTAAACTAGCATTAATATACTATAATTGGCACACAAAAAAGTTGCTTTTTTGGAGTGTAAAAAAATTATCAGAAACTACCTAGTATATATATACATGCCATAATTAATTGATTAAAATTTGAATAACCATCTACAAAATAGTGCAATAATATTTATACACAACATATATAGTATAAAAAGAGAGGAAGATCATGGCAACTAGGAAATAGAAATATATATATATATATATATATATATATATATAGTCAAATCAAGGAGACAATGTCATGAAAACAAGTGCAAGCTAGTGAACAGTGAAAGTGCATATTGGCATATGGCCCGGGACACATGCATGCTATAATAAGTATTGTAATACAAAGATGTTGCTGATCATTTCCATTTATCATAGAAATCGAAGCAAAGCTCACTAAAGCAAACCAAAGGAAATTGATGAAATTTAATTTTAAATAGTGAAAAGGGATCTTAAATATGCAGCCATGCATCTAATATGCATCAAAATGACAAAATTGAAATCTATAGTATCAGATGGGGGGGGGGGGGGGGGGGGAGTTTATATATCGATCTTGAAAATGTATATTTAATTATTTGTAGATACAAAAATATCCAAGGCAAATAATATTTTCTTACAAGCATATATCCATTTTTGTGTTCGAGTGGTATGTATGGACTCCAGAACACATTTATAATTAGAAGACCACTCTAAATATATGTGTGTGTTTCTTGTTTCGTACTAGAAGTAAATCATACTATATATAGTTCACTCTGTAACTAGTCTTAATTAATCCCCATTTTATATATTAACAATCTTCAATCATTCAGGCATATAGATCATCCTTAAGCGTTATCTATATGAAGGAAATATAACAGTACCCATCATTCCAAATTGTTCCTTCTCTCAATTTATCTTGTTCAATTTTTAACATGTTGTTCACCAAATACAAATATATAATCAGTCTAACATATATGCTAATAAGCGACAAAAAAATTAATAGCTTGTTCAAATAAGTCTTTCACCAGTGAAATAGAAGTGCCAATAAAAAAAAAAAAGAGATAAAAAAAAAAGTAAAACCTAGTAAGAAAAGAAAAGAGCATATAACAGTGCGTTCTTGACTGAACAATTAAAAAATAAGGAGTAAAAAAAATAAAAGAACAACTGAAGAACCATAAGATTAGACATTTAGTGTTAAATTAATAAAGGGGCACACAGGTGATAATTCCCAAACCCACTTGTAACAGTACTGTTAAACATAAAATAATACAAACACTAAAATAAGAACTTGAACTCACCAAATGATAGTTTATCTCACTAATTAAACCAAAAGAAATCCCAGCAGTGCACAATTCACATCCACGGATCAAAAACAAAACGAGAGAAAAAGAGAAGACATCGAGAGAAAACAAGAGAGAGACACTAACGACTTGTACAAGAACCACTTCAAATGATAAAAATCCCTAACCTCTCTAGTTAAGCCTTATGAATAGTTGGATTGGATACAATAGATCTCTCCATCGATCCATGCATGCACAAACTAGAAGGGCCTACCAGGTGGCCATGCCGAGCCTCCATGACCGTCCGACTGCATCTGCGGCATCATCCCTAATGGCATGTTGAAGAAAGGCAAGCTCCCGGTCTGATCAAACGGCACATTGCTATTTCCATTTCCATTGTTTTCATTGTCATTTTCTCCGGGAATATTCCGACCCATGCCAGGTGGAGGCTGCACCTCCTCCTCACCCTCCTCAAGTGGCAGTCTCTCATAGGCCACGTTAGTGAACGAGGCTGCAACTATGACTACTGGACCAGCAGCGATCAAAGGTCCTGCTATGGCCCCACCAACCACTTGACCCTGTCCTCCTGCTAGGAAGGCTGCCAGACTAGTTGCACCCGGTGGGGCTGGTGGGGGTAGGAAAGATCCTGAGAGAGACAGGATCTCAAACCTTCCCTGTAACGCTGCCACCGGAGCAGGCGAGGCAGCAGATGTCGGCTGCCTAATTGTGACATCAGTCACCGATCCAGCAGCTGATAAGACGCATACGCCTCGTTGGCGCCGTCTGGCATATGCCGAAAGGGCTGAAAACACATCACACCCTGCAGCTACCTCAAGGATGTGAGCCCTGAGAGCGTTGGCACTCTCACGTGTGATGATGACTGGTGGTTTTGGTTTGTTCTTAGATCCGGGAGGCCTGCCACGGGGCCGGCGCACGATGAGTTCATTCCCAGGGCCTCCACCAGAAGAGGGGTCAGCGTCGCCGGAGGAAGTGGGGTGATTGTTGGCATCTTGAGAGAGTTGGTGGTGGAAGAAGTGAGAGGAGGGGCCAAGATCTAAGCCAGCCATTTTTCTATATGGGAGAAAAGATTAATATTGAACAAGAAGTAGTGGTGGTAATAAATTAAGGAAAATAATAATGATTAGCAAACAGTAAATTGAGGAAATAAAACTATAATTAAAAGATGAGGATTGAATTGGTGGCGATGTGCTTTTTATTTGTTTTCTTTTCTTTTATTTTAATTTTTTTTGTTATTATTTTTTGGGATTGAATAAAAAAAGGATTGGAAGGTGGGAGCTTGTGAGTTTGGGAAAGGAAAAGGAAAAAAATAAAGAAAAAGGGTTGGCTATATTAAAAGAATTTGTGGAGGAATAAATAAGGAGATGAGAGGGGAAGCAGGAAAGAGCACAAGGGAGGCGGATGTAGGGAGAAGGAAAGAAAGGATGGGATTGTAGAGTAAAGGGAGAGCTTGAGATCGAGCTTGCTTCTTCACAGCTAGAGAGAGAAAGAGATCTAGAGAGAGAGTGCTGGTGATGCCTTGAAGTTGATAGAATACATAAAATATTAGTGAAGAATAGGCGATAGCTAGAGAGAGAAGGACAATTTAGACATTAGGGTTCACCTTTGACCCCGTATCTGATCATGACCCGAATCCAATAAAAGTTAATGGTTTATGCTTCCTATATAGAAGTCTAGGAGTGAACTAACCGGTAAATATGGTAGCTTTTTTTTACTTTGGTATTGTGCATTTTTGTTTTTTCTTGATCAAGGCTAACAAGCAAATTTAACAAAGGAAAAAACTAGAGCATTAATCTAACGGGTCTGTTACTGATGTAATCAGATCCGACTCCGAGAAACAGCATTAAGACCTAGTAGCAGGCGCTGCAAAGTGCAAAACCCTACATCTTAAGGCTCACATGCACCCCACTTAATACCCTTAACCCTTGTCTTAACCCTTAACCCAACCCTTAACCCTGGTTCAAGATAATTAATTAAATAATAGCCAGTTGTTAGTTGGTTGCATTTTTATAATGGGCTGATAAGTGGCGCAAATAATCGTTCATCATAGTAGTATTCCCATTGCGCATCCTATTTAAATACATACAATTAAGCCCTCAGATCGATCGAGAGAGAGAGAGAGATACATAGTCGTCAGATTGAGAATTATAATCATTTCATGTGCACAAATTATTTATTGCACAGAGTCATCTAAACTACAAACCATGGCCAGTTGTACATGTATAAACGGTATAATTAATACGTCGCAACAGAATATTAAATAATAAGTATTTGAAGATACATAATTTACATATGATGTCAATTATTTGTGGATAATAACGTAAAATAGATGAAACAATGACATACCAAGAAAATTGATCAAATAGTATATTTATAACTTTTTTTAAGTTCAAAATACATTTCGATCGTTAGATAAAAATATTATATGATATATGGTTCATTATAATAAAATTATTATACCAAATAAATAGAATTAGATAAATGTGCATGGAATGTTGAATCTACAATGCAGCATATATATAGCAAGGGATTGAACATAAAGTTCTAGTTTAGTCATACGTGAAAAATAATTTCTATAGTGTATCTACTCTCAACTTTGGTTCTCTTTTCTCATCACTAATGGATATATAGCAAGTTCATCTCACATCCAAATTAATTAGCATGCTTTATGGATGCCTCGGGTGTTGTAAAATAGCTCCTTTCGTGGAGCAAGTAAAAGAAACATATATAAAAGGGGCAGTTTGATAACAGCTGCAAATTGACAATTAGTTGGTCCTATCATATGATATATATCTATATATATAGACATGATCTTGTTTAGTGTCATATTAGTCGAAAACATTGACCACAACAAAAACTAAATTGCGTCCGTATAGACAAAAATAAAAGGTCATTTTTTGTGGTGCACAAGGGGGTATCCATTTGCAAATACAAAGAGGGAATGCGACATTTTTTGGTCAATGCTAGCTCCCAAGAGGGCGAACTTTGATATTGTATGCACGTAACTTTGCAAAGTCGTTCATCTAAGAAAATCTGCACCAACAAGAACATAAAAATATCATTTATGAAATGTAACCTCATCTCCATTTTAGTAAGAATGGAATGTGTCCTTAACCTAGCTAGCTAGCTATAGTCATAGTACAGATGGAGCTGTTCATGATTTACTAAATTGTTTATTCAATTAATTTAATTTTGTGGGTATTATATAATTTGGAGTATGCAAATAAGTCCGTTATTATTTCATATTGATATTATATAGACATAGGGGTGTCAATGAAAACCGTTTATCCGTTTGCCCTACTCGTATCGTATTCGATAAGACGGGTATGGGTAAGATTTTTTTTTCATTAGCTTATTGGGTATGGGTATGGGTATGGGTATGGGTAAGGATTTTTTTTCGTTAGCTAAACGGGTATGAGTACGGATAAAGGCTATTTCGTACCCATTGGGTAACGGATAATTATATAAAATAAATTACATATAGATATATAAATATTATATTCAATTTTATGTTTCTCATATTACTGTATCAACGTTAATCCATGAGAAAATATATGCATTTTGTTGTAAGATAAATATTATATTAAACATATTACTTTTTTTATTTGAATGCTTTATTATTTTACTAACGAATTGAATTTTGAATTTGCTAGAAGAGATATTTGTATTTTTTTTTTAAATTAGTTAGAATTAATTGCATATTTGTATTTTGATTTTTATATTAATAATTGTGATCAAATATGTATGACATGATGAGTTTTGATGGTATATATATTTGTAAAAATAATAAAATCATTATATTAGTATTGTTCGTTATTCACCCGCTACCGTTTCGTTACCCACTAATTTTAACGGGTACGGGTAGGGTAGGGTAAGGCAAATTCTTAACGGGTAAGGGTAGGGTATGGGTAAGGTCAACTCTTAGTGGGTATGGGTATGAAAATGCTTCCACCCTACCCGTATCGTACCCATTGACACCCCTATATAGACACCATCCATATATGAGCCAAAAAAGTCATTCAACATTTTTGTGTAAATATTAACCTTTTGTTTCACTAGATTAGTTTAATCCGGAATCATTCATTTTGACATTTTTTTTAGCTAAAGGTGTCATGAAGAAGAAAAAAGGCCTCAATTGGCATTTGGATAATATGATACACAAATAAATATATACCGAATATATATATAATCGTATATATATACATATCAAGACGATTTATGGGTCACAAATAACTGCTATTACACTTAATTTTTTTTTACAACTGTGCATGATTAATCCTAAGTCTATTCTCTTTTATTGTGACATGTGCTATATTATAATTCATTAAGAAGTCATGTACAGCACTATTGATGAGAACAACGACGATCATTAAAGGTCTGAGTACACACCAAAAGTACCAAATACCATAAATTAATGATTGAGTTCTATACGAAAAATGCATTATCTTGCGGTACTAAAAGCATGGATTCCGTGACATAAATAACTACATATTTAAAGAACGAATCAATTCTTTGTTTGAGTTGTTTATCTTTCTTTTTTTATAATTTGGCGCGCCGTGTCGATCTGTACAGAAACAAGAAGTGGGAAAGGAAACAGAATGCCACAGTGGACATAATATATTACAAAATAAATCGTCTTTATTTATTCTTTCTTTCTCCACAAATAATATATCGGAATATAATAAGATCTATTTTGTAATTACTTGAGAAATATAAGTCTAACATATAATTGAACTCTCGTTTCAAATAATTAATTGAGGGGCCACAGATGATCTTATATTCTAAATAAGTATGTGAATAAATTCAAGAGTGATAAATGTCAAGTTTACCCCTTGTGGGAGATTCTTTGCAAGGTTAACAGGACAAGAAAATGTCAAGTTTAATTATTACTTTTATCTTTTATCTCCAACAGTAACAAGTGTATTGAGATTGCAGATTCAAAATATGAATGAGTCTCTTGTGAATATTAAATAGACGAATAACTTCACCTCCAATATTTACTATAAAAAAAATAATTTCATTAATACCTTGGTAAGAGTGTACGTACCTCAGATAAAAAATGTTGTTTTGATCTGTTAACAAACAGCCGAGCCTCCATTTTATTATAGTAACCTGCAGATGAAAACAACAACTGTTTCCTACATATATATAGTAATTTTTATCGGTGCTTCCCATAACAATTTTCGAAACAGTACGTGCTATTCTCTAGCAATCCAAACATACATCATATACAGCGCATATCCGATATATGAATGTATGTGTGGTAAGATATACAGATAGTGTATAAAATGTGTATTTTGAAAAGAAGGATAAAACTAAATATAATTCTTTTAAAAAATTAGTCAACAAAAGTAAGAAAAAACAATAAGATACGAAAAGAGAATTTTGAAAACTATAATATGATATTGAACATACAGTGCATATTCTTATGCATGCATTTTTGTGCTGCATAATTTATTAAGTAATTAAGCAGCATATGTACTACATTTAAACCATTGTTTCTACAAATAATAACCTAGTGTATCGCATCTTAATAATGTCACTGTTATTTCAAAAGTTCATATGTTATTGCGTAAATTTTTCTTTGATTTTAAAAATAAGTTTAATGATTCCTTCTATTGATTTATATGAAAATAAAAAAAGTGAGTTTGTTCCTTTATATAAGATCAAAAGGTCGCATTAAATTAATGCATCAAAATTTCAATTTTAGTTGCCTGATCGAATTATTAAGTTTGTTCACATTGTAGGTTCTTGGATTTTTGTTAAACAGGCTGAAACTTTTTGAACTGGCCAGATTAATTGTTTGGATTTTAGATCCGAAATATTAATGGAACATCTATTATGAAATATAGAGCAAGAAATCTACAACATCAGAATCCTCACCTTACATCATTAGTATGTGTGTATCCTCTGGGTAAATTAGTGTCATGTAATAGTATATATGTTAATCAGATCATAATGGAGGACTTCAGAAACTAACCCAATTTAAATATTCCTCATTAATTAATTGGTCAGAAGTACAAAATCAGAATTTAATTAAGCAGTCGGTCATAAGTTTTTCCATTGTATCTCACGTCTACTCTATATATATAGTTAATTAAACTTGCACATATACTTGATATTTTCTATTATTATTTATTTCATGAGATGGTTTTATTTGACCCAACACAATTTCGTTGTGGGTTTAGCTTACTAACTGTAATGGGACAAGTTTAAACTTTGTATAAAATAATGAATTAACCATATACAAGTTTAAAAAAAAAAAGGCGTGTACAAGTTGAAATCCCCTCCGAATAACAGTTCAATTATCTTTATTTTAGTGTAAACCTTCGGATGGGAAGTTGTTTTACTAAAACAGTCATCCACTAATTTAAAATGAAGGTAATATATTTAAAAAGAACAAATTGTTTGAATTGCTAGCTGACATTCGTTAAATATTCCCAAATGCGTAGAGCATGTCAAGCGTTGATAATCTAAATGTAAGTGACGTACATCAAGTATGACAAATTGCAATTGCAATTGCAATTGCAAATAGTGAAAATGTAATATAATTGGTAGGAAATTCTACGGGTAGGATTCTAGAGAAGGCGGAGCAGCTTCTAACGGACGCGCAGTAGTAGGAGCCGGCAATGACATGGAACATCGAGCCGCTCCAGCCGGGAGAACCGCCCAGCATTTCAGAGTATAAAAATTCTCTCCATTTTCACAAATTAGGAGAGGGTACTTTACGTTTTTCTTGGAGAAGCAGCTCTGAATCGTTAAGAGAACGGACGAGATGGAACGCATCTAACATGTTTTATTCTCCAGTTAATGTGAAACGGAGAGGTTATTAGAATTCCACGTGCGGCATGGGAGTCAAATTGCCAGGACACAGTGGGCAATGTCGGCCATGAGGTGGAGTCGTGGAGAGTGAGATCATTTATTATTATGCGTATAGACAAACTGTAAAGCGAGTTAAATATATTATTTATACGAACCCGGTACAGGATTAAAACATAATGAAGGTAACACAAGAGTTTTCCAAATGAATACAAAGGTATTGTGTTCATCGGAAATTGTGTCCGGACTCAAGAGTGCTTCCCGCAAAACCCGGGCACCCTATGCTTTGAGATTCGTGCTCATCAGTTGCAAATAGCACCAGCCACCGAATTGGGTCACCACTCACCCAATCATCTCCCGAACTTTTGCCCCTCAGGCCTAATATGTTTTCGGCTTTTCGCTGTTACCATTTGTCGCAGATTAGACCATTAGGGAGGATATTATACTGAGTTGAAAAAACATGCAAGTCCCGTATCGTGTCATGATTAAGATTAATACACAGTGATTTAGTCTTGTGTCATGTTATGATTTTTTTAGCAAGTTTTTTTTTTTTTTTGAACAAGTTGTGTCATGCTATGTTGTGACTAATTAAGTCAATTTTTCACGTCCTGTGATTATCACGGCACGTGAATGGTTACACCATGTGAGTTACATCGTGTCCAAACGTGTCGAGACTAAACGTGACTTGCATAATTATTTAATCATAATATCAGTTTATTCAAGATTCACCATTTGATCAAGATCTAACGATTCTAATTACATATGACTTGCGTGACCACGTGTCGTGCCAGGACTAGAACTTTCACGTGACGTGTTGTGTCATGCCAGATTTTCTAAAAATAGTCACGGCACGCGAATGGTAAGCTCACGGCACGTAACTGAAACACGTGTCATGCTGTTCCGTATCGTAACCGTGCCATTCTATGACAGAACCGACTTCATCGTACTATTTTTCCCACTCTACTACCAAAGCAATTATTTAAATTATTTTTGTGAAGTACATATATATATTAAGAACATTAAGTTTTTTTGTCATTGACTTTAAAATATATTAAATTGTCTTCAAATGATAAATTCAAATCGTTAAAATCGTTCTACTTTATGAATTATGTATTTACATGCAAAATTTATAAATTTTCAATATAATTTAGTATAATGTCAAATGGTAAGAATTGATGAAAAATTAATGTATTAAATTAACATATAAACATTTTGTTTGAACGTTTTATATTATACTTAATTAATTTCAAAATTATAAATTGTGCAAGTTAAGTTGTTAACACATTATTTGTCAAGTAGATTGATTTCAATAATTTAAATTTTGTTGTTTGAAATTAAATAGATATGTTTTGAAGTTAAGCTCACCACCAAGCTCTTGGTGAGTTTTTTTCAAAAACACCCTAGTTATACTCGTTATATTTAGTGTTTTAAGTACATGATGCCGTCATTTTTATCCATGCCCACTAACCCCTACATTTCCCCAACTCTGCCCAGAAATCTGAAATTTCGTCAAAAATACCCAAACCGGCCACTAAATTTGCGATTTCTAATTTTTATTAGAAACCGGCTACTAGACCGCCGGTTTCTAATAAAAATTAGAAACCGTGGGTTTAGTGGCCGGTCGCTCAAAAAAAATAATTTTATATATATGTGTGCACTGTTCTGAAATTTCCTCACAATTCATTTCATCAAATTTCACACTATCTCTCCTCACATTCTCTCTTTCTCCCAGATTTCTCCTTTTCTGCCTGCTTTTGCAAGTAAGTCTCTATATATTATTTTATATTATTCAGTAGGCCAAAATAGTTGTAAATTGGTACCAATTGTTATAAGTTGTTATAAATTTATTAGAAATTGCTACCAATTGTTATAAATTGTTTAGAAATTGTTTAAATTTATTAGAAATTGCTACAAATTGTTATAAATTGTTAAAATTAATTAGAAATTGCTATCAATTGTTATAAATTGTTTAGGAATTGTTTTAATTCATTAGAAATTGGTACCAATTGTTATAAATTGTTAAAATTTATTAGAAATTGGTATTAATTGTTAAAAATTGTTAAAATTTATTAGAAACTGTTAAAATTTATTAGAAATTGGTACCAATTGTTAGAAATTGTTAAAATTTATTAGAAATTGCTACCAATTGTTATAACTTGTTATAAATTTATTATAAATTGCTACCAATTGTTGACTATTGTTATAATTTATTAGAAATTGGTACTAGTTGTTATAAATTGCTACCGTTTATCAGAAATTGTTAAAATTTATTAGCAATTGTTATAAATTGCTACCAATTCATTAGAAATGTTCCAATTTATTTTATAAATTAGGAAAAAATTGCTACCAATTGTTATAAATTGCTACTGTTTGTTAGAAATTGTTATAAATTGCTACCAATTCATTAGAAATGTTAAAAAAAAATTTATAAATTAGGTAGTTTAGTATAGTTTAGTATAGTTATAAATTAAGGTATAATTTGGGTATAAATTATGGTTTGTTATAAATTAGGATATAATTTAGTATAGTTATCGAACTTGATAAAATTTTGTATAATTTCGGATAGTTATATAACTTAGCCTAATTCGAAAATAATGAGTATAAAATAGTATAATTAGCTCATTTTAGCTAATTTTAACGCGTTTTTACACAATTTAAGTTTAGGATGGCTGGAGGTAGAGGTAGAGGTAGAGGACGGCCCAGACGTGCACCACAGGTTGAGGCGCCGATTGACACCACCAGTACCAAGCACTTCAGCCCTCTCTTATGGATGCCCCACCGCGAGCACAGGGTATCATTGGCTTCCGTTGAGGTATGCTAGTTTTTGTCCATATACGAAGTTTAAATTTTGTTGTATACATTATGTAATACTTTTGTTGGCTTTCAACGCAGGACGATTATCTGATGGAGGTCAATTTTTATGTCCCTCGGATGCAGTACTTCTCACAGATGGACCCATATCTCATTCGGCTGGGACTATATCAGATTGTGTCCATCCTGCGGGACACGACTCCCTCCATCAATGCATCTCTCATCGCAGGATTTGTTGAGCGATGGCGTCCCGAGACGCACACGTTCCATATGCCTTTCGGGGAGATGACTGTCACGTTGCAGGACGTGAGTGCCCTCTGGGGTTTGCCGATCAGGGGCATTCCCGTAGGCGGAGTATCTGACAGCAGAGACTTCGCCCATGACATCGATCAGTATTTGGGGGCAGATCCGACACAGCTACGGGCCGATAAGGGGAAGTCCAGTTATCACATGCAGAAGACAGAGTTGCGGCGGCACTTCAGTGCCGGTCTGACGAATGCCTCTAGTGATCTGGAGATTCAGAGGTAATAATAATAATAATAATTTATTTTTCATCTGTTAATTAACTTATGTAATTATAATACTAACCATCTACTTTGTTTTTACAGATACACCCGGAGTTACGTGATGGACCTCTTCGGTACCGTTATGTTTCCTGATGCCAGCGGCGATGGCATCCCCATGATGTATTTGCGACTTTTGAGGGACTTTGATAACCCGCCGGCCTACAACTGGGGTGGAGCTGTGTTAGCACAGCTGTACCGTAGCCTCTGCACTGCTTGTCAGGTTAGTTATTATGTTGTTTGTTACTTAATTATTTCATCAATTAGTCAAATGGAATTACGACTTATAACCTCCGAAATACAGGTGAATGCCAAACAGGTGTACGGGCCGGTTCTTTTGTTGCAGTATTGGTCATGGTCACGGCTACCGGTGGGCCGTCCTATGCCAAATAAGCCAGAGCCAGTTTGGGGACAGCCGCAAGATGATCAGGAGCGATGGCCGGTCTACGGCCACCGTTGGCATGGTATCCACCACTATCGGGATGAGGGGCACGGACGCACCGTAGGTATCAGAAGCCTTCCTTCATAACGCCCAGACATGAAACATGCATCTATACTGATCACTGGTCTCAGGTATCGAAATGCTGCAATACATGGACCAAACGCCCAGGCTACTGCAACGAAGTGTTCAACACCTTGCATAATTGCACTTGTGCTTTCTCGGATTGGACTGGTTACAAACTTGTACTTTGAGCCGGGATTCTTATCGCATATACCTATTAGTAATTTTGGCAAGAAGCTGTATGAACCCTCCCAACTCCCGAATTGTCGTGCTATTGCAAGCTCACGACCTCTCCACAATCGGTTGTATCTCGGTTCACAGTTGTTGTATTTAACCCTCACACAGTTTGCGACTGATTGGATGCTGTAGACACCCAAAAGTTGTGTAATCTTGAAAGAAAATAATATATTTGCTCCAAACACGAGCTCTAAAAATTATGGATGAATCAAAGATATAATACTCATGCTTCTACAAAAAGGTATGCTTTACAACTCAATTTTTCAATTGATGTATTGATCACATCGTTCATTTTCTTTTTTGTCTGTTTATCCATCTTTTTTTTCTTCCACAGTTTAAAAATAAATTCTACTAGTATAATCTCGTAAAACTAAGATAAAAGCCAAGAATATAATGAAGAAAATATATTTCTCATATATACCTTTATGATAAAATCTAATGGGAAGAAAAAAAAAATATTTCTGAAAAATATATCATCTTATAAAATTAAGATAAAATCTAATGGAAAAAAATATGTATCATTACGGATATATTTATGGGTAATGAATGCCAGATGTTACAGATGCCTATTTTAATATCACACTAATATATTATAGTCACATCAATAAAAAAAAGTATTACCAATCAATATCGTACTATATTACTGCTGCAAGAAAATCACTAATTGAACCATAATAATATTGTATTATCAATTCTTCCGAAAGTGTGTCAAAACTAGAAAACTTATTATGTGATTACATAAGAAAAAATATTATTCTACCGTGGTAATCCTCACTATGTTTAAATGAATAGCTAGTTGTAGAATTGAATTTTTGTCAAGATATTAGTACCTATGCTCCACTTACCCAACCTATTTTGTAAACATAAGAGGTATGATCTTTGTCTTCAAGCCAATATACTATTAGATGTTCATGGTCTCCAGTAGCCAAAATATTTGTAATGGTTTCAACATTCACATGGAGCTAACAATAGTAAAAGTGGGAGAATGGCAAAAGTTAAGTGAAATCCACACGTTACCTATTACTTGTGTAGTGTAGCAATATAGTAAAAATATGTGAAAACTATTCACCTATCAAGTTAATGTGTGAAACTATTAATGTCAGGTGCAAATTTGACATTTTTTTATGGCAAATGTATCAAGTTAATTTGAATTAATTAGAAAAATAATTTATCCTCACTTCTTATTAGTTCATAGCAAACGAGTTTCTAATTATTGAACAGTCTAGTTTCGTACCTATGATTTTAAACATTGATCAGTCTGAGGAATTAATTAATAAGTCACATAAATATCAACATAAGCTGGAATTATCATAAATATTTGTAGTTGGCTTATTGCATATACTAGCTTATTTATGGTCTTTTGCTTATGCCCCCATGAATAATAGGATCATAGATATATTGTCAACCATTATTTTCACATGATTTGCTATTTTCAACTAAGTTAATTTTTGTCATGATATTGGCAACTTGGTATGACTATATTCCAACTATTTTGCACATGTAGCAAACAAAAACATTACAATATATTCTCTTGAATGTAGCACTATTTGAATATTACTATTCACACTATTCAACTATTTTTCACATGTAACGTGTAGCAAAACCAAAAGTTACAAGATGTCTCTACAATGTGGCACTATTTAGTTACTTTTTCATACTATTCACCACTATTTACATATGCAACATATAGCAAAAAGAGTTACAATATACTCTCTTGAAGGGACACTATTTGGTTGTATATATATTCACCACCATTTCAAGGCATAATGTAACGTATAGCAAAAAAATTTCTCTTGAACTTGCACTAGTTGATTGTTATTCACGCCATTTTAAGGCACACATACCAGGTCCCTAGTTGAAATATAGTAAGAGTATGTGAGATAGTTAAGATTGTTGAAGTGATGGTTAGAATAATAATTGAACTAAAATCACTTGTGCATTTCTCCATCATTATATATTATGTATTCTAAATATCCAACTAAAATAATAATAATAGTAATAAATAATAAGAAAAAAAAAAGGGAAAAATAATAATGATAAAAAATAAGCTACTTAATATATTTGTTGATTGTCAAAATGTGAAATTAGATGACTATATTAAAACCCACGTATAATTTGATTATGAGGTAGCAACATTAAAATTTCAGACATGGCTACTACGTCTATGATCATTTGTATACACAACTAAAGATAGAGTATGAGATCCATCAAAATGAATGAATAGTATTACTATAGCACCATTGCATGGTAGAAATAAAATATGAGATCAATCCCATCATGGCAAGAATCTAGCTACCATTTGTACTTTGAGAGCAAGAGTCCAAAGTTGACAATATAATATATATTAGAGCAACATGAATATATATATGGCTACTATGAGTTGATTGCATAAATTTGTAGTAAAGAAAAATTTAAGTATTTTAATCAAAATTTTAACAACGTTGTTAGTCAAAATAAGAAATTAAATTTTCTAATATTGTGCTTAGATGGATCATAATAATAATAATAAAAGAAAATAAAAAATATAATAATAAAAAATCAAGAAAGTAAGTCACGTTGGGATTTATTATTTTCTTACACATTACAATACTATTTGCTACATTACTATATTATTTGCTACATTACTATACTATTTGCTACATGAAATACCATTTTTTGAATATAATGCGAGAATCTTGCTGCCATATCTCTGTAGGATAAGACATTGGAAATATTGAAGCAAAGGAGAAGATATTGGAAGCTCGCAGATGGCATGAAGTTCAACTATAAATACATGCCCATATTTGCATTCTAAGGCATGGCTGATAAGATCACAAAAAGCATAACAGAGAAAATACACTAAAGGAAATCAGCCCAAAAATAGAGCGAAAATCAGCTTTCAAGAAGCATTTTTAACAGAGAGTTTACAAAAAAAAAGAGACATGCTAAATATGTTTTCTCAGTAGTCAAGCTTTGAAGATCACGATACTGCAACTTAAAATTTTTATTGTCATTCATTTCTAGTCATTTTATTTTCTACTGTTTTTTTAGTACTATGTGTTATTTTGCTCACTTTGTAATTTGCACTATTGTTGAAATATATTTTGAAAGCTAGAAATTAGTAAAGACCGGTTTTTACGGGTGAGTGTGGTGCCTAACACCTTCCACATTCATAACCAAGACACGAACCCATTATCAATGAATTAAAATGAATTGTATTTCCCGTTTTCCGACGGGTGGCGACTCCAAATAAAATTTATATCACTCTTAAAAGTTCAAGTCGAGTGTCATTTTCGTAGCATGGTAGCTACAGATGCTCATAGCCGGGTCCTTTTTAATAGAATCCTCAATAATATCAGCAATAATGGACGCAGTAAGCATTGCATTGTCTGTCCTTGTGTGATCAGTCCTGCATGTGTGAGGATGGTTTTGCTCTGTGATAACCCATGCATCCCCGTCACCCGTTGGTTGAGCTCTGAGTTTGAAACTGCAATCTTTATCCTTACAAACCACAACCATTCGAGTCTTGTCGCTTTTTTGCCTTTCAACCTCCTGATTCTTATCAACGTGGTACTCGTTAATCTTCTTATTCAGATCAGCTTTGTTTCAAAATATAGCCCGGCTGCCAGGTCACTACTGTACGTGATTCGGGCACCGAAAAATCCGATATCAGCTTCTTGAAAGCCAGATGTATCATTGAAGCATTCGAACGTGTGCGTGCTGGCCCTGCCATTGAATGGGTTGATACGAACTGATCCTTCTCCACCCCCCGAAGCACCATCTTCACGTAAACCCTCCAAGTGGTCCGAATCCCATTCTCCTTCATATTCATCCGCCGTTTCCAGTGTATATTCTGGAATTTCATTCATGTTTTCAAAATCCGACCCGGCACGCTCATCTGCTGGTACTGGTAACGGTCTGGGGTGAGGTGGTGATTTTCTTAGTGGTGATTGAGGTAATGGCAATGGAATTGTGTTATGGATTGGTGGTTCAGGGGTTGGCTCGAAATATGGACCAACGGGGGTGTATGGTTCGGCATATGTAGTAACGGGGTTGTATGGGCCCATGTCTGGTGGTGAGTGTGGTTGGAAACTTGGACCAGCTAGGGTGTATGGGTCCATAACTGGTTCTGGGTGTTGTTGGAAACTTGGACCAACAGTGGTGTATTGTTCTATGACTCGTTCTTGTCCATAGTTTGGCGCCACCGAATTTTGTCCCGAACTACTCCCACTTTCGTCTTTTTTAATTCTCTTCACGTACAGTTCCATAAAAGAAAACTCCTGCTCCTTAAACTTGTTACACAATTGACTCCAAAAATGATCATTATCTATCGGAACTTGGATATACATTGGTCCGTTCATGGCTCGGGTTGACAGCTTTAAGTTACATCGATTCGGATTAAAACCCACACAATCATAAATTTGAGACTTCAAGCCCGAAAGGGAGGTACCCTCTTGAACAACAAAAGAATGCGATGGCGGTTTGGAGTAATATGCTCCTTCTGGACCATGTAGAAACTTTCAATTATAATGTAATGTAACAAGCAACGCCATGACCAACAAACTACATTGTCGTAAATGATAAACATCTTTCAAGTAATCCATTTTTTATTCATAATCCACTGATAAATAATAATAAAAAAATAAAACGTTACTGTACAATGTTTACTGTACAGCGTTTACTGTACAAAAATTACTGTTGAAATGTTACTGTAGACAGATTACTATAGGCATAATACTGTACAAATTACTGTACACAAATTACTGTTGACAGAATAATGTAAAAATTACTGTACATACGTAGTGTACAAAAATACTGTAGGTACTGTACAAAAATACTACAGGTACTGTAAAAAAAATTAATACAGGTACTGTACAAAAATACTTTACGTACTGTTCAAAAAAATACTGCAGATCACTGTAGATTCGCTTCTTCGCGTCGTTCTCTTTCTCTCCTCTTTTCTTCTTCTCTAAAAATAGGGCTACTGTACGTTTTGAGAGAAATCGGCTATTAAATAGCTCTGGCCGAAATTAATCATGGAAACCGGCCACTAAACCCGCGGTTTCTAATTTTTATTAGAAACCGGCGGTCTAGTAGCCAGTTTCTAATAAAAATTAGAAATCGCGAATTTAGTGGCCGGTTTTGGTATTTTTGACGAAATTTCAGATTTCTGGACAGAGTTGGAGAAATGTAGGAGTTAGTGGGCATGGATAAAAATGACGGTACATGATGTGTCGTGACGTGACACAAAATTGTTTTTATGTGATATTATAAAAAAAAAATTCATGTGATGTGTTGATAATAATGGAGAAAAAACAAGACATGCTTAATCATACAATGAAATGCATAGAACGCGTAGTCCGTAAAGTGTGAGCCATGTTTAACTCTTTTTGTCACAAATTTTAAATTATTCATTAAAAATAGAAAAAAGAATGTCAAAAATTATGGAAAAGTATAAAATATTGTACAAAATTAAAAATTATTGGAATCATTTTATGTTGAAGAAATAGATTCCTTGATGTTACTGCTTACAGCTTGTCTATACGTGACTAAGTGGCATTCCTAGACATGTTACATATCGTTCATTGTCATATCACGTGACGTGCTAAGACTCTGTGATGTGTCATTTTTTATTCAAAAAAAGAAAAAAAAAATGCATGTGTGCTGTGACATAACATATATTTTTGTACTGTATCGTACCGTGATCGAGTCCGGCACAACGTATCATTTTATGTTCATTAATAATACTGCAGTTATATAACTGTAAAAATTAGGGATGAGATGACGTACATACACGTTAATTTCAAAAAATGCGCCTATATATAATTAATAGAATCCCGGCCCATTAATTAATTCCTCTACTAAATCAAATAAAGCTCCTCATTATTTGTTTTTTAGCATGAAAGCTCCTCGTCAGTTGAACTGCTCCTCAGACGATTAGAACGTCATTTTCGTATTTTCTCTGTTAAATACACCGACTCCTGGCAAACGGCCATTAATATTTCTGAAATAACACAATTTATGATTTTAGTCGCTTGCAGGGTCTATTTGTAAGAGTAACTTAAGCTAAGCTGTCATTTGAGGACCCGACCATTCGCAAACTCTCCCGCTTTCCAAAATCAGGTCCGTCCTTTGACCAGGTTGCCACTAGGAAATTGCCACGTGGTACTCCGGCTCCACCATCAGTCCCTTCAAAACGCCGCTTCAACAGTTGAAACAGAAACGCCACCAATTTCATTTCGGTTCATTGTGTTTAATTCTATGTAATATTCTATGTAGCGAGTTAATTTAGAAGTCTCTACTCTCTACTCTCTAATGATTTGAACCGTCGTTCACCACACGGAGAGTGAAAGGTCTCTTGTAATCCGTTGGCGCTCTATGCCTCGACAAAAGCGGTATGAAAAGTAAACGGGCCTTGTCATCAAGAGACTTGATTGAGGTATATTTGGGCCTGGATAGTATTAAAATATTTTATTTCTTTTGGTCTATCACTGGGATGAGGAAATGAATTAGACCGGAGCAAGATTGGCAAATTAGAAACGATGTTGTTCATTCTTTTAATCTGGTTGGAACTAAATCCATAATGTCAGGGGTCTGGTTGGAACTAAATCCATAATGTCAGGGGTGAACTCAGTGTAGACGGTTTTTGAGTTTGGGGAGTGCTATATATACTGAGAGCTCCGTTTCTTATTTTGAGAGCTAACTGAATATTTTTTTTCTTATATACCGATTTTACCCTTTCAATTATTCTCACTCATTTAATGAAAAAACTAATAAGGAAATTCTTTTTCTCCCATGAGAACAAATCCGTATCCTCCCAGTATCTCTTCCGTGATTTTATTGATTGTTGTATTTTCTCCAAACTTTTTTTAATTTAATCGTTGTTCAAACTTCAGTGTGTACCGAAAAGGGAAATATATCATATCATATAATCAATTGGAGATGAACTTAGAATGAAATCAAATTATGCGGTTCTCGTATACGCTGAAATTCTCAACACAAACAAGCTTACAGGTTTATACTTCAAGCGAAAGAGACGGATTGAAAACTTACCCACGAATTCTCAAGAAAAATATTTGCAAATATCTATATTCATTTAAATGTTTTAACTCCATGATTATAGCAGTTTCATATTACTACTTATATTGTCTATGCCGAATATATGAGTATTAATGTAAAAATAAAAAGAAATTTCATGAACTACAAATCAGATGCCAAATATATGCCGAATATATGTGTACTACAAATCAGATGCCTGGATGCTTATGCATATTCATTTTACTTATTAGACCCGTTATTTCTATTTAGCTCATTAAAGCATCAAGCTTTCATCTTGACAACAAAAGAAAGATTAAATGAGAAGTTAGAAATTCCAGAGAAACAAAAGAAATTAAAATTGAACAACAGAGCTAGTTTTCAATTTAAGCGATTTCAATCTGTCTTCGCTTAAAGTATAAACCTATAAGCATGTTTGTGTTGAAAATTTCAGCGTATGTGAGAACCGCACAATTTGATTTTATTCTAAGTTCATCTCCAATTAATTCTATGATATGATATATTTCCATTTTTAGTACATACTGAACAACGATTAAACTAAAAAAAGTTTGAAAGAAAGATACAACAATCAACAAAATCATGGAAGAGATGCTGGGAGGATATGGATTTGTTCTCATAGGAGAAAAATAATTTCCTTTAAAGTTATTTCCTTATTAGTTTTTTCATTAAATGAGTGAGAGAAATTGAAAGGGTAAAATTGGTATTTAAGAAAAAATATTCAGTTAGCTAAAATCAGAAACGGAGCCCTCAGTATAGCGCTCCCCTTTGAGTTTTAGTGGAGATTTATCGGTTCCGGCTGACTTTGCCCTCCTGAAAAAAAAAAATTCCCCTCTGAATGTTTAATTAGTAATTCGGGCTAAATTTATAGTTAAAATTAAAATAAATATCTTGAATTATGATTGGTAATTATACTTATAAGTCAGAATATCAGAAATTACAAGTCAAAGCATTATAAAGTATATGTTAAAGCATTATTATTTATCAAATATCCAATTAGTTAATGGATTTAAATCCACTCCTGATAATGTTCAATCCTACATATACTCTCTAGTACATGAGGGGATACGATATCCGCCGAATGTACTACAAAAACAAACTTGTATGTGCCTCTAGAGGGATAGTAGTAATGCATTGGCCCACCTACTTGCTACGCGGGTGATCAGACGCCTATCTAATTTGTAGTTGGATAATTGAGAATTTTTTACTTATAGAAATTATTATTAAATAATATGTGAAAAAAAAAATCTTATTTCTAGATGCCATAGATGGATCTGAAGAAAGAAATTCAGATCCAAACTATGGAAATGTAAAACAAATTTGGATCCAAAGTGTTTATTATTATTTTTTAGAAAGCGTGGCTAAGTTTTTTTGAGACAAAAAATAATTTATTTTTCTAAATAGAGTAGATGTAAAATTTTCTAAATAGAAAAGTACTGGAATTTTTTTGAAACTGAATAAAATACTTTGCATCCAGCAAAAAAAAATGGTTCCAAAGTTTGGATCCTAAAAATTTCGAATATATCTATAATATCTAAAAAAAAATTCAGAGGATTTTTTGTTTCTCTTTATTATTTAATAATAATTTCTATAAATAAAAATTTCCCCTAATAATTGCTCTTGCTCTCTTCTGTAGTATTATGGCCCCAGCATGTAACAGTGTTTTTGTTATTTTGCCTTTTCATGTACTGTGTGCTTCTCTGTCACTGTTACTTTTCGTTTTCATGTGCTGTGTACGTGCTTCTCTCTTATTATATGAACATTGTACTAACTTGATGATATGCCCGCGGCCGCGGGCACTTTGCCAAAAAAAAAATGCACCGCAAAGGCAGTTAGCGTCTCATTGTGTTGGAACGGATCCAAATCTGCTGCCTCAAGCCGGGTCCTGTTTCTTATTCACGAATTTCAACAAAGATGAATAGTTTGATTTAGAAAAGTAGAATCCTACTTATCTATTTGGCAAGCAGCAGAGTCGGTTCGTGTTAGAACACGGAACTCTCGTGCATTGTATTCTGAATCTAGCTCGTTCATAGCCACATAGGGAATCGGACGTGTTCAATAGACATCAGATCAGATCAAGTTATTCGATTTAAATCAGAAAACAATAAGATAGGTGTGGATTAATTATGCACAAATCTAATAATTTTGACCGGACATTGAACCAATTTTTTTTAAAAACACTCATAATTCTCAATTATAGACATCTGGAATTTTTAATGTAAGGAACACTATTAAATGGTGAGTAAATAAAAAAAATCTGTTTATTCTATCCGTATAAATATAGATAAAACAATTCATTATTTTATAAAGTAAGGATGTGAGAAATAAAACAATTTAGTTAACTTATCGAGTTAGGATATAATTAAGATTTTCTTATATATGTTACCTTATAGAATAATTGATAAGTACAAATTATATAAGTTAACTTTTTTATTTATATATTCAATTATGTAAAATATTATTATAAAAACGAGATTGATTTATATAATATATTTATATGGTTTATTTAATAGTAATTTATAGATGATAATTATATATTTTTTTAATATTTTATGATACTTTATACTCATTGTGCTTAAATTAACGTCATTATTTGTTATACTTAGTGTTCTAAATAGCGCTCTATAGCATTTTTGAACATTAGACGCTAAGTTATGGGATACAAATGCGTCATTTCAACTAGGATTCGCTATAGCACGTAGCGTGTAGCGCAAATAGCACACTCTATGCTACATAGGTTTTTATTTCAACGTCCAACTAAATTTTGTTTTAAGAACCAATTTTTTAAGACCCAAATTGCTTTTGCTTTTAAATAAAAAAAATTAAAGACGGTTTATGATATGATGTTTAGGTTTATTTGAACAGAAAAAAAAAATTATTAGTTTATGTCATAATACTTAAGTTATTTTGAATAAAAAAAAGATATACTGGTTATGATATAACTAGGGATATTTTGAATATAAATTTGAACTTTACACTAGTTCAATGTGAATATTATAGTTTCTTAATCAATTTGGTGATACTTATTGTTCTATAAAACTTTAGATAATGTTAATAATTAGTAGAATTATAGCATACAATTTTTGAAAAAAATAATTTATGTAGGATAGTTTTTGTCATAGTTATGTTGTTCGTAATAGCTTTTTTTCTTAACCATTTTGCGATAAGACAGTAATTGCTATTTAGAACTTTAGTAATTAGTGATCACTCGTCCGTTGTCCATCAACCTTAACGGATAATGTACAAGTACGACTAATATTATTTGAATTTGAATTAAACTAATATCAAATGCGTAGGGTAATAAAATAAGCTTAATTAGAAATAAATAAAATCAATTTACTTATTAGTCACAAGGGGTGGTGGCGCAGTTGGCTAGCGCGTAGGTCTCATAGCTACTGAGTAATCCTGAGGTCGAGAGTTCGAGCCTCTCTCACCCCAAATTTTTATTGTTCCATCATCGTTGCAGCTTCCACTTTTTTGTTTCAACGCTTCTAAATCGGGCCCGTGTTGTTTCGAGCCCAAATGTACAATACGAGTTCGCACCCTCAGCAACATTCCATTTTCTCACTTTTGAATTTATAATAAGGGCTTTTTCGGTCGAATCTTTGAGTAAGAATTCCGTCTATTAAGTTTATCAATCAAATTTTGCAAATGGGTTGTGCAGTAGCAACACTTTCCAAACTATACAGTGATTTTTATTAATATTCAAAATTAAATATAAATTGTTAAATCTGTTCAGACTCCAGAGAAGCTGAATATTAATAAAAGTATCTAAACCGGTTAATAATTGACTAGTTCTTATTTTTTTATTAGAACCGGCCAATAAATATTATAATAATTAGCCGGTTCTTATTTTTTTTTTAGATTGCTATATTAATTGTCGAGTTTATATTAAAACTAATTTTTTTTTATATTATTTGTTGTACATGCAGTGATTAATTAGTAAATATCAAGCTTTGAGAATGTCTAATAGGTAATAAATGGCTTCATTTAAGTTTCGAGAATGTACGATATTATATAATTTGATTTATTAGAAAGACTGCCAATTTTTATATTTGATTTATTTGAGATAAATATTATATTAGAAAGACTACCGAGAAAATATACTCTTGACAATTTTCTTTTATTTTTAAGTCATTTTGTATAATCTTTCATAAATTATAAAAAATTGTAAAAAATTCAAAAAATTGTAAAAATTTCAAAAAATTGTAAAAATTGGTATTCTACAAGTTCATTGTATAACCAATTTATTGAGCTACTTGGATCGAAAAATATGAATGAAAATCTTAATCGAAAAATTCAACTCAAGTTTTGAAACTCTTCCCTTTGTTTTTTGGCAATTCTTAATTTTGAAAAACAATAAAGTAGCTACTGACGCATGCGTATTTTCGCAAGCTTTCTGAAAAAGTGATCATTTGCTGAAATCAGACACTCGAGCGTCGTTTATGTCTGTTTGAAGTTTCGTCGTCGTTTTACGCCTTCTCAATGAAGATATCATCTCTTTTGCTTTATTCCTTGTTCTAGCCTGAGCTGTTTACGAGAGATATCTTAGATAAGTACATATACAACATACATGTGCTTTAGAACTGAGAGAAATGACTTAAAATAATTAATACATATGCATTATCACATAAAGACATATCAAATTTGTTAGAGTGCTAATAAACATCCGTCTGGAAGAGATGTAATATTAATTTCAAATAAATTAAATATAAAAATCGGCAGTCTTTCTAATAAATCAAATTATATAGTATCAGGTATTTTTGAAGCTTAAATGAAATCATTTATTACCTATTGAACATTCTCAAAGCTTGATATTTACTAATTAGTTAATGCATGTACAACAAATAATATAAAAAAAAATTAGTCTTAATATAAATTCAACAATTAATATAACTATCTCAAAAATAAAACCAAGAACCGGCTAATAATTGGCCGGTTTAGACACTTTTATTAATATCTACCTCTCCTGAACAGATTTGGCAATTTATATTTAATTTTAGATATTAATAAAAATCACGGTAAACTATATATTTATAACTAAAGTTAAATTTTGATGGTCTCTCAAGCTGCTGCATCTTTATTTTTCTTTTTTAATCCACGTTAGAATGGTATCATTTCTTTAACTGTGATTATTTTGGCATTTTTGACAATATTTAAAAAAATGAAAAAATACGCTAAATTTATTAGGAGTAGGGTTAAAATGCTTTTATTGTTTTCGTGTCACAATTATGTCTCATATTTTTATTTTTATTTTCAAAGTTCAAATAGTTGATTTGCTCAACATGAACTCCTTGTTAAAATGTACTTGGAGACCAAATTTTATATTTTTATTACTTTTTATTAACTTTTTAAATAGGTACAATTCTAAAAATTAATAATTTTGTACTTATTTAAAATAATTGCTAAAATTTTCCAAAGAAAAAAAAAATTGTTTCCAAACAAATTTTAACATGTAGATCATAATGTGAGAGACTGTTTGAACTTTGAAAATAATATAACATTTTAATTCTACTCATTTATTAATATATTGTTGAACGTATATATATATATGGAACAGGTTGGTGTGCTACCTGTAGCACAGTTGACATATTGTACTACTTTCTCAAAAACCTATTAAATAGACTTCAAACGACAAATCCAAACCGTTGAAACCGATCTACTTCATGAGTGATGTATTTATACATATAAAATTTATTAATTTTTACATTCATTTAGTATAAAGTCAAGCGGTCAAAAAAATAATGAAAAATAAATGTATTAAAATTAACTTATAATTCTTATTCTTTGACCGCTTGACTTTATACCAAATGAATTCAAAACGTTATATTTTTGGCATGTAAATACACCCAGAGATTTCAACTAATTAATCTAATTAAATTTACTTTCTTAAATTGAAACTCCATTCAATCTTTCTTCCCAAAACTTTTTTAATTACCACCTCAATATTTCAAATTTCTAACCTTACAATTGATTTCTGCAAAATTCATATATTACCACGTACGCATCATAGTTCTAGGCATGACCTAGGAGTCATGCGTAGATTGGTGTTGTGCATGATAAAGTGAGTAAAAATTGAATTGAATACGGTGAAAAATCATGTGCAATACTTATTCGTGCATGACTCCTAGGTCATGTGCAGAACCACAATACGCACGTATTAAGTCTTCAATTTTGCATAAATTAATAAATTAATTGTAAGATTGGAATTTTGAAATATTGAGGTGGTAACTAAAAAAATTTTTGTCTTTCTTTAAATTGTATCTTTCAAACTTTTTGTACAACATAATTCCAATTTAAAACAGTTTAAACTCCAATCAACCTAAAATATGAAATTTCAGATATAATCTAAATATGAAATTTCAGATATAATCTAAATACGAATACTGAATGATTAAAGATTTAGATTACTCTTATCTAAAATTATAATGGACTTATTATTTTATATTATTAATGTCCAGAAGAAGAAGAAGAATGTTTTAATTATTTTTTTTGTAAACGTACGATGTAATTTTTAAATAACTCAAATCATATTTAGTTAATTAAAATAGCACGTACTTAATTCAAATGTGAATCTAATAAGTATGATGAATCGTTTTTTAAGAATTAAGATCTAGTTGTAGTTATAGTTATATTATATGTTTGTGTTGGTTGTGTGCTATTTTTTCTTTTTTCTCGCAAACTTCAAATGGTGATTATTTTGGTCCGATTGATTCAGTTTCTGGTCCAGTTTGATTCACTGTCTTTTCAGCTGCATATTCCTCTGAGTGGTGGCTGTCTTTGTTCGATTGATTACGTTTCTGATCTGATTTGATTCAGTGTCTTCTCTCAGAGAAATAAGACAAAATATGTGCACAGAGGAAACAATCATTAGAATTATCTCATTACAATCAAGCAAGAATGATTAAAATTTGTGTCCACAAGATGCACATAGGAAACATTCCTACTGTGCATTTTAGTTTATTTAAAATTGAATGCTTTCAAAGACAAGAAGATTTGGTGAGCATAACTCCAAAAGTATATCGGATTAACTTCAAATGATAAATTCAAACCATTGAAATCCATATATTTCATGAGTAATGCATGTACATGCAAAATTTTGAAAGTTTTGAATTCATTTGATACAATGTGAAGCGGTCAAAGAAATGAAAAATGAATATATAAAACAACTTATTAAAAGATTCATTACTTTGACCGTCTAACCATGTAACAAATAAATTCGAAACTTTCAAAATTTTGCATGTACATGCATCACTCATGAAATATATGAATTTTAACAGTTTGAATTCGTAATTTGAAACCAATTCGATATATTTTTGAAGTTGTACTCAACAAACTCTCTTGATGAGCATATCACAACTAGCTTTACTGTGTATATATATATATATATTTTTTAAGTCTCCCACGTTGAGCGACCAAGTTAACGGGTTTATCTCGATCTAAATTTGTTTCCCGTGCGCTCTTTCTTTTCTCTTCGTCTATTTTAGTATTTATTTTTTTGCCCTTTCCAACAAGCTCCCTTTCTTCTCTTCCTCAAATCTCCTTTGTTTCGCCGCCTATTCCATCACGGCCCAGGTACACACGCCAAAACCCCCTTATCCCCCCATGCTCCAATTTCCAGTTCTCTTTCGAAATCCATGCCTTTATAGCTGTAAGAAACCCTAGCTAACGGATTTACTTCCCATCCAATTCAAGACCCGATAGCACCCATATTCTGTTACTGCAGCTGAAGTTCCTCATTCATTATCTTACTCTCTAAAAAATCTTGTTGTCTAGCAAAGTCAATTTATTGAATCCCATCTCTGTATCTCAGCATGGACTATAGCAGCAGTGCAATAACAATAGTCCCTGATGCGGGTCCAATGTGGGCCACAGAGGACGACTACCGCTCATGGTCCGGTGACACAAACCCTAACCCTAGCCAGTCTAGAGGCAGCAGTGAGCAACCCCCGAACAAAAAATCCCGATCCGACACAAACAATTCCAATTCCAACACCAATCCAGTCCCCAGCTCCACTTCCAAGTCCCGCGCCATTGGGAAAATGTTCTTCAAAACCAAGCTTTGCTGTAAATTCCGCGCTGGCACCTGCCCATACATCACTAATTGCAATTTCGCACATGGAATGGAGGAATTGCGGAAGCCACCACCTAATTGGCAAGAAATCCTAGCTGCGGCACAATTGGAGCAAAATCAGAGGCAGGATGAGGGTTCCTTTGAAGCACCCAGAGAAGAGCACAGTATTCCTATTTTAACCTCGTCCAATGTAGGAGGTGAAGGTCAGAGGAATTACAAAGGAAGGCATTGTAAGAAGTTTTACACTGAAGAGGGGTGCCCTTATGGAGATTCTTGCACCTTCTTGCATGATGAACAGTCGAAGGCGAGAGAAAGTGTAGCGATCAGCTTATCGCCAAGTGTGGGTGGAGGAGCTGCTGCTGGGTTTGCGGCGGGTCAGAGTCCGACTGGAGCAGGTCAGAAACCGTCCAATTGGAAGACGAGGATCTGTAACAAGTGGGAGATGACGGGGTACTGTCCTTTTGGGAGTAAGTGTCATTTTGCGCATGGAAGTGCAGGTGAGGGGGTAGCTTATGGTGTAGGTTTGAATATTGTTTGTTTGTGACCATATAGTAGCAACAAGGCTCCCAATTTCCATTACAGGAAAAAAGAACTAGACTAAGGACTACCACTGATCAGAAAAAAAATGCATGGGTTGGTGTTAGTAAGGATTGGTGTTCATTCCAAGGGAAAATTACTGTGGGGATTTTTACTAGTCATTAATTCTTTGCAAGCATGAGGTTCATTATTTGTTGTTTAGTGGTAGACCTGCAGCTATACTTTCCTTTTAGGCAGCAATCATCTCACAGATCAGGAGATTTTAATTAGTTATCATAATGAAGAGAAATAAATTCATTCTAAGTTGGAACAATTATCTAGCAATTGGTAAATTTCTATCATGAACACTAATCATTTTGACTAAAGTAGCTTTTTTAATGACAGTTCATGTTTCAATTAAGGGGAGAGTACTCTTTTGATCGTGAATTAGAAATGATAGTCTTAAACAAGGTACCAAATTGATTATAAATGGCCTGTTTTCCTTTTTCTACTGTAAGAAGTTTTTAGTCGAGTTCAGTTCACCTTATTGATTAAGATGCTCTCTCTATCTCTCTCTTTTTTGTGTGAAAGAATGTCTGTCTCTCTCTCTCCCCACACACACATACGCAGAGCATGCACACGCTCAGGCACAAGCACACATTTATTGCATGGACTTTTTTGTTCTTGAGCAAGGAAAACAAGACCTCAAGCATTTTTTTTTTTGAAAGAGGCTAAATGCCTGTTTCATATTACTGAAACATCATAATTACAAAAACCAGTTTCACCAGAGGTTGATTATCTGTCTGGGCACTTACCAATGCCATGCTCCAGCACAAAAGATAATAGCAAAACATCCAGAGTCCAAGTTCTAGTAATAGCTAAATACCAGCTAAGTTTGCTAAGACCTGAAGCATTTAATTGGAAGAATTCTTTGCTTAGTATGTGGGTGTTAGGATGTGGATTAAGTATGGCATTTGAATTTATTTTTTGTTCAAATGTTAGGCAAGGAAAAGATTATGTACCATTGTAAAGTACCGGCTGGTTCCAGTAGCAACTGGCCATGATATATGCCAGGTGCATGATGTAACCAGACAGTACAGGACCACAAGTGTTAGGTTTAGTTAGAGGCCTTAAGAGGACAGCCATGATATTTAATGGAGTAAAAAATCTATGATCTTTTGTATATTTCAGAATGTCACAAAGGCCTATTGAATACACTTTTTTATTTTCTTGGGGAAACAATTTGTTCAAGAAATTTCCAATAACAGAAGTTTCATATGATAAATGCAGAATTACACAAATATGGAGGTGGCTTGGTGGATATAGATTGCAAGGAGGCTACCACACCAGACTCTAAGCAAGCCGGGGTTGGTTCTGCAAAGTCGCTGAATGAAACCCCAGTGGCATCTTCCACCTCGGCACCACATGTTGATGTTTATCATGTCGGGGTCCCTTCTCAGAGGCTCCAGCCTATTGTCAGCCAGAGGCCAATGGCCCAGGCACAGAGACCCATTCAGAAATGGCGGGGCCCTGATAAGATTAGTCGTATCTATGGTGACTGGATAGATGAGAGTGACTGAAATGATGGTTTTTATTTTATTTAAATTCTGGAGTTTTAAATCCTATTGTAGCGGTTTATTTATGATAGACCATAGAACGGGTTGTCAGATGGGGCAAATTATAGTTTTGTATTTGTGCGCAGTTTGTAGCATGCTAGTAGCTATGTCCAGTAATTTATGTGCAGTACCTGTGTTAACTATGTAAAGCGCAGGGTTCTCGTAATCTTAGGTGAGCTGGCTTTATTTTTCCCTTTGGTGTTATTGTTATTTAGTGATTTTTTTTCGTTCTCAAGGCTGCTCTTGTAATGCGAAGGTTTAGTGGTACTGGTTGTTTTGAAATCGTTGGAAAAGAGGAGAGGTTTTGCTGTGCAATCTGCTTTCACGAGCAGCACTTGGTTTTTCTGTCCTAGCCTCGGCAAGGTTTTATGAAGATCTCTGATGTAGTGACGTACGTTGTAATTTTTTTTTTCCCTTTAAATTTTGGGTCCGTATCCAATATCCATGCATGGCTGACATGTATGGTGGTTCAGTCAGTGGCGTAGTCAGGATTTTTATCAGGAGTAGGCAAAAAAAGGACATGACATGGAGAGAGACGATCAATCTAAAAAATAAATAACTGAAGAAAAATGGGTTAGAAATTGGACTGTCAAGAGTACAGAGGTAGACAAAGGCAGCAATTTATACATGATCTTATTAAAATTTTCAAATTCAGGGGTAGGCAGTTGCGTACCCCCGTGATATGCTAGCTCTGCCTTTGAGCTTAGTGGCAATATTATTTGTGCTTTGAGATTCGTGCATAATGTATTTGAATGGTTGAGATTTTAAAAAAACACTCAAAAGTTTGAAATATCTCAGAGGATGCGAATTCTTATTTCAGGGGGTAAATATGAGGTGAAATTATTCACTAGCATGTTGTTGGAAGTGAAAAATGATAGCGGCGTGAATTGGTTCTGCCAAGCTTGGCATTTCCAAAACATTGTAAAAAAATTATTTCCTACTTTTATATAAATTTTATACAACGAGGTATACAAGTTTATCAAAACATCGGACCTAGTTCTTTTGGGGTTTGTTTTTTTTGAGAAAAAATAGAGGTCTTGACCCATTTGATTTCATTGATAGGATTACAAGAGTCTTGTAATTACATAGTTAAAAAAGTGCAATAGCTCAAAACAGTTGAGCTGTGAAAAAGTAATGAAAATGAAGGAAAAGAAAGCAAAATAAAGGCAGTAAAGTTAGCAAAAATTATGGCCTAGTCCAAACCCTCCCTGACTCTGCGCTTCACATAGACCCAAAACTCAGTATCAGCGTGGCATTTCAATATCAAGGGCAGTCTCATTTTGCCCCACTTATCTGCTATCCATTGTCTCTCAGAAGTGTCGTTGTCTTCTTATCGACATAGAACTGCAGGTACCAATTTATCTCCCCAGCAATTCCTCCATGCTTTTTTGTTTCTCCCTAAATGAGCGCACACAACGTTCTCTCCACATAATGAAATTCATTATCAGTAATGCCGATTTCTGTCCTTCGCTTATCCTTCCTGTCTTTTCCTTGTCAGTTACCGAGGTAGTTGGTTTTGCTGGCCATCCCTGTTCCTGTCTAGAGGTGATTAGCCTCGTGTACAGTTGCAGCGTGTAGGGGCAATCCTCAAATAAATGTTGCACTGACTCCCCAGCCCTTTGACACATGAGGCATCTACTTACAAAAAAAATAACTTTTGGGGTTTGTTTTATACAAGTAATTTCAGACTGGTCTTTTGGGGTTTGTTTTACTCGAATTGCGTTTGCATATCCCCCACTCAAACCTAAGAGAAAACTAGTACTGGCCTACCATTAGTGAACTGTACTGAATTTTTACATTCATGCTTTCAACTGTCATACCTTTGTTACGTACTTAATACATATTACATATACAATAGATGCTTATACATGTTATGTTATCCAAACACTTTACCACTTAAAATTAAATATTACCACTTGATACAGTAAGATGTTCATATCTAAATTTTGTAATGTATAATCTTGTAGAGTAAAGTGCTTATAGTTGAATTGTCTGATGTTTAAACTTGCACTGTGCAGTGTTTGTACCTGAATTCAGGGGCGGACCCAAGTGCAACCAGGGCGACAGCTACCCCCCCTGGATTTTGCGTTTTAGTACAAGTCGGGACGTTTCGATCGACTCTGCCCTTCTTGAAAAAAAATTTGCCCCCCGCTGGATGTTTAATTTGTTGTTCGGGTTAAATACAGAATTAAAATTAAAATAAATTTCTTCAATTATAATTAATAATTAGAATTATAGATTAAAATATCAGAAATTACAAGTCATAGCATTGAAAAGTATAGATTAAAGTATTATTTTTTATTAAGTACTTAATTAATTAATGGATTTGAACCCGATTCGATATTTTTTTGCCCCCCCCCCCCCACCAACGAAAATCCTGGATCTGCCCCTGCCTGAATTATCTGATGTTTAAACTTGCACTGTGCAGTGTTTGTACCTGAATTGTCTAATGTTTAAACTTGAGCTATCTGATGTTTAAAGTTGTATAGTCTTGTGTTTATACTTGACAATTGCACTGTTTGATGTTTATCAAGTTAGCACTATATATACACTTGCAAAGGTGTTTATAGATAGAGTTGTTATGTTTATAATTATTCATTAACTGCCTTTGTGTTAAAACATATATTAATTACTATGTTAAACATTAGTTAATATAAAAGAAAAAAAATATTCTAAAAAATAACAAATAATGAATGTGGAGAGATATTATACCAAAAAGGGAAGAACAGAAGGAGAAAAACAAAATGTTTGCTAAAAAGGAAAAAAGATAGAAGGATGAAAAGACCAAATAAGAATAGGCAATGAATAAAAAATATCAAATGTATTCAGTGGTGGTGACTATTTTTAAAAATGCCCAAATCGGTCATTATTTGGTCGGTTGGGTTAAAAATTCGAACCAGCCAAAAGGGCCATTTTTTTACAAAGTTTTTTTTTATAAAGATTTGTTATATATATAATTAGCATAATTTTATAAAATACACTAAATTACTTGAAATTATATTAAATTACGCTAAAATACGTTAAAATACGCAAAAAAAAAGACGATATCTTCTTTGTGAAGGCGAAAAACAACGATGAAACTTCAAATGACCATAAAACGGTGCTCGAGTGTCTGATTTCAGCAAATGACTATTTTTCGGAAAGCTTATGAAAAGATGCATGCGTCGGTGACTGCTTTGCTATTTATTCAAAATTTAGAATTGCTAAAAACAAGGGAAGAGCCTCAAAACTTGATTTGAAGTTACCGATTAAGATTTTCATTTCTATTTTTCAATTTAAGTAGCTCAATAAATTAGATATATAATGAACTTGTAGAATACCAACTTTACTATTTTTGAAATTTTTTTACTATTTTTATGATTTATGAAAGATGGTGCAATTTAGCGTAATTCAGTATAATTAGCGTATTTTAATATAATTTAACATAATTTAAAGTAATTTATCGTATTTTAGTATAATTATACAAATTATACATCAAAAAAGTAATCTAACAAGTATTTCAAAAAAAAATTCCGAATCGGCCAAAAAATGTCCGATCTGAATTTTTAACCCAACTGGCCATAAAATGGCCAGTTTGGACATTTAAGAAACCTGGACAATTATGTTATTTTGTATTTACTGTTGGATATTAATAAAAAAAATTGATATATTTGGGAGCAGAGGATTGGAAAAAAAAAAGACAAGATGTTTTTTTTGGCAATCAGCTCTTTTTAGCCTGTCGATTCAATTGACAGACATGATAAAATCTAAGTTTCTTAAAAATAGATTTATTTAGTTTTTTTTTTGGAGATGGTAAAAAATAAATTTTCAGGTGCAATTTGTGCTATTTTGTCCCGATATATCTTTAATTTTCCCGACAGAATTGGCGGACCAGCTCAGTTTAGTCCGCCAATACAATAAACAGACAAAATAAAATTCGTTTTTTTTTTTCTTAAATAGAATTATTTGGTTTATATTTATTTTTGAGACAGTAAAAGTAAAAATTTCGGGTGCAACTTGGGCTATTTTGTGCCGATATATCTCTATTTTTCTGGGCAGACAAGCCCGTAGGCTAAGGTAGGCATGATATATATCTTTATTTGGGCCTAAAGTACTGTAAATATCATCGACTTAACTTGCTTTCTTCTTAGTTGCGCCGGGCTGTCCTCCTCCCTCCAGTCCGCAACCGCCATCTTTTTCCTTTCTCTAGGGTTTCTTCCCCCTCTTTTCCGAAATTCCAAATTAACTTCTCTAGCTTCCACATTATCTCCACCTGAGATTCGAGCCCGAGTTAGGGTCTCCGAACTCTGATATCCATATTAGCTTTTGCATATACTCTCGGCCATGGCGACGGAGGATGGTAAAGATCGATCCAGACGCGACCGAGAGAAAGACAGAGACAGAGAAAGAGAAAGGGATAAAGAATACCGTGAGAAGGAGAAGAAGGAGAAAGAGAGGCATAGATCGGATAAGGATCGCCACAAGGAGAAATCAAGAGATAAGGATCGAGAGAGAGACAGAGATAAGGCGAAGGGACGAGAAAAAGAGAGAGTTAGAGACGATTATGTCAAAGATAGGGATAGGGATCGGAGAGAGAGAGAAAGAGATGAGTCCGATAAAGAGGAGAGGAAGGGTGGAGACAGGGTGGAGAGAGAAAGGGATGATTACGATAAAGAGAAGGAGAGGAAGACTAGACATAAGGAAGAGAGAGAGAGGGACAACTACGATAAAGAAAAGGATAGGAAAGGTCGAGATCGGGAAGAGAGAGATAAGGATGATTATGATAGAGAGAAGGAGAGGAAGGCCAGAGAACGGGACGAGTATGATATGGAGAAGGAGAGAAAGGCTAGAGACAGGGAAGAGAGAGAAAGGGATGACTATGATAAAGAGGAGAGAAAAGCTGGGGACAGGGAAGAGAAAGAAAGTGGAAGTGAAAGAGAAGAGTATGAGAAGGAGAAGGAGAAGGATAAAGAGAAGGAGAAGGGTCGACTGAAGGAAAAGGGAAAGAGGGTAAGAGAGAAAGAAGAGAGAGATGAATATTATGAGAGGGAGAGCGAGAGGTATGGGGAGAAAGAAAAGGAAAGAAAGCACCGAGAGAGGGAGGACAGGGAGAGGGAGAAGGATAAGGAGCGGGCCCGGAGGAAAGAAGAGAAAGAGAGACAAAGAGATGATCGAGAAAGAGAGAAGAGGAGGCGGGAGGCCGACCGGGATGAAGAAAGGAGGCGAAGGGATGCTGACAGAGGTCAAGATAGAGAAGCAGAACGTGAACATAAACGCCGAAAAAAGGACTCTGAGGAGGGCTCAAGCAAATCAACTTCCCGCGAAGATGAGTTGCAGGAAGAACAGAAGAAGCTAGAGGATGAAATGGAGAAGAGGCGAAAGCGTGTGCAGGAGTGGCAAGAGCTTAGGCGAATAGAAAAGCAAGAGAGAGATGGGTCGAGTAATAAAGAGGAGCCGGCAGTTGTCGGTAAAAAATGGACCTTAGAAGGCGAATCTGATGAAGAGGAGGATAGAGAGAAAACTGAAATGGAAATTGATACAGTAAATGGAGAGAGTGTTCCAAATGGAGAAATGGAGAGCAAGAAAGAGGATGAAGAAGAAGAGATTGACCCGCTAGATGCGTTCATGACCTCAGTGGTTTTACCGGAAGTAGAGAAGTTGCAAAAGGAACCTCCAGAAGTGACAAGGGATGGATATGGGTCTGCGACTGCGTCTGTGTCTGAGTCTGGGTTTGGGTTGGAACCAAATAAAAAGGGCACCTTAAAAGGTGTTAATCTGGCTAATGGAATCAGTAAGATGGGTAAAAATATGGGTAGGATCATACCAGGTGAGGAATCTGACACGGACATTGAGATGGAAGATGATGAAGCTGGTTTAGAGGATGAAGATGATGACGAGTTCATGAAACGGGTCAAGAAAACAAAAGTTGATAAATTGGCAATTGTGGACCATTCAAAAATTAACTACCCGCCATTTCGCAAGTTATTCTACAAAGAGGTGAAGGAAATTACAAAAATGACCCCAGATGAGGTCACAGCCTACAGAAAGGAGCTCGAACTTAAAGTGCATGGCAAGGATGTGCCAAAACCCATTAAAACTTGGGTCCAGTCAGGTCTAACCAGTAAGATTTTAGACACAATTAAGAAACTAAATTATGAGAAACCAATGCCAATACAGACACAAGCTCTTCCTGTAATAATGAGTGGCCGAGATTGTATTGGAGTTGCAAAGACGGGGTCAGGAAAAACTATTGCCTTTGTTTTGCCGATGCTTCGGCACATAAAAGACCAGCCACCTGTCATGCCAGGAGAAGGGCCTATTGCACTTGTCATGGCCCCCACTAGAGAACTGGTACAACAAATACACAGTGACATTAAGAAATTCTCAAAGGCTATAGGTGTTAATTGTGTAGCGGTTTATGGTGGATCTGGTGTAGCTCAACAGATCAGTGACCTGAAACGTGGGACTGAGATTGTTGTTT
The DNA here is from genome assembly GCA_964058825.1 of Carex arenaria. Lineage (NCBI taxonomy): Eukaryota > Viridiplantae > Streptophyta > Magnoliopsida > Poales > Cyperaceae > Carex > Carex arenaria. Next base: position 227,591 of record CAXKVW010000294.1, on the reverse strand, counting down.
GCACGCCAGGTCGCATGATTGACATTTTGTGCACAAGTTCAGGTAAGATTACTAATTTGAGAAGAGTTACTTATTTGGTTATGGATGAAGCTGATAGGATGTTTGATATGGGTTTTGAACCCCAAATCAGCAGGATAGTGCAAAACACCCAACCTGAAAGGCAAACAGTCTTGTTCTCGGCCACTTTCCCACGGCAAGTTGAGATACTTGCTAGACGGGTTCTGACGAAACCTGTTGAGATACAGGTTGGTGGTAGGAGTGTGGTTAACAAGGACATTACTCAGCTAGTAGAGGTTAGGCCTGAATCTGACCGGTTTTGGCGGCTCTTGGAGCTGCTTGGAGAGTGGTATGAGAAGGGTAAAATGCTCGTTTTTGTTCACTCGCAGGATAAATGTGATTCTTTATTCAGAGATTTATTGAAGCACGGTTATCCATGCCTTTCTTTACACGGGGCAAAAGATCAAACAGATCGTGAATCAACCATCTCTGACTTTAAAAGTAATGTGTGTAACCTTTTGATAGCCACTAGTGTGGCCGCAAGAGGATTGGATGTGAAGGAGCTGGAACTTGTAGTTAATTTTGATGTACCGAATCACTATGAGGATTACGTGCACCGAGTGGGCCGTACTGGCCGGGCTGGACGCAAGGGTCTTGCAGTGACATTCATATCTGAAGAAGAGGAGCGGTATGCACCAGATTTGGTTAAGGCTCTGGAACTGTCTGAGCAAGCGGTACCGGCTGATTTGAAAATGTTGGCTGACAAATTCATGGCGAAGGTGAAACAAGGTACTGAGACAGTGCATGGAACTGGGTATGGTGGAAGTGGGTTCAAGTTCAATGAAGAAGAGGATGATGCTCGAAAAGCTGTCAAAAAGGCCCAATTGAAAGAATACGGGTATGAAGAGGACAAATCGGATTCGGATTCTGAAGACGAAGCAGTTAGAAAAACAGGTGGATTTGCAACTTTACCTGCACCGGCCGCATTACCTCAACCAGCTACTCAGCCCAGTACTTCTACACCTGTTACCCTACCTGGCATGTCTGTACCACTTACCTTGCCAGGTGGTGTTTCTCTGCCCCTTACTCTAACGGGTGCAGGTGGCGTTCCCCTTCCAGTTACCTTACCAGGTGGTGTTTCTCTACCCCCAACATTCCCAGCTGCTGTTGCTGGATCTCCTGCTGCAAGTGAGGCGGCTGCCCGAGCTGTAGCTCTTGCTGCAGCAATCAATTTGCAGCATAATCTGGCCAAAATTCAAGCAGATGCATTGCCGGAGCACTATGAAGCAGAATTAGAAATAAATGATTTCCCGCAAAATGCAAGGTGGAGAATTACCCACAAGGATACCTTGGGTCCCATATCAGACTGGACGGGTGCTGCTATTACTACACGGGGTCAGTACTACCCACCCGGTAAGATAGTGGGTCCTGGTGAGAGGAAGCTGTATTTGTTTATTGAGGGGCCCACCGAGTCCTCGGTGAAGAAGGCAAAGGCAGAGTTGAAAAAGGTGTTGGAGGATTGTACCAGTATGGCCTTGAACTTGCCTGGTTCAGCACAAGTGGGAAAGTATTCTGTTGTTTAAAAGCTTTTAGTAATAGATATGTAGAAAAAGGGACGAGATTTGTCTTGAATTTATTTTATTGGGCACTTGGATAGTCAAAAAGAGTGTGTATAAAACCCTTCTTTTGAGTTGTATTTCCTTTTTTCGTTTTTAAATTTTAACCAATCAGATACAGTTTTTGAGCATGTACTGATGACACTTGATGTGGCACTTTATTTAGTTACATTTTTAAACCTATTTTCTTTTGCTTGGTCAGATCTAGATATCCTGATGTTTTATGATAAGGGCATGTTCCATCTATTCGAAATTTCAGCATTGATGTGGCTTAATTTTGTTTTTGGACTTTACAGTGCTGGAGTTGAATAATTTAGCACAAGGAGCTAAAGCTGAAGTTTAGGGTTTAGGGTTAAGCGTTATTTTTTCCGTAATCCTGTTGCATGTACTGAACAATCTTTATTTTTGGGCGTAAAGCTGAAGTTTAGAACGTCTTTAATACATAAATCATAACGAGAGGTTCATAAACAAGCATATCTTACTATCGACCCACATCTCAGTACATGTTGTCAGCGCATTCTACCATTAAAAAATCGAGTACACGACGTGTAGTTTGCTAAGAGTCTATATAGATGGATATTTTAGTCCGATGCCCATGACCATCCAATCCATCTTAAGATCTATGCACACGAAAACTAAAGCAGACTAGCACAAAATTTAAAGCAAATTGAACGGTGATTGAATCCGTTCCGATGCCCATCAGACCTAATCTCAATTCACAAAGAACACGCTCGGTTAAGCATAGTAGCAAAGTGGTCTGGCACGGGCCAGCAGGTCACATGGACTTGTATAATGGCTCCAACACTTGTGGACAGACACCTGTCGGATTGTGCAAATGGGTAAACAAATTGCTTTTTGCTCCAATAACAGAGCAGAACCCATCACCGAGCTCTGCTTGGCAGACAACAGATAAATTTCTTTCAAAAATAACACATCAGTTCTTTAAATTCAAAATGAGAATGGTTAGTATCCACCAATAAAGCAACATTTAATCCGCTGGATTCAGTTTGTAACAGTCAAATGAGAGCAATGTCTATAAAAATGATCAACCAAACAATCAGATCCTTAATTACCAGGTCGATGAAAAGTAAGAACCCAAAAGCCCAAAATGAGTTTAAAGTATGGTGATGCACCTGTGAAATTCATTATCCACCCCTGCCACTGGACAATACACAGAGTATACCATACAGTCATCTCAACAGTATATAAAGTTAATTTTTCCCTTTTTTTTCAGTGGCACCCATTTCAACCCACCCACCAATCTCTAATAAGTAGCATCTTTACATCTACACAAATTTATGAGAGCAATATACTCCTCTTTTTGTCAGAAGTTAAAACACAGCACATTAAACAGGGAAAACACGCTAAAACCAATAGCATTATACAAAACAAATCACACCCTCAATTGTCAAAACTTCCAGAATTATTTATCATTACCCTTGCTTAATTAACTAGTATCAGACTACCTAATGCTTGTGTGTTCTCTCATGGTACCAACATAGATTTCCAGTGCCAAGTGAGCTGCATAAACTTACTTTCCATTGACTCTCGCTTCTTTCTGACCTAGAATATGCAAGAGCCAGAAACAAGTAGAAGAACATAAGTGTGATTGTTGCGGTATTACCTAACATGTCAAGTATTCAGAAAATTGAACGCAGAATAAATTTTGTTCATATTGGGATGAATTGCTCCAGTATCATACAGGAATGGAACATTATCTATTTTATACTACATAGTCACCTATTAAGAAATTCAACATGGGGGATTGGAGGGGTGGAAACCTGACAAAAATGAGCTCAAAAAGGATCTTTCAAGATATCTCCTCATCTGGTTTCTGTATGTTGCCCACTAAATCACCACTTTGTACAGGTAGTTCAGAGAGATCAAATTGGTCGGTTGCACCAAAGAATGTGGCTAATCTCCTTAAAGCAGAATGACAGATTTGGACTCCTGGGTTAATGGATTCGGGCAAAGATGGAATGCATGTTGGGGTAAACTCATCATTTTGGCTATTTGATTTGAACAGTGCGAGGACTGCTCTGCAAAATATGAATCTGCAAAAGGAAATAAAATAGCAGCATTGCTAGTGTGAATGGAATTTTACAAAAAGCACCAGTTGCAATTTACATGCAAGTCATAGACAATCATTTTAAGATAAGTAATGGTATTGTATTACCTTAGGAGAAACCGCCTCAGAAAAGGATCACCCAAAGCTTCAATCCAAACTACATGAAGTCCAGCTGATGTAATTAGAGTTTCTTCCAACTCACTCAAAGAGAGAGAAAGTAGCTTCTCAGCTTCCATATACTTGTCCTGGCAATTATTTTCCCCAAGTCACAACTGTAACAAACCAAGTAATTACGCACTAAATGTGTGTAGCTTGGAGACTAGATTATTACCGTATCAATATCATAGCTAGCTTTTCCAATCAAAAAGCAAAAGGCCTGAAGAGGTGCAGTAAGAAACATGGTAAATTGATTGCCATTGTTCTGCTGACGTGTGCGATCCACACCACTACCTGTTGTAGGTGTAACTGGAGATCGTAAGGTCGGTGAGAGCAGCATTGCCACCGTTTCCCCTTTCTCTTCACCATTTATTGACTGCAAACATATGTTACTTGGTCATCATGTTGTCATATTAGTGCAGAGTGCGGTAACAGCAATAATTCAATGGAGTAGTCATGGCATCTCAGCCTCGACATCTAACTATTCACAGTAACATATTCTTCGTGGGTCAGCCATTTAATTACAACTGCAAACTGATGTACACTACAACCTCATAAGCACTACTTTTGACTCGTGACATGATCCAGTTTATGCATACAGTTCACATTTCTTACCTAATAATTGTTGCATAGGTTTTAGTCACATGTACCACTCAGAAAGAGATGAATGACATCTATGGCAAATGACACCTGAACCTTTGAGAGGGTTATTTCACATAGACAGGCCTTAATTATTGAAACATATCTAATATACAATTCATAATACGGAGAATCACATTTCATATTAACCACTATTCAATTTCAAAACCAGTAACGAATTTTGATTTAACTCATTATTTTCTGAACCAAAAATGTGTCAGAAAGTCAATGCGCACTATTCATCTGCATGTACATTTTCTCCCTTCTTGAAATTCAGTTACATCAGCAGAATATAATAATAAAGTAGGGTTCAAATGCCCATGTTTTTCATGCCTCAATCGTGCCTCATGTCCTCATCTCCGTTTTGAAAGTCCAAATAGGAATCCAAACCGCTCAACATGATCTCCACATTAAAATGTGCTTGGAGACCAAGTTTTATATATTTTGGAAAAAAAATTACTGTTTTTCAAAAGATTCTGGACCATCCAAAAACAGTGATTTTGTACCTATTTAAAAAAATAGTAAATTTTTTTGAAAAAGATAAAATTTGGTCTTCAGGCACATTTCAATATGGACCTCATGTTAAGTGGTTCGGGTCGATTGTTTGGACTTTGAAAACTGAGATAAGGATCTGAGGCACGATGAGGCATGAAAGACATGATGCATTTTATCCCTGCTCATAGTAATATATTGTAGGTTGGAAAGAAATTATCGACCAACTAATTATCCTTTAAGTAGATGTTGTTGCAATTTATGGACAAAGCAAAATAATATATGATGCAACAATAGTGGGCCATAATATTGTTGCTATATACCGGTCAAACCAATCTTTCCAAAGAACTTCCTCCTTTTCTTTGCAGTTGCACAACAGTTAACACAGTAGTGTCAAGATTTAATCAATAAAAAAGAGCTATCAAACCTGCCTTGAAAGCATGAGCATTACAACTATCAATGATCAGGAAAAGAGGTCTTCTTGTAAATGGAATCAAATCACTGGGGTAAACATAGCTTGAACCTGAAATACTTAAATGTACAGCAATAAATGGTTTTAATTTCAGTAACCATTCTACCAAATGAGAAAGGAAAAGGAAGGAAACCTGTAGGAACAGAAAGCACAAGTACAGTACCATGATCGGTGTCCCTTGTATTTATACACTACACATATGGTAACAAAGCAGTGTACCTTCATTTGCACGGTAACCTAGCCACAGTCGAGGCTCTTTCTTACTGCAAGATTCATCTGAAGATGAGCTAATGTCCAAGTTTCTAAAACCACCAGCTATCTTTTCATAATTCTCTGATGTGCCTCCAGCATCCCCTATAATACAATACTTTTGTCTGTGAGAATTACACTTTTAATAAAAAAAAATTAGGGGGAATTTCATGTATACCCCTCAAAAACTTCAAAATTACGTATTTCCCCCTCTAAAGTTTGAAATTACATATTTCCCCCTCTAAATTTTGAAAAATCACAAATTTACCCATTTTATTGTTTTTTATAATAAAACTCATTCTAAATTTTTAAAATACCCATTTTGCCCTTTATTAAAATCATATAAAACACATCGGACTCAAATTTGAATCTGAAGTGTTCCACTATCGTCTGATCCGAGCGCATCGTGTTAAGATTTGCGCGCATCACTTCAATATTTGTGTAGATCTAATGTGCACGAATCTTACAGCAATTCTGATCAGCATGTACCGCATTAAGATCTGTGCGTGTCGCTTCAGTATGTGTGCATTTTTGCATCAAGATTCGTGCTGATCTTGCGTGCACAAATCTAAAAGCAGTTCGGACGGGAGAGGAACTGTTCATATTCAAATTTGAGTCGATGGAATTTACATGCTTCTAATAAAGGGTAAAATGGGTATTTGATAAATTTAGAATGAGTTTTAATATAAAAGATAATAAAATGGGTAAATTTGTGAGTTTTTTAAGTTTTGAGGGGGAAATACGTAATTTCAAACTTTAGAGGGGGAAATACGTAATTTTGAAGTTTTTGAGGGGTACACATGAAATTCCCCCAAAAAATTATGCCAGCAGTCTACTAAACCTTTTAAAAAATGGGTCAAGATTTGCTTAACCTGCAGCTGATAAATATATCAAGAGGATCCCATCTGCAGGAAGCTCTTCACATTTTGTAGCAAGGACCTGGAAAGAAGATTTACAAAATTTGCATGCGCCTTCTGTCAGAAAATTTTAATATTGGTTCGGGTTGTTTCTAAAATTCATATTTACTATACTATGCTAGGGTAAACAACTACCAGTACAAACTAAAGAGAGGTGAAAGTACAAAAAGAGGTGTTGAAGAATTATCTTACAGTGAGAAAATGAGCAGCAGAGGGGCGATACAGTATTGTCTTATGAGGGTTAGGTGGTAAAGAAGGGTCCTTGAGATCTTGTAACAGATTTGTTTTGTGAGACCCAGTGTCAGCCTGATTAGAGTGAGAACCAATCTGTTGTGCAAAGGAACCGCATGGGTCCCACTCCAAACACTGAAGCATTCTAAAAGTATCTAGTGTGAGCTCCGTGAACTTGACCTGCTCATAACATTTATATAATTCAAATAACAATTATGCATATTTTATTGTCAAAACCATGAAAACAAGAAATATCAGTTGACACTACATAACAAGCACCATAACCCTTTATCATCGAACTATCCTTGTTGCTTACTCTCATTCTCCTGAAATGCATGAGGCATTTCAAAAATCTTGGGGAAATAAATGCTTCAAGAAACATTTTAATACAGATTGTCACACTGCACCAAATTAAGGAATTATTTGACATTTTTTAGGTATACGAAAACACCATCACAACACTCCCTCAGAAAAGTAAAAATATATAAAATAAGATGAGGATGAAAACCTCATGAAGGTAATGGCTAGTTAAGAGGGCATCACGAAGGAGACGGTTTCTCTTAGTGATAGTAGTGGCAGCAGGCTGCACAGGCGGGAGGGAATCAGGGGGTATATCAAATGCAAAGTTATACCTCAAGGGCCTTTTGTTCATGAAAGGAGTATCCGCCTTGAGAAATTTGGTGATCTCTTGCATTGCATGTTTCCACTCCTTGTACTCTGCTTCCTGAATCGAATAAGACCTTGAGTCAATTAATTAACAATAGAAGGCATAAATTTTTAGTTAAAGTGATGATGAAAGGAACAGACCTGGAAGGTCTTGCGACAGTCATCAAGGAGGGTTTTGAGCTGGGAGGTAAGGCGGGTGACCATCTCTCTGCGGCCAATAACAAGACATACAGTCAGGAAACGTGCTAGAAACCTCAACTGCTTATTTGCCAGCACCATGTCTTGCCCTCCTCCACCTAGAGTAGCACAGCATGGTGTCATGTATGAATTATTTCATTTCATGGCCTTTTAAAATGGTACACTAAATTAAATAAGCAATTACCTATTTTACATCAATTTTTGATGTAGACGTAGATATTATTTGATTTGTTAGATACTCTCTTCTTTGTTGTATTGCAATGCTTAAATTACAATAAATTTGGATGGAATTGATGTCTCCATTCTGACCTGACAAAGGGACCTAACTGTACCTAGGACACAACCCAATGATACCCAAAGAACTCCCATTCAGGTCAGGTCAGGTTGTGACGAAACCAGACCCAATTCTTTTTACACTATCGTAGCTGCTGTTGTTTTACTTTTTTTTAAGGTAAACCAGAGATGGAAATCTTACTGCTATTAGAGGAGGTCTCACGGAAGTAGTCACGGTCAAGAATAGCCTCATAGAAAACATAAGCCTCAGCAAGACAAGCACTATCCGAAGTGCGCTGATATTGGCCATAGTAGAGCTGCGCAATTCTCGAGGCAATCTCACCGACTTCCCACCTCCGCATCCCAGCCTCAACCAGCCTTTGCCGGTTCTCCTGCTGCATCTTCCATAGCTGTGTATATATCTTGAATGCCTTGTGGAACTCCAGATCATTCCTGTTTACATAAAAGTATAAAAGAAATTACCAAAAAGAAAGGTTGAGGAACAGTGTAAAATTTTTGGTTGATACAAACCGGCTCATTTAATGATTGCTAGTCTTAAATCACGATTTGAAAAATACATTTTTTTAGTAGCCAGGTAAATCCGTTATTTCAATTTTTTGGAATCAAGCAGCATTTTCCAAGGAGCTGCTGGTACAGATAATTAATCAGCGGCCAAATCTGTTGCATTATTAAAATTCCAATTTCCCCTAGATTATACAGCTGATTACACCTCCACATTAGTAAGGAAGAACAGACAAAGCAGAAATTTTAAGTATCAATTATTATCACTATTTAGACAGAAATATTTAAAATTTGGAGATTTCTGGTGCAGATAGAAATCCAACAGGGAACCTATGCACAAAAGAAATGAAAATATTTTGATATTTTTGAGGAAAAAATATTCCAAAACATTAAATGTACAGAACCTGTGGCGACCAAAAATGGGGAGATCGCGGACAAGAGAGAAGCGGCGATCGGCCTTGTCTACCAGCAACCAGAACTGCTCCGTCACAGGTACCATCGTCGCGCTGCTGTTGCTCTGCGCCATTACGACTCCATGCGGGGAGAGAGAGAGGAAATTTGTCGAGGTTTTGTTCTCCTGCGATTCAGAGACTCTACTTTCGTGTTGAATTTACTTTACAGCTACCGGCCGGCTGAACATGTTCGGTCCGGTTCAGCGATAGGCCGGACCGGGATCGCTACAGAACGAGCAGGGCGATCCGGACCCAGGTTAAATTGCGTCATATGTCTCCATATAAGCACATAGTTGTTATGATTCGCCAACGACTGAAATTAAAAAAATGAATTTTTAAATTTTATATTAGTCATTCAATCACATAATTTGTCTTATTTTAATTAAATACGTATGTTTTATGTATAGAAGTCTAAATTTAGTTAAAACGTACTCACCACACATACTGCTATATAGTTTGTCACAATTAAAATTGAATGAATCCCTAACAATTTGTTCTTTAAATCTATATTTAATTCTTGTAATTAAATTATTTTCTTTCTTCATTTTTTATGTTTCATTTCTCCTCTTCTTCTATATTTTTGCTAATAAAAATGAAAAATTATTTAATTTTTTCGAATCTATAAAATAAAATTATTTTTCTAATTTGCTATATTCATTGTGTCCAATTTTACCGGATAATGAGCCATGGCTAATTGGCTTCTATCGACTTGTGTACATTTGTATTCTCCTTCTTGTAACAGGTCCTACACTTCACCAATTTCCTTATAGACTTTCCAATCCGCTTCTAAAGGAGGATCCAAGGATGTGCATAAACTAACCAGAGTTTGATTGGGTCATGGTTTTTTATTATCTATAACTTTTTTTTATTAACAATAAAAAAATTAGACCCTTCTCAATTTGTAAAAATAAAGAGTAGATGTTGTTGCATGTATAAGTTTAATTGGAAAAATAATATATGTTGCATCATATATTATTTTGCTCTCCATCGAACGTATATTACTCGTACATTGCAACAGGAACATATTATTATAGAAAAAAAATCTCATACAAAATGACATATTTTCATAAAAATTAGATCGATGAAAAAATATATTTATTCAATAATATCCATGAATAATTAAAAAAAAATTGGTTCTATATT
>CAXKVW010000294.1:0-212500 GCA_964058825.1 Carex arenaria | reverse complement strand
TCCACAGAATTATTGTCAGATTCCTTCTCTATCTCAGTTGCAAAAGCCGTAAATCTCTTCTGGAGTTTCTTCAGAGGTGGCTCGCCCCGTGTGGTGGTGGTGCGGGTCAGGAGCCTCTGTTTTATAATTACCTCATCTTCGGAGGGGCTGAATGCATAGTGCGCGCTCATTTCCTCCCCCCTCCCCGCAACTCTCCTTGCCTTAATCATGGCAAATTCCGATTCTTTTTTCTGATAGTAACGTAAACAAAATCAGAAAACTATACCGGGATTTAGATGAAAAAAAATAGAAACCACGCTCCGATTGTTAGAAAAAGTAACCGCCAAGAGCAAATTAGCAAAAGCAAACCTAGAGCAACCGGGCGATAGTTTTTTCTTTGTGCCAATGTTCGTTTGTTTTAGAGAGAGAAAAGGCAGGGGGCTGGAGAAAAACAAAAACCCATTTAGGTTGGGATGAAAGTTTGGGCCGAGGCCTATCTGGTTTTGGTTTAGGCTTCGGTTTCGGCCTATTTCTGCTTCGGACCTATTTTAGCGGATTTGAATCGGCCTTTATTTCGTCTCTGGATCAAAGGAATAAAATCAAACACATTATATAACTCATTAACTCTATTAAAGAAACAAACTAGGGGTATTTTGGAGGGGAAAAAGAGAGGAGACCAGAACAGGGAAAAGTCTAAAGCACTTGCATCTCAGTATTTCAAATGAGAATTTTTAAATAACTGTTAGCTATTTTTTAAAAATTAAAGTCTCTAATATATTTTTAAAATTAATTTTAGAATTTCTATTAAACCACATCAGCAATAAATTAAAATATATATATATATATATATATATATATATATATATATGAGTACGGCTAACATGCTTCCTCTAGCATATCGACAATATGCTTCCGGTCTCTAAAACCTATCGAATCGGCTTCAAATGACAAATCCAAACCGTTCAAACCAATCTCCTTAACGAGAGCTTCGTTTCAATATAAAAAAATTTAATTTCCGAACTTATTTACTATCAAGTCAAGCGGTCAAAAAAATGAAGGATATAGTGCATTAAGATGTGTACAAAATCCTTTATATTTTGACCGCTTGACTTGATGGTAATAAATTCGAAAATTAAAAATAAATTATATGAAAACAAAGCTCTCATTGAGGAAATTGGTTTGAACGGTTTGGATTTGTCGTTTGAAGCCGATTCGATAGGTTTTAGAGACCGGAAGCATATTGTTGATATGCTAGAGGAAGCATGTTAGCCGTACTCTATATATATATATATATATATATATATATATATATATATATAGAAAATTGCTAATATGCTACGCGTTGCATATAGCACCTTTCTGCAACGGCTCAAAATTTGAGTTTTCAAAATCCTAACGGTCGATCCGAACCGTTAGATGTGTTCTCCATATTGAAATGTGCTTGGAGACCAAATTTTACATTTTTTGGAATTTTTTTACTATTTATTAAGCCACTTTGAAAATCGCTGATCCAACGGTGGCTGTTCAAACAGTGAAACCGTTGGATCAGCGATTTTCAAAGTGGCTTAATAAATAGTAAAAAAATTCCAAAAAATATAAAATTTGGTCTCCAAGCACATTTCAATATGGAGAACACATCTAACGGTTCGGATCGACCGTTAGGATTTTGAAAACTCAAATTTTTAGCCGTTGCACGGAAGTGCTCTATGCAACGCGTTGCACCGTAGCACTGTCCTATATATATATATAAGTTAATAAATTAAACAACATTGAGTTTTTAAACAATTTCTTAATAAAAAAAAAACTTTCCTACATTGTTACTAAATAAGAAACTCTCTCATATTTCTGAAACTAAATTAAAAACTCTAATAATATCAGTAACTTATCTTATCTTTTTTTTATCTCCTTTGGACTAATAATTCGGAAGCATAGTCCACATTAGATCACTTTGGTTTAGATTTGTAGGGGGGCACAAAATTAATCATATATGCATTTTCAAAGTACGGACATACAAATAATAGAAGTATTCATTTCAGATAACATTCGGCTTCTTTGAAGATGCACGAGTATAATAAGTCGAAATTGTTGCTATACTGCTTTTCTCCGAGTTTAACTAAGGTTAAAGCAGGTTCCAGTTTTTGCCATAATACATTTGCTCTCATTACGGATTCCAGTTGTAAGCTCCTTCGGGTAAAATATTGCTGTAGACCATTTAATACTTCAACCATGATTGTTAAGGGTCGTTTAGAAAGCAGGCGCCAGGGGCCTGATGGTAGATAAATTTACTTTACACTAAATTAACATATAAAAATATACAAACACCGTATGCTAAAATGCCATTGCCTCATTGGTCATTTTTAATCGTTAGACTGAAGCTGAAGTCACAATAGAAAGTTCATCCAGGTATCTCCAGTCCATATTACAGCACAACATAGCTCTCTTTTCACAAAAGAAATATATATACATGTACCCTTGGCAAGAACTCATGACCTAACTTTAGCTGCAGATTCTTTGATTTGCTCGATTGTAAAAACACCAAAGACATCGTCATCAATAATTGCATTAACCACGGCATATGCCACATCATCCACACTGACAGGTGAGGCCAGGAGGAGGTCAGACCCAGGAATTGAATTTAAAGGTCTGGTGAACCTCTCCGTAGCAGACAGTAGTCTTTCCAAAGGCTCTCCTACTATGTCAAGGGGTATCTCAAATCCATCAACCTTCCTCTTCCCATATATGAATCCCGGTCTTAATACAACACCTGTCAAATTATAACTAAAGCTATAAGCTATTTAATCAGTAATGGCGGAACAATACAGATGGGGTACCAAGTATTGGCCTTTAGAGGAGAAAAAAATTGGGCAGGTCTTGGTTAATTTGCAGTTCAGGTAGGTTTCGGGTTTTGAGTCATCGCTAGGATGATTTCAGGTTAACTTGCCCATAGTCATGGCTGATGTTTTTGGTCTTTTGGGATCACAACAAATAATATTTTGGGATGGGTCGACTTCAGGTTCGAAGTCGGATAATTTTTTTAGTGATTTCAAGGCACAATAGAGTTTAGACCGTTATTCCTTGGGTCCAGGTTTGATCAGGTTCAGGTCAGGCCTGGTGGCAGTTAGTTCGGGCTCAGACTGGGTTGGGTCAGGTTCAAAATTGGGGCAGGTTGGCATCCGTGTTAGACTTCCTGACCAGGATGACATCAACAAACTAATTGCTATAAAAGCTCAAGTTGTTAAGAGTATCAGAGACCATCACATGCAAGATTAACAATGAAGAGAGTTAATTTATAATAGAGGTCTTGTGGGATTTGAACTCAGAAACTCTGGCTCTGAAAGTTTGTTAACCAAACAATTGCTCCAAGGGTTTGTTTCTCACAGCTTATTTCACATTCAGTCAGAAACAAACAGACACTTTGTTAACAGGTAGGTAATTTTCCCAAAAACTACTCTGATCGAGTGCCGAGAATTTGAGGAGGGAACGGATATAAACCCAATCACAAAATCCAAAAGAAATATAGAAAATATGTGATCTACTACTGACACCCTGATGTCATGAGACTAAATACCACCGTTCTAAAAATGATAGTGTGCTGTCTTTTGTGTACAGCTATTGGTTTATAAGACGGACAATGTTTTAAAATGCGGTTTCATGCGGTATGCGGAAAGCCACCGCATACCGCATATGCCGTATATGGCTGCATATACGGGTTTTCATGCGAATTTATATATGCGGATTAAATAAAATATTAACAAAATAATTATTTTTGTTAATACAGTAGGGTCCATTTAATGAATTGATTTAATGTTAAATGAATTGATTTAAGTAATGGCCCAACAGCTTTGGCCAAAAGCTTTCATTCACTCAAACACCTATTGATCTGGTGGGTCCCTCACTCTTAAATACGTCAAAATTGCCCATTAGGCTGTGCATTGAGCAGATGTCACATTAATAATAAAATAAAGAAAAATTCACTGAATACGCAGAATTTGCATAAAGCGTCCGGTATATTCATTGATTTTTAGTCCCACATCACCAAACCAAAACAAAGGCATCGGCCAGGAGACTGTAAAAGCAGCGCTAGGGGTCTGGAGACAAATACAAAAACTACTTAACTGGATGAAACTCCGGATAAGGATTTGGAATTGGATTTCAGTTCATATTGGATACCTGATCCGTATTGAAATTTTCCGGATCCAATTTTGGATTTGTTTTTGTTAATAAATAAAAAATTTAAATGATGGTCATATGCGGTCTTATGCGGCCATATATGCGGTTATATGCGGCCGCATATTCAAATCCGCACATATAGGACTACATAAGGATTTCTATGCAGAGTCTCACCGCATATGCATATGTGGCTGCATAAACCGCATTTTACTACACTATTAAGACCACATCCCCAGCATGGAATATGACCTTTCAAACTGATAAATGGCAAGTGTATCCTTGGTATTCATTTGTTTTTCGAACCATACCTGAAGTAATGTACTTGGACAGAAGTTCAGATTCAGCTTGCCTCTTGCCAGTGAAGTATCCAGAGTTTAGTAAGAATGGTGGCAGGTTATAATCATGAACTGATATCAATATAAACTTTGGTACCCCTGCAACAGCAAATAAGATATTAGGAAGATAGAATTTTGAATTGTATCAATCACACAATAGAAAACAAACTGAAATAGAGAAATTATGTTGTGCTAATTTGAAACCTCAAACTATCTTAAATTCCCTAGAAAATATGGGAAATACCCATGACGACCCTCCCTGCCCCTCCCAATTTTTTTTAATAAAGCCATAGAGTTAGCAGGGGCCATTCCAAAAAAAAATCATCGGATGGGAAAGGGAAGTTATGTCGCATATACCCAGAAGGAACCAACTGATAGATCAAACAAACATAGAATGAGTACCAAATTCTTTAGCAGCATTGATAGAAATGACATTGGCCTCGCCATTGATACGTTTCATTTGCTCCTCATTTCCAAAGCCTCCAAGGGTCGACACTACAGCTGTGGCCCCACCTAGCACTTCATCCCATCTTGCATAGAACACATCCCCTACAATGGACAAATTTTCATTTTTAACTTCTAGTTTAATTTAGAGAGCACAATTGTATCAAATATACCGCTTCAGTTATATATAACAAGATTGGCATACCTGCTACCCAAGAAACTTGGTCAACCCAAGAACCTGTATACGAAGGCCTTCCTGATCTGCTTATTAAATAACAAAATGTACACTGAAATATACATCCAATGAAATTTTACCCATGGTAAGTAAAAGATAAAACAAAACAAAAAAGTTTTCTTTTATAAATAACGACCTGCTTAGGCTGACAACTTCGATCCCTCTTGAGACAGCAGCTTTGCAAATGGCAGAACCCACAAACCCGTTACCCCCCAAAACTACTATCTAAAGCGTCAAATATTAACAATCACAATTGATTTAACAATTAGATCAATAGTTTAAATAAAATGCAACTGTCCCTAATTATCCTCCAAATACGGATATACGGGGTATCAAAATCAACTAAAGTACCTTCTCTGTTTTAACATCAGCATCAACATCAATTGCAAATGAAGTAGAGTCAACATTCGGTGCAGCGTAGCTGCATTTTAACCTTCGCCTGTAGAAGTAAAAGTGCTTCCAATTTAATCATTACAGAAATTAAACTGTTACCAACTTCAATTTTTATTCCAGTTAAATTATGTTCCTCACTGAGGTCCAGTTTGCCCCAATTAGGGTTGGCTCGGAAAGCAAAAGAAAGAGTGACCTGTTGAAGGAAGGCTGGAAGGACAGAGAAGGGGAAGGGAAGGGGAGGGGAGAGAACGCCTTCTTCCCCAAAGAGAGCCGAGAAATAGTAGCTTGAGGAGTCAATATCTGTGCTGCCATTCTGTACCTTCGACTCACTGTGTGCACGCGCGAGTGCGTGTATCAGTATTTGTGTGAAAATCAGAGAGCAGGAATGCGTGAGCAAGCTGATGCCTCATGTTTTTCTTTCTTTTTTTTGGGGGAATTTCATGTATATCCCTCAAAAGTTTCAATATTACGTATTTATCCCTCCAAAATCAATAATTACATATTTATCCTTCAAAATTATAGAAACTCACATATTTGTCCAATCTAACTCTATTATATATCAAATATCTCTAAAAAATAATTAAATAATATTTTTAAACATTAAAATTTATTTTAAATATTAATTAATATTGTAATGACCATTATATCTTTCATCTCTCTTTAATCTGTTGAGTCGTCCTTTAATCTGTTCAGTGCAATTTGTTACTGTACGGTTCAGTTCTGGTACTGGTACGGTTCAATGGTGGTATTGGTACGGTACGGTTCAGTACTGGTACAGTTATGTACTGATACTGGTACGTTTTAATACTGCTTTCTGACACACTGACCTTAGAAAGAAAAATAGAAGAAGGGTAAAATGAGAATACATAAAAAAATTAATGTTAAATATAATGGATTGGACAAATATGTGAGTTTTTACAATTTTTAAGGATAAATATGTAATTATTGATTTTAGAGGGATAAATACGTAATATTGAAACTTTTTAGGGATATACATGAAATTCCCCCTTCTTTTTTCAGTTATACTGTTTTCTTTTTTTCCCCTCTGATTTCATTTCCTCTTTGCTCTATTTCCTTATTGGTCTTGGGCTTATATTTCATTGGGCCTGGGCTAATAGTACAATAGGAAGCGTGCCCCACCATCATTTATTCACCTAATTGGGGCATTATGAAACCTGACAATATCTGCCTGTGGCTGAGCAAATAAATGGAGCTTTCTTCTGACCAGACAATGTTACGGTATCACTCAACTTGATTTTGTTTTTTATTTTTTGCTTTTGAATTGGGCTCCCGCTTTAGTTGCCTGTTGCCTGTTGCCTGTTAGCCATGCGTGATTCTCCCAGGATATCAAAAAATTATGTCCCTTCTTATTTCTATTACAACATGTCAAGTTGAGAAAAATTGGATCCTCTCCACTTGAAAATACGTATCAGACGGTCATGGACAAATTTAGAATGGATGGTCCAGATTGTTACTAATAAGCGTCAATTGAATTGACATCTATTTGATCAGTTGTGCTCCAGATGGTATAACCTCAAATTAACAGTACAGATCTATCTAATAGTAGCCTTCTGATTTCTACGAAGTTGGAGAAGATCCGAAACCGAATTGAGAGGTCATACCTCAGAGGAACTGAAACTCTGATACAGTTGTATTCCCCCAGAAATTAGAGGCCAAGTAGAAGTATAGAATTCCTAGAAAATTGCCCATACGTAATAAGTTTTTCTTTTCTTTTCATGCTGGGCTTGTTTTTTATTTTGTATTAGTTATTGTTTTGTGTGCAATTTGACCAACAAAGTTGTTATTAATTTGTAGTATCAAAATCCTGAATTGTTGGTCAGTTATATATATTAATTTTGCTAAGTTCAACTTTGGGGGTTCTGATATATTCGTGTGATAATCTGATACTATGTCACTATGTACATATGATATTAATTTTGTCACTGTATATGCAATTCTTGAGGACCATTTATTTATTCTAGAAAGTTCGAACTGTTATGATATATTTTGGTGCTGGCTAGCATGCATGTTCAATTTATTGGATCTGAATGCAGAATGCGTCATCTGTTAGTCTTATTTTTTAGTTTTGTGACCCCATAAAGCATCCAAAGTATAAGAGGTTAGTTGATCGGATTCATCGGACCAAGTAGCAAAACGTTGTTATGGCTCAGTAGAGAGAAAAAGATTACGTCACCACCACACGACACACGAGTTGGTTACTTGTAATGTACCGAGATCACATTTATAAATAATAATAACATGATATGACATACAATACAATAATGCAAACCGACCGGTCACAATATGATACAACACACGACCAGTCACAATAGTTTTTATCAGCATCATTTCTTTATTTTACAATTTTTTGCAATATTTTCAATTTTAGACATCTGTCTATTTTTTTTTAAGAAACTAACTTAAATTACGGTAAAAAATAATAAAACGTGACCAACATAATTAAATATAACCAATCATATGATGAATAATGTGTTGAGACAATTTGTGAGTGCACTTTGTTATTTTCACGATACAATACACACAAAACTAACCAAAATACACGACACAAATATCCCTCACTATAGCCCAGCTTAAGCAGAGTGCGTGTTCCCTGAGATATCTCATATTTTACATGACCGACTGCCTATTCGGGAATAGCGCAGGGGACCGGTGTTATTTGAACTTTGAGATTCGTGCATAACATTCTTGAACAGTTGAGATTTTCCAAAAGTCACGCAAAATATGAGATATCTCAGAGGATGCGAATTCACTTTAATTTCAGTAATGGAAGTGAAAAATTAAAAATAGAAAAACGAAAACCAGTTTTCTGTTTCCAGAGAACAAAAATAATGCCAAACATGCCCTAATTAGTTAACCAAAGTAGTTTTTGGGAAGGGGTATTTGCGAGGTGAGAACTCAATAGTAAGTATAATACTCCTATAATTTTGCCTTTGTTGATTAGTTGATTTACGTACAGGTTACTGTTATAAGAGCTAAACAGTGTTGGTTTCATCAGCTAAACGGTATATATTTTAAAGTGAATGCCAAAACACGCAAACAATGGGAGCAACGATGTCCCTCTTCTTTAATTTAATACCTTATATTATTAAATGTTTTCAAAAAATGTCTAACAGACTAACTGTCTAAGTCAACAAAAGAAGAAAGACTAAATATCTCGGGAGGTGATTACTGATTATCCTCTGTTTATTTACTTTAGAGTCACTCTAGAAAAACTAACATAAATCTGATGCGACTGTCCACTTGAGCAAAGAAAATTATATCCAACAAAAATATATACATAAATTGCATTAGTGTGAAATACTCATACAACACTTATATATAGATTTTTTTTTCAATCTAAAGGCGATTAGGTAATCTAATCTGGATAAGCAAAAATATTAGGAGAACAAATTAAAATGTGATGACCATTTTATGATATTGCCTATGGGCCACCTAGGCTTAAAAAAATAGCGATATATGATATACAATTTATTGACCTCTCAATAATAAAATCTAAGATAATGGATTTTTATCTTCACTAAATGAATCATGATAATAAAACCTAAAATAATGAATCTTCATCTTCAATAAAAAAAATTCAGAGACAGATCATAGTGTAAGCTGAAGGTGCTAAGCACCTCCTCCCAGCTTTACATAACCCCTTACTAATTTACTTATTTTATATTTATTAGTACTCCAATATTACGTAGCCCATCTATACTCAAATTCTGATTCTGCCCTTAAAAGAAATCACAATAATAAAATCTAAGATAATGGATCTTCATCTTCAATACAGTAATATAAAAATTGGCTTATGATCCACTGTCAGAATTTGAAGATTAGATCAGAAAGGGGAAAAGAGGGCCTTCTAATGGGCATTAGATCAAATTTGATCTGATATTCAGTTGGAGCCGTTTGATCCTCAAAGATTTGTGAGTCTGCTTAAATTTATAGAATGCATTTAGATAAACCGTTTGTACGAACTTTAAAGCATATCAAACGATACAAATTAGAGATCACCTTGCTAGCTAGGTCATGTTTGATTGTGAGTAAAATTAATTAGGATTAACTTGTTTACTCCATTTTACTCTTCATTTTTACCTCATTTGGTAGTATAAGTTATGGTTAAAGTTAATTTGTTTGAAAGAGGAAGATGTTGCAAAATAAATATATGTTTATGACAATGTCTCTATGTGTAAAGTAAATTAATCTATCTGAAAAAGTAGAGTAATTTATTCCGAATTAACTCACATCTTATATCTATCTTACTCTTACTTAACTCCTCACTTAGAACTTAAGTATGAAATAAGAGTTTCACTCCTTACTACACAATCAAACATGGCTAAGAATTATGTCTTTCACAAATACTACCATGCTCAACCAACAAAGGGTTCATTTGATGAAAATAATGAAAACAGAGGGGCTCTTTACAAATTGGCTTGTAACGGTTAGTTTAGTGCCACCACATGCATCATGTTTTGGAATAATCTCACGTTAATTGATGTAGTTGGGTTAAGACTAGTACTTAAAACTGATTGTTTTCAATTTCAATTTAATCTTGGTCTTTGTACCCTTCTGTTTGGTTGGTTGAATGGAGACCTTGGAAAAGAGTGAGAATCCCTCAGTCTTGCTTTGTCTTCAAAAATAGTAAAGAAATATTAGACTGATGTTGTAGAGAATCAAGATATATATTAAAGAGCAAATAACAAATTAGTCAATCAGCCAACTATCTGCATTTGATGCTGTTGTCTTGTTGGCTAAGACTGCGGTTAATGACAGAGTTACCAACATATCAAGATCTCATGTGGATCATCGTATGTACACAGTTGTGTGCATGAAATACACACACACACACACACACTCTTTGAGTACGTAATCATCAGTCAGGAGCTGTTTAGTTTAGTTGATCTTAACCGCCTACGAAAGTGACCGTGTCAAAACA
The DNA here is from genome assembly GCA_964058825.1 of Carex arenaria. Lineage (NCBI taxonomy): Eukaryota > Viridiplantae > Streptophyta > Magnoliopsida > Poales > Cyperaceae > Carex > Carex arenaria. The sequence goes on along the minus strand of CAXKVW010000294.1, from coordinate 202,002 downwards.
ATTAATGTAAACATGTCAGAGCTTGAGAACCTAACCCATCAAGAATTCTATAAAATTGAAATTAGAAAAACAACTACAGTAGTCGTCTTTCCTTTCTTCCCTTGCTGGGAAGAATTTTTTATTATCTGGTTTCCAAAAAATTCAATAATAATATTTTATTTAAAAAACGTGACAATATTATATCTACTTTTATAATTTTCTTAATAATATTTCAAGCGGATTGAAATATTATATCAACAATATTAACACACTGAATTTATTTTAAAAATGTGACAATATTGAATAATAACATTCCTAACCCTTGCTGGGAAAAACGACGTGTCCGGTGCCTATTCGGAGAAGTGTAGGGGCCAGTATTATTTGATCTTTGAGATTCGTGCAGAACGTATTTGAATGATTGAGATATTCCAAAAAGTCACGCAAAGTTTGAGATATCTCACAGGATGCGAATTCTGAACTGACCCACACAATATTCAATGAGGGATATTTTAATGATATTATTTAATGCTGATTCAATTAATCAGCACATCAGTTAGCTTAGAGCACCCATACTCCAAAATAATTTAGTTATTTTTTAACCTTTAACTCTACCTTGCTTCGTTCAGAGCACCAGTCATGCATATATTCTACATTTGCATCCCTCTTTTTTTTTTCCTTGAAAAGAGGTTTTAATCAAACTACTTAATTAATATTTTAATATTTACAAGGATCTTCATTCACAATTCAAACCTGCAATCTCCAAAAAAAAAAAAATCTCTTTTGTTACTAAATTAAATACAATTCTTGCATTTGCACCACTTTAATAGTAGGTCCGATTTTTTAAGTGTCTGTTTCTATTGAAAACTAAAAAGTTCGACCAATTGTGGATAGCTGAACCACTTTAATTAGTAGGTCATATTTTGTGAGAAATAATATTTGGATTTGAAAATAACTCCTCTTATAATTTTAAAAAATGTCTAATTTAATGATAATTTATTTTTAATTCTCTACCGTTTAAACTAGACAGTTTACAATAAAAAGAAAAAACTGATGCTTTGAACAATTGCCTCCACGCAAATGTGGATAATATATTTGAAATAACATTTTGATTTAAAAAATAATTTTTTCTGCAAATAATATTCCAATTTAAACAAAATTTATAATTTCTTTTTCTACCGATTGAACCAGACTGTTTACAGTAGCTTTCGTGCAAAAAAAAAAAGAAATACTGGATATTTAGGGTATGTTTGGATGCACAAGAATAGCTACTGTTTTCGGAATAGTATTGCTATTCGGAACAACGTGCATCCAAACGACATTTAGAGCTATTCGGAATAGCTACTGTTTTTAGAATAGCAGTGCTATTCGCTATTCTTACAAAAACATAGAATAGCATTTGTTGATTTCAATATTAATACTAATCCAATATTTAAACTAATATTATATTATATTTAATATCTAAATTAATATTATATTGTATTATATTTAATCTAATATTTTATTTAATACTATTATAATATTTAAAATAATATTATACTATATTTTAATATTTAAATTAATATTATATTATATTATATTCCATCTGATATTTTATTTAATACTAATATAATATTTAAAATAATATTATATTACATTTAATAATTAAATTAATATTACATTGTAATATATTTAAACTAATATTTTATTCAATACTAATCTAATATTTAAAATAATATTATATTACATTTAATATAATATTTTATTTAATACTGATATAATTTTTAAATTAATATTATATTATATACATTAATATTTAAACTAATATTATATTACATTTAATATTTAAAATAATATTATATTACATTTAATATTTAAACTAATATTATATTATATTTAATCTAATATTTTATTTAATACTAATTTTATTTTTAAATTAATATTATATTACATTGATATTTAAACTAATATTATGTTACATTTAATATTTAAAATAATATTATATTACATTTAATATTTAAACTAATATTATATTATATTTAATATTTAAAATAATATTATATTTCATTTAATATTTAAACTAATATTATATTACATTTAATATTTAAAATAATATTATATTACATTTAATATTTAAACTAATATTATATTATATTTAATATTATATTATATTATATTATATTTAATATTATATTATATTATATTTAATCTAATATTTAAAATAATATTATATTACATTTAATATTTAAACTAATATTATATTATATTTAATATAATATTTTATTTAATACTAATATAATATTGAAAATAATATTATATTACATTTAATATTTGAATTAATATTATATTGTATTATATTTAATCTTACACATAAATTATTAAACAGTAGCTATTCTCTCCAAACTCTATTCCAAATATGCAATCCAAACAACTTTTTCACTGTTCTGAATAGCACTGTTCTTAAACAGTAGCTATTCTTATTTACTATTCTAAACAGTAGCTATTCTAGCTATTCTAGAGTGCATCCAAACGTACCCTTAAAGAATTAAACTCGAGCAAAGAAATAAACACATGACAATTCCAACGCTGAAAACCACAACATTCTTATTATTTTTGAGATTTAAAAAAAAAACAATGCTACAGATAAAAGAATTGGAATCATGCTACTCCAACATTTACATTGCTAACCGGCTATTTTAGAAACACTCACGTATCCTCTGCATTAATTCAAAAGGAAACCTTTGGAGTTAATGAATCTTAACCGTTTGATTTTAAACGGAACCAATTTGTCTATTCTTATAACATAGGAGATCTTTCAATATTAGTACAAATCTAATCTGTACGAATTTTAAAATATATTGAAAGGTTAATATTTATTAACTCAAAAAAATTTCTTTTGAGTTAATGCAGAGAATTCAAATTCCTATTTTAGCCTGACCGCTTGTGATCTGCACATAATTTTGTAATTTATTCCGAAACAGAGGAACAATCTGGATTTTTTTTTCATGCATTGACCGAAGGAAAAAGAATCAAATCTGCTGCGATCCTCTTCCTGTAGATAGTAACCTGTTATTCCTGCTTTTTCAAATTTAACCGTTCAATTTTTTTAAAGAACGAATCTCGAGGTAACTTTTTTTAGAACTGTTCTGTGCACGCATCTCAAAACAGATGAACGGTTAGATCTGTAAAAACAAGAATATCAGAATTACTGTTCACAAACAAAGATTGTAGTAGATTTGGACCCGAAGAAAAAGACTTCGTTGAAGCAACGTACAGCTCCGATCCTCTCAACTCTCAAGTCAAGTGTCATCCGACCCTTTTACCCGGTCGCCCCTCTAACCTTTTCTATTCTCCTTTATTGTCCTTCCAAGTCCAAGCATGAAAAACTTCTGTTACTTTTCTTTTTTTACTTTTGGGGCGTTGCAGTCCGTAACCGTAGGAAAGCTGATTTCAGATCTGCTGAAATCCAAAAAGTATGAACAGTAACTCTGAAATTACTGAAATTCACGATCCAGCTGTCCAATTTTTTCTATGCACGCATCTCAAAATAGCTGATTTTTCTGTGCACGCATCTCAAAACAATTCAATGGCTGGATTATGAATTTCAGGAATTTCAGGGTCACTGTGCATGACCAAGAATTTCAGCAGATTCGGACTCAGGAAAGCTATTTCAAAAATCAAGATCCATAAAGCAAAAAAAAAAGTAGTAGGACTGTAGGAGCCCCAGAATTACTATTTGTAGAAATTATATAAAAATAGAATAAGGTACCAGATGGCAGATAGATTGGATATTTTTTTATTTATAGAAAATATTATAAAATAAGAGATAAAAAGGAGAAAAAGTACTTTTATTTTTTTATTCATAGAACGATTGATAATTTTTTTTCCCCTGGCGGTCTCCTTTCTTTATTTCTTTGCAATATTTATGCTACTTCTTTTAATAAGTCACTTTTAAGTGACATAATGATGCGTTACACATAAGTAATGAATAGATGCCGTAGAATATCCTAGACCGAAGTGAAAAAAAATTGAACAGTTACAATTTTATCGCGTCAAAATATCGAAGGTACTATTTATCTTTTCCTCTCTTATTTTATAATACTTCTTTGTAAATAAAAATTTCTGGATAGATTGTATTAGAAAGCATCTCCTTCTTTTGTGTTTTTTGTTGCTTTATTTAGGAAATCCTAAATGAACCGGAAAAAATATCAGTTTTTTTTTTTTTTTTTGTGTGTGTGATGTATGTGTAGTAAATAATATGGTCACTGAAGGAACTGATTTTTTTTTTTATTTTTTTTTTAGAAGAAACAACAAGAAAAATCCGGTTCGTATTGAAATATTAATACAGTCCACCTATTATTTGATATTATATTTAGGTGTTGGCTAAGGTAATACGCGTAACATAGAGGTCCTCTGTGCAACGGCTCAATATTTGAGTTTTCGAAATTCTAACGGTTGATCCAAACCGTTCAACATGATCTCCATATAAATATGTACTTGCAAACCAAATTTTACATTTCATAGAATATTTTTACTATTTTTTTAGATAGATAAAAAAATCTCTTAATCTGAATGGTACAGAATTTTCAGATCAAGTGATTTTCTACCTATCTAAAAAAATAGTATAAAAATTCTAAAAAATGTAAAATTTAGTTTGCAAGTATATATTCATATAGAGATCATGTTGAACGGTTCGGATTGATCATTAGAATTTGAAAAACTAAAATATTGAGTCGTTGCACGGAGACCCTCTATGCTACGCGTAGCATATTAGCAATTTCCATTATATATATATATAGAGAGAGAGAGAGAGAGTAGAACTAGGGTGCTCCTAAGTTCACCCAACCTCTTGTGAACTTGACTCTAAAATATATCGAATCGACTTTAAACGATGAATCCAAACCGTTGAAATCCTTCTACCTAATGATTGATGCGTCTACATGTGAAAATTTTAAAGTTTCGAATTAATTTAATATAGAGTCAAGTGGTCAAAGAAGTCCAAAAAATGAATGCATTAAAATTAATTTATAAATCTTAAACTTTTGACCACTTGACTCTATATTAAATTAATTCGAAACTTTAAAATTTTCAAATGTAGACGCATCACTCATTAGGTATAAGAGTTTTAACGGTTTGGATTCATCGTTTAAAGTCGATTCGATATATTTTAGAGTCAAGTTCATAAGAAGTTGGGTGAACTTAGGAGCACCCTAGTTCTACTCTCTCTCTATATATATATATATTTCTAAACATAAATTTTTATGTAGGAGCCCACTCTTATTTTTCTTCTTCTTAATATCTAATATTAAATAAAAAATGATACAAATATTCAAATATTTAAAACAAATTAAATGCCCAGACACCGAAAATTTTTGCAGCAGAGAAAGGAATTGGACCACAAAATTTTTTCGATGGCCAAGAAACATAAAATTTTCACATTTATGTCACATACCATTTCTTATATTTATGATTTTTTTATTTAGTTAGAAATTTTTATATTTTCTATTAAAATGTTAGAAATATTTTATATATTTCTTCAAAAATAAATGGAATATTATATAATTTGATTTATTAGAAATACTACAACAAATAACCCGGATCAACATTTTTCAAGCTGAATTTTTTGCAGCTGTAAAAAAAATTAAAATATTTTTTTGTGTGTTACTGGAAACAAATAAAAATGTTTCTAATATGAGTTATTGATCCCGGTTCAAAAACCACTTCTAAGTAAATACAGAAAATATTACAGTCCTTCTAGTATATTTAAATTCTAAGATATTGTATCTATTTTGAAGAAATTATTTTGTCTGACAAAAGTCAGAGAAATTTTTTTATTCAAAAATAGAAGGATCACAGTATTTTCTGTATTTATCTTGAAGTGACTTTTCAACCATGATCAATAACTTAGATTTATAATATTTTTTTTTCCAATAACACACAAAGAAACATTTCAATTTTTTTACAGCTATAAAAAATCCGGCCTGGAAAATGTTAATTCGAGTTATTTTTTGCAGTCTTTCTAATAATTTAAATTATATAATATTACATCTATTTTTGAAGAAATATATAAAATATTTATAATATTTTAATAAAAAAAATAAAAAAATCATACAAATTTCTAATTAAATGAAAAATCATAAATATAAGAAAAGCAATGTAAAAAATTTATGTTACTCGGCCGCGGAAAATTTTCCACAGTCCAATTCTTTTCTTGACTGCCGAATAATTTCAACAGTTTGGACATTTTTAAAAAAACTCAGAATATTTGAATATTTGTATTATTTTTATTTAATGTTGAATATTAAAAAAAAAATCGGAGCCCACATCATCAAACTCTGCTAAAAGCCTAAAAAGGTGAAAAGGAAGTAAATAAAGCAGATTGATGGGTTGGCGAAAAGGCAAACCAAACCTCCTCATCAACCGGATTTGCTTCTCACCAGTTGTACAGGATCTATTCATGGTCCCGGACTTATCTGGTCCGTCCATTCTAAATCGGATGCCCTATGTCAGATTTTCACAACTACCTATTCAGTCAGATTCGATTTAGGTCGTTGAATCTGTAATAAAAATTAAAAAGGTTCAATTTGGTTTGGCCCTTGAAAGGATTTAATAATTGCCTTATTGGAGAAGAACCTAACCCTATACCCGCCTATTCCAATTAAAAAAAGGTACTGCTCAAAGTAAAAACAGTGTTCTTTATTTATTTTCATTGACCCTTGGGATTTTTTTCAATTGCCAACATTAGTGCATCCTTGACCTTTTTTGTCTATGAATTTATATTAATGTATTCTACATTTATACTTGGTAACAAACTAACAATAGTTCCAGCAGCAACTGATAGTTGAACTGATATTTAAAATATTTCAAGTTGCAGGAAATTTAAATTTTGACATTTTTTTTAAAACTTGGCAGCGGCTATTAAGATAGATTTTTTTAGACAGTCAAATTTAATTTATTTTTCTCGTCCGAGTGTTGCTTATGAAAACATATGGAAATTCTTCGATATATATATTTTTTATTTTAGTCGCCCTAGCGTGCTGAATATAAATCAATTTGAGTTTTTGTGTAAGAGTCCTATATTTAAATCGCTGATAAATTTAGCAAATATATTTACATTATTTATGTAGAATCTTTGCTTGCAAATTTTGTACTTTATAAGGAACACAAGCTCTGTATTAAATATGTTTTATAGCATTGTTGGTATTCTTGTTGTCCTCTCTGTACGTATTGTACATCGAAAAATTATTTTGTATTTAAATCTAGACGTTGTGAAAAAAAAATACCGGAGACATTTACCCAAAGTGCGTTGCATGTCAAAATTATATTTTTGTAATTTTGTATTTAAATCTAGACGCTGCCCTCCATAAAAGGCGATTTGTCTATTACTTTTATTAATGAAAAAAAAGAGTTCACATATAGTAGGGGACAAAAAACTCAAGGAAAAAAAAATGAAAAATGAAAAAAAAAATGATAGCAGAATATCACGTGTCATTAGACCCCTAAGAAAATACTACTTTTATAACTGAATAGTTATCTTCTGCTATATGAATTAATATGTTTACAAAAATTTAGTAGCATGTTCAAACTTCAAACTAGTCGTTATTTCGAATAGTTGCTCAATCATTCAAATGCTGAATATAATTCGAAATAGCTCTAAATTAGCGTTATTTCTCACCTATTCAAACGCATCAAAATGATTTGATTCGTCATAGAAATTTCGTCGCCTTTGATTTCCAAGCTGATAGAAACACATCATTTCAGTGCGTCACATCACATAGCAATAAATATCAATAAATAAATCTAAAAATTAAACTTTATTAAAATTCAAATTTTATCAGAATAATTAGGATAGAATTCATATTTAATTTAAATTGGAGACGGAATTTTTTTATGATTGTTATCAGGCATCCATCATTTAAGATGTACGGTACAGTAATCCTCAGTACTTAATCTTTTTCCACTACAGAAGAGCCCCGTGCTCTGGAGATTCTTTTTCCTCTGAAGTTAAATAATAAATTATTTGTGTCAGCATCAGAAGATAACTGGGTACAAATTGGGTATGCATAGAATTTCTCCTCTCACACGTCCAGTACAGAGGGAGGAAAACACCAAATTCCTATTCAAGCACCCAAGCGGAGCCTAACCTTCGGCAGAAACTAAGATCAACTAAGTATGACGAGTCATATTACAGGGCCCCGTATACAATACTATATGATATCAGTCATAAGAAACAGAATATACCATACAAGTATGCGCCATAGAATCTTGAATAAGAAGATCTTAGTACAAGCGTTTCAGTTCTTTAATATTTTTTGTGGTAAAAGTGTGTCAGGTCTCTCACACACCTCTCTGAGCTCGCTCTCTCTCCGATTCTCACTGGAACCGTACCGGTAAGAACTAAGAACTAGAGCTTAGACAAATCTCCTCATCTCCTAAATAAATTCTCAAAAAGCCTAGAAAATCTTAGCTATATCTCGTCCAAAAGACCGATAGTACTCGCCAGTCTCCGCCCTCTTCTCTAAAACCCTCCTTAAAACCCGATATCTCCCAAAAGAACACAACTTTTGCAACAATTACTTGTCAAATCCTCTCTAATCTCTCTATCAAGACCTACGAAGCCCAATAATTCCTTCAAATCTCTTCCTCCACCCTCCTTCCTTGCTCCAAAATATTTTGCTTGCCTTTTCAACTATCATTTCATAAAAAATCCAGTAAACCCCCAAATTTTACTCAAGCATGGCTTGACAATTTCAAATCTCACTTTCCTATGAGAATTTCATCCCAACCTATGAATTTGGGCGAAAACCGGAACCCCAAATGCTCTGTTCGGATAATCCATGCACCATTTCTAACCTTGCTGCAAAGTTTGCGTTCTTCCCTCCTGTACCGGCCACATATACAGTGAAGAAAGATGAAAACACAGGCCGAGTCACTGCCTCGCGGATCCCACGAGACCCGTTTCTGGATGTACTGCTGCTTGATACTAAGAGGGGTAACAAGATTGTGGCTTTCTACTTGAGAAATCCACTTGCGAGGCTTACAGTACTTTATTCGCATGGAAATGCTGCTGATCTGGGGCAGCTGTATGATCTCTTTGTCCAGCTCAAGATTAATTTGAGGATCAATTTGATCGGGTTAGTAATTTTTTTTCTTCTGTTCTTTGTATCGTTCTTTGTTTGTTTTTCAATCCCATCACTAATTTATGAGAAAAGAAAAGAGCAAAGGGGAGAAATTTTCTTCTGGTTCCCCTTTTGGGCGGGGTTTTGTTTAGGGTTCTTAGTGTAAAAACTAAGATTTCAGAAGAAACTGCAACTCTGCAAGGTTAACAGAAGGAATAGTTTCTAGGGGGTTTATCTTAACAACAAAAAAGACGAATCTCTTTTATGGCTACTCATTGTGTAAAATTACAACTTAAAACTCTAGGTTGAAGTTAGGTTTATCAAAATTTAGGTAATTCACAGCTCTCCTTTTGGAAGTTTGATGCCTATTTACTCTTGCCTTTTCAATTACTGTTAATCCGTGTGACTTGATGTAATGTAAAATTCATACTGTTTGATTAGCAATAACCTCAATTTACCAAAAGGAATTACTAGCCACATCCTTAATTCACGACAAAATACTAGGCTTGTTTAAATTTTTACCAACCTCGAGTGAAATAAGCTGGAACAAGGGCCTGTTCTAGATCCTATTGTATTTTATTCTTACAAGCATGTACTAAGAAAGACAACAAGCTGCATCACTAATCGCATTGGTAATAGGTGGGTTTGAATTATATTCCCTGATACTTGGCCAGAAATTTGGATGTAGCTAAGAAGGATAATATTTTTTTAGTACATAACAGGTATTTAATTTGGATCATATATAAAGATGATGTTGGTAGTTTTGTTGTCCCCACCTCCTCCACCCCAACATGTAATATTTTTATCCATGATGTAGCTTTACTTATTATTATTCTTTGTATGTGCATCACATGCAACTGCACTTGCTTGATTTCTAGTATAATAATTTCCAAGCCACGGATCTTTTCTTTGTCATATATGATATTGGTACCAGTAATAGTTCTCTTTTTCTACTTCAATTTGCAAACAGATATGACTATTCAGGCTATGGTGCATCTAGTGGAAAGCCAAGTGAGGCAAATACATATGCAGATATCGAGGCAGTGTACCAGTGTCTACAAACAGAGTATGGTGTGAGCCAAGAAGATATGATATTATACGGTCAATCAGTTGGAAGTGGGCCCACATTACACCTGGCTTCACGTCTTCCTAGGTTACGTGGCGTGGTGCTCCATAGTGCCATTTTATCGGGCATTCGTGTTGTTTGTCAAGTCAATTTCACTTTGTGCTTTGACATTTACAAGGTTAGCTATTTCTAGTGGCTATAATTCGCAAGTTTGCACCTATGTGCGTCATTAGGGTTGACTGAACAGGGGTACTGTTTCCGGATATTTTTCTTACTGAAATTTATTGAAGTTGGACTTCAAATAACTTATGCAATAATTTGTAACCCTGTAAGAGCAGAAAGAGATTATCAGCTAATAACTTTTAGGCCCAATATAAAGCCCCAAATGCTTAAGCCCAATGACAAGTAGCAGGCCACTGCGTGCATACCTATGCTCTGTATAACAGATGACTGTAAAAATAAAAAAAAACAAAAAAAAAAACTGTTCAATCACCAGGACATAATATATTGACATATATCTTTTACTATGCAGAATGTTGACAAAATAAAGAAAGTGAAGTGCCCCGTTCTTGTCATTCATGTAAGTTTATTCATTACTATGGCCAACACTTGAGATCAGTAGATAGCATACCACCCCGTACCAGCTGCACAGGCGATTCTGATCCTAACCTGTCTGGATCAGAAGTTGTTGGTACATATATGCTTTGTTGACCTCAACAAACTAGCTAATGATCCTCCACTGAGCACCTGTTTTCTTTTTGTTTTTTGCTTAAACTCTTTAAATTTCCAGTTCGGTCCCCTGAGCAGTTTGATGTCCTTTATTTTTGTTATTCGATCGTATATCAGTAAAAGAAAAGGTAATTGAAGTACTAGTTGGTACCAACACGAAATGATTTCATTTTGGTGGGGATATCTTCTCCATGACTTTTTGTATTGGAAAGTGATGGTGCCGATCCAAATTGAACAGAGGATAATGTTTAGGAGTAAAATTGAAACCACAGATGCTTTTGAGACCAAAAAGAGGAATTGAATAATTTTTTTGGGGACCATTTGTTTGTTTAAATTACTTGTGGTTTTCTTATTTATTTTTCTGCCCTTTTGTCTTTTGTCTTGTTTTGTTGGAGGCTTGAACTCAAGAGTTGAGATGGATAAACAAATAAACGAAACCACTAGTTCAACTAGTGTTGACGGTTTATATGCCTTTTCTTTTGGTGGAGGGGTGGGGGCTGTTGGGTCCAACTAAATGTTTAATTACAAAATGTGCATGTCATAACTCCTTAGAACATATAGAAGGAAAAAGAAATAAGACCTATTGGCCTGTACCTGAACTGTGCCAACACCACAGTATCAGGATAAAAGAATTATTGACTGGTTGATGTGTTTGCAAAAGTAACAGAGTTAATGAGTAGAATTTGAGCATGTTTTTATTTTATATTTTCTTAATAGGGAACTGAGGATGATGTGGTGAATTGGGTCCATGGAAACGGACTCTACAAACGAGCCAAGGATCCATATGAACCCCTCTGGGTAAAAGGAGGTGGTCACTGCAATCTTGAACTGTACCCTGACTTTATCCGTCATGTCAGCAAATTCCTTCGTGAAATGGAGAGCATCACAACAGCTACTCGGCTCAAAAAGATCAAGCAAACCCTAAATATCTCCAAACCAAGAAATCATAATGTTCGCAGAATCAGTAGCAAAAATAAAATTAGTACAAGCAGTACTACAACTTTTACAGCTAACTGCTGCTGCAGGATTCGGTTTAGAAAACCCAATTGCTCGTGCCGGTGTTTTAGTTGGAGATGTGTAACATGGCCTTGTACCTTTCTAAAAAAATGCCTTTGTGGGTGTTGTTGTAAAAGTTACTGCTGCTGTTCTTGTACCTGCTGCGGAGAGGGGCGTCATGGAACAAACTAAAGATGTATAGAGTTCTCTCTTAGATATGGGGTGTAGCCTAACATTTTACTTTTTAGGTTGTTATCTGTAATAATTAGAGTCTGGATGAAGGTATGAGGTTATATAAGAGAACATGTATGGAGGTTTGTTGGGGTATATGCAATTAAAATGTGATATTATTTGATTTTTCACCCTTTGATGCTTAGAAACTTCCATGATATGCTTTGCTAGACTTCGCCGTTGATGTTAGAGCATGCTTTAGGGTTGGAGAAGGCAATTCGGAAATGAAATTGGGGCGGTTCGATGCCTAGTCATAGAGTCATAGTCATCCGATACGCATTTAAGGTTTGCACAAACAACTTCAAGATTTGCGCTGATCAAATTAGTATGAATCTTGATGCAGATCAATTAAGCAGCTCTGACCGGACATCGGACCGGCCCTCCTTGAAATACCTATTGTCCAATATTACGATTATTGCCATTGCTGTTGTCAAATAGTCAAGATTTCTCTTTTTAACTAATTGACACTCTAAACATAAGAGTCTCAATGGGTAATGATACGGATAGGGTAGAAGCATTTTTATATTCATATTCACTGAGAGTTGATCTTATTCATACCTTATTCTTATACGTTAAGAATTTGTCTTACCTCATCCTACATGTACTCGTTAAAATTAGTGGGTAACGAAACGGTAGCGGGTGAATAACGAATAATACTAATATAATAATGATTTTATTATTTTTTACAAATATACCATCAAAACTCATCATATCATACATATGCAATCAATTCTAACTAATTATTTTTTTATAAAGAAAAAAAATACAAATATCTCTTCTAATAAATTCAAATAAAAAAGTAATATATTTAATATAATATTCTTCTTACAACAAAATGCATACATTTTGTCATTAATTAACATTGATACAGTAATATGGGAAACATAAAATTAAATAAATTGAATATAATATTTATATATCTATATGTAATTTATTTTATATAATTACCCATTGGATATGGGTATGAAATAGCATTTATCCGTATCCATATCCGTTTAGCTAACGAAAAAAAATTCTTACCTATATCCATACCCAATAAGCTAACGAAAAAACAATTTCACCCATACTAGTCTTATCAAATATCATACGAGTAGGATAAACGGATAAAGGGTTTTCATTGACACCCCTATCTGAACCGGAACAACTTACCTATATACTCTATACATTCTTTACATCTTCTAACAGTGCTCTTGCGAACTTCTGAGGATGCTTTAGGAATCCGGCGTTGCTCATACAAGTTTAAAAAGAAACCTAAGCCGATGTGTTATGAACGCTAACCCAATGTAATATGAATTTTAAGTCAATATAACAAAAACTTTTAGACAATACATCTTCAATCCAAAGTCAATATAACCTGGACTTAATGTAAATTACAACTAAAGCAAAGTAAATGAAATTCTAAGACAATGTAACTCGAATCTTAAGCAATTGTAATACGAACTCTCAGGTCAATGTTAAAATAAATTTCAAATTAATTTATTCTTAATTCTAAGACAAGATGATCTGAATCCTAACGTGAAGTAATCCTATCTAGAGAGTAGAACTAGGGTGCTCCTAGGAGTACCAAGTCCCTTTGTACTCTTAATTCTAAAATCTATCAGATTAACTTCAAATGACGAATCCAAACCGTTGAAATCCTTATACCTTATGAGTAATGCGTTTACATGTGAAAATTTTAAAGTTTTGAATTAATTTAGTATAAAGTCAAGTGGTCAAAAGGCTTTCAAAAAATGAATGCATTAAAATTAATTTAGAAACCTTCTAATTTTGACTACTTGACTTTATACTAAATTAATTCAAAACTTTAAAATTTTCACATGTAAACGCATTACTCGTAAAGTAGAAGAATTTCAACGGTTTTAATTTGTCGTTCGAAGTTAATCTGATAGGTTTTAGAGTTAAGAGTACAAAGAAGTTTGGTACTCCTAGGAGCACCCTAATTCTACTCTCCAATCTATTATATAATGTATCCCAAACTCTAAAATATTACTAGAGAATCTAAGCCAATTTAATCTGAACTCTAAGACAAATTAAGTCTGTTTTCTATTCTAATCTTTACAGAAACTTTAATTTTTCTATCCACCATATTGCAACATTGTGAGGCGCATTAAGATGTGATACATAAAAAATGTTGAGGGGAGCTCATATTATAATGCATCATATTTAACTCCTGGCTTAAAATTGATATAATCATTTATTATATTTATTCTCACTGTCATTGTTAATTCTACAAAACATGGTACTTGTTGATTAGTTCCTAAATTAAATTGATACCTTTTCACTAATTGCACTCACCTTATGAAACATTAATCGGGGAAGGAGATCACCTGCCCCCCGGGGGGCAGGATTTTCCTGCCCCCAGTGCGACTGACACGTGAGTCCAGACGGGTTTAAACATTTAAATATTAGTTTTAGTTTTGCTGCGGGTCCACATGTCAGCGACTCAGAGGCAAGAAAATCCTGCCCCCTGGGGGGCAGAGGATTCGGTTCCATTAATCGGTGGAAATTAATCAAAACAGTTTGTCGTATCAAAACAGTTTCACTGTACATTTTCTTAACCTACGGATTTGGAGTCGGGGTGAAAACGGTATGGATAATATCTGATCTGTATTCGATCCGTATAAGGATATATCCGAATATCTGTGTGGATAAAGATATTGATATTGTTTAACGTTTCAATTATCCGTATCAAAATAGTAAATATAGACTATATATATATACACATTTTTTTTTTGAAAAAGTGGTTAAACCACCTGTTTCATTAGAAACATAATAGAGTCTTACAAAAACAGTGGATGTAATCACTGAGGATCCCCTACATATTGCTAATCAGTCTCAAAATGGGAATATCTATAAGGAAGCACAGAGTTTACCTAATTATGATACAAAACATTAGTTCATATTTCCTAAACTACAACCACCGCGCTTGAACTGAGAGGATAACACTAGAATATATGTAACATCTAAGTAACAGGAGAGGAAATGGAGGAACTTGGTGCATTTTGCTCTGGAGTCAGAAAATAGGCTGCATCTATCGCATCATAATCGGCCCTGCCTCTGAGATATTCAGACAGATCGGACCCCTCTAATCCAAGTGAGTGATTTTTCTCTGAATCCCAGCTGCTGTCGCCCCCCTGAGACGAATCTGTCTCCGATAGGATTATAATGTTGCCTGCCTGGGACAGTAATGTAACATCTAATAGTAAGATTAAACTAAGTTTGAAATATGATTCATCTCTGTTGGACTTGCACCAGTATGTAGTGAGGGCTATAATTTTAGCTCCTAAAGTGGTTAAAGAGGGTACTGCTAAGTTTTTAGAACATATACTGTTCCTAGTTAACCATATAACCCACATGGTGTCTGCTCTAATTAATTCAATCAACAAGCTATCTTTAAGAGGTATACAAGCATCTAATAACCATAAGTCTTCTATTTGGCTACAGTTAAAGACAAAATTATTATGTTGAGCTATCCAAGATCATAATGAAGTAATCACTGAGCATGTTACAAATAGGTGGTTAATGGTTTCTAATAAATCACAGTAATAGCATTTTTGGTCTCCATTCCAACTTCTCTTGGCTAAGTTATCTTTGGTTAAAAGTTTTTTTTTCTTCTACTAACCACATAAAGATCTTAATTTTAAGAGGTATCTTTGTTTTCCATAGTGTGGTGTAGTTCTGGTCTTTGATACCTCCATATTAAAACATATAGACTATATATTTTAATATATATTATGAAAAATTTATGCTATTCACCACTATAATTACATAAATATTATGAACTTTAATATTTTTTAATATTATTTTAAATATCCCTAGTGTATCTGTAATTATGAGCCCACCAAACTGAATTTTTTTTTTTTTTTGCTGAAGGTCCTTGACAGCCACTGTCAAATTTTTCAAAAAGAAAATGCTGTAAACCTTAAACTTACAAGTACGAATTTTGCAGCATTATATACTCCTCTCGTTGGACCTTTCCGCAATTTTCCTTGCTATATTTCAGTTAGTTTTTAATGTTAGAATTAATTCCTTCAAACTTATGGAATGCACGTCATGGAAGATTGATGAATTAACGCAGCTGGCTACCAAACAATATGCTCTTTAAGCCTATGACGTATGACCCAATCAAGCAACATGTTTTGTAGAGTATATATGTTAATATAATATAAAATTAAAAAGGTATCATATGTTGATATGGCGTTGCCACGCGTGTATTTACAAAAAGAAAAGAAATGATCATTGGGAAAAAAAAATTTCACCTCATATTTAGCACTCTTTATTTGCATGTGATAAGTGTTTATATTTAATATACAATGTGGTAATATTGAATAAAAAGGGTTTAAATTATGCTAAATGTGGTATATTCTAATTAGGTATAGTTAATTTGGATACGATTGCGGTTCTACATTCATTCATTGATGTGTTTAACTACTCTGATAATTTTAGAACTTTAATTATGTATATTAAAATTTAATTGAATTTTATTTTGGTCTAATCGCTCTTATAAAATCTCAAATATTTTACTGAGACGTAGTGGTTAGCAGGGCGGACCCAGTAAGACCCGAGGGTGGGGGGCCAGCTGCCTTCTTGGATTTTGAAATTTAATAGAAAAATCAAGCACATTCCCCCCCTCCCACACACACACACACAAAATATATGTATTGCCCCTCCCCTAGATTCAAATTAGAAGTTTCAGCCCAGTTTAAAAAGAATAACAGGCTTCAGTTTTAAGAAAATAACGGATCCAGTTCGCTTCATCCAAAGTAGCAAAATGAAATGAAGAAATGGCTACTTTGGTACAGCTTTACGTCACTTGCATGCATGTCTTCTGTATTTTTAACCCAAACTAAAAATTATTTTTTCTTCTCAGGATCTGGAGATTCGTTTTTCTGATAGCTCAAAAAACTTTTATAAAGATAGATGTGATTGGTCTCTGTAACACCATATAAAAATAATCAAACAATTATATATTTTTTCTTAAAATGATATTTTATGATGTTGATTGTTATTTATATAATACCTGATTAGCTAATGTGTTTCAATCCGATAAGCTATTGAAATTTAATTTTTGCCTCCCTAACTAAAATCCTGTGTCCGCTCCCGGTGGTTAGAATATAACTTGGTAATTGTGAAAACTTCGCTCAAATTCCACCTAGCACCTACCATGCATATACTGTGCATTGCATTTTAGGTTTCAACCCCACCAATCAAAATTTTCTAATTGTGCTCCCGTAGTCCTGTTTGAACGTGGCATCAGCTTCACTCACAAGTTGATGAATGAACTTTGATTTATTTTTCAATTTTTTTTTAATTTTAACCCCTTCCGATCAAATTAATTTGTATCTATTTCATTTACATATCAATGGATGGAGTGCTTAACGTCACCATCTATTGTCAAAAAAAAAAAAAACGGTTAATGTCAAGGAAAAAAAGTGCACACCATGACAACATTACTTGTACATTTTTTTGTATGCTTTTTTTTTTTGCAATTATTTTGTTCGAAGGACAATAAAGAAACAAAAATAGATCATGATGTGTGTCATTCTCAAAGGCAAAAGTAACTTGCAAAGAATGAAAAATTAGACTACATATTATATGTTCGCGCTCAGCACCAATAATTTTCTCATAGAACTTCAAATATTAAATGTTAAAATGTTGCTAGTGGTGTATTAATTTGGCCGTAAAGTATTTGAATAATAAGGAGCTAAATATCACAAGTCACAACTCCTTTTCTACTCTGTTTTATTTTTTTAATTTTTTTTTTACTCATTTGTAAATACACCAAGGCGTTTAATCTTTAAACCCCTAAACAATGTAACCAATTGCGGTTAAACAAATAGAAGCATGACTCCTGTTCTTATTTAAAAAATATATATATCAATATAAAGTAATCTATAACAGCAAATTAAAATATTAGATCCTAAACTACGTCATGAGCACCGCCTGCACGTAAAAAGTTGGCCAATTAAATTTTGGGAATGATTTGTGAACTCGAAAGACCAAATTAAAAATATTAAGATTTTGTCTATTAATTGTATTAATTTGTGCTGACGAATTTAATTAGATCTACAAACATTTATAATGCATGAATCATTCATGCCGTAAAATAAGATCGACGATCATTTCATAATTATTAATTGGGACTTCGTTTTAGAATATTGATTTAAAAGAGAACTTGGGGTATCATGAACACGAGAAACTCGCAATTAATGGTGAACTCTTCTAAATCAAAGATTGGAACATTTTCTATTGTCATATGACAACTAATGACAGTGATAACATTAAGAAATTTGCATACATATATTAAGTGCGTTGGAGAACAATTAAAAAAATGCTGTTCTTCTTATGACCTAAATGTACATCCAAAACAAAAATAATGTTATGTTGTACAAAATACATCACATTGACAGCGGGCATAAGGAGCATTTTTTAAAGCCGAAATTTACTTAATACATATGTTCAGAGTTTGAGTAACTTATTTTAAAATAATTTAAATTTGCTTTCACTTAAAATAATTTACAATTTTACATGCATCCCTCCCCAAAAAAAAAAATTACAGCCAAAGTACATCATATTTCGTCATGAATATATACTCTGATAAGATGATCCCAATGCATCCTTGCAATATGTGCAGCTTTTCATGATTTTCCCAGCATGCATATATTTTGGTTATAACATTTTTTTTTTTTCCCTGAAGGCTCAATCACAAAGAAAATAATATTTTATATCGTTTCCATTAAATTAAGCCTAACGCCTACCTAGGGGCTGGATCAAGCTGCAATGCTGCATGCAGTGCACTAATCTAAGTTTGTGTTGTTTCCATTATATAATTTATGTTTAGAGAATATTTGCTATAAAAAATCTGCTAGTGCAGTTGCATGAGAAAGAACAACCAATATATTAAAAATTAATAAATAAAATGTTAGTTGGAATTGACAGGGCATTGTCAAGGAAGGAAAATAATTAAATGATGTGAAAAAAAGTCATGGTTTCTAAAAATACCTGTTGATACATAATTTTTTTTAAAGTAAAGTTAGAATCAAACCACTCAAATATTTTAATATTTACAAAGGTTTTTTATTCCAAATTTTTTGTATTTACAATTTTAAAATATTAAAATTATGGAGTTACTAGGAGCGTAGACATTCTCTGCTCACCTCATGGAGCGGCACGCATGCACTATCTGCGTGCAACTCCTGATTGGTGTGCAGATGGAACCTACATTTCAAGTCAATTTTTTTTTTTAAACTAGTGTACAAAGTATGGGCAAATCATCGATGTTTTTGCAATGATATATCAATACACCACTACCGAAATCAATACACCACTACTGAGATTAACAATGATATAAAACATCAGCGCGTCATCAATATTATTGCTCTAAAACGTTGATGCACAGTTTTAAAAATTGTGAAACGGTCATAAATTTTGATAGGAAACTCTGATTTCAGTATATGACCGTAATTCAAAAAATTCGTAAAGAGATATAAAAACATGTTGTGCCCAACACAGCTTGGAAGTCATCTAGTTAAAATTTCACAAATGCATCATTTAGTGTCTAAAAACTTCAGTTAAAATTTTTTATCATTGATAGTCATGTATTTTATTTTATTTCAAAAAGAAATGAGATGTTTGATGGAATTTAATTTGAAAATAACCAAATTTACAAAATTGAGTATCAATATTTCATTTTTTTTAATTACTATTGTTTGTGCACCAATCAGGAGTGCACAAATATTATCTGCGTGTCATCGGATTCGCTTCAAACAACGAACCCGAACTGTTGAAATCTATCTACCTTACGAGTGATGTGTCTACATGCTAAAATTTTAAACTTTTTTTACTCAAATTTTTTTTAAACTTTTGAATTAATTTAGTTAAAGTCAAGCAGTCAAAATTAGAAACTTTAAAAATTAATTTTAATGCATTTATTTCTTGAACATTTTTCACCACTTGACTCTATACAAAATTAATTTGAAAATTTAAAATTTTCGCATGTAGATGTATTGACTCTTAAGGTAGATGAGTTTTAACAGTTCAGATTCGTCATTTAAAATTAATTCGATAGATTTTAAAGTTGAATTCACAAGAAGGCTTAATAAATTTCAGAACACCCTGGTTCTACTCCTCGCTCATTTACAGTCATTCAATTAACCAAGGACAATACGGAAAAAATAAATATATTTACATATTTAGATTTATCTTTCTTGGTCGCAAATTTTATAGTAATTTTCCATTTCTTGTCTTTCATATAATTATTTTTAATATACGTATGAACAACCATGCATATATTCTCTCCGTTGATTAAATATTCGAACATATATTCTAGAACTATTCCATATGAGTGACTTTAATACACATAACAATTTTTTTAATCAAACTATATTCCTCTAATTAAATCAATATAGACTAATCAAATATTTTAATGTACAAGAATATGACCTAAAATATATGGACAATTAATTGCACGTTTTCAGACTAAAAAACTATAATATGTCACCAAGGGAGAATCAGGTACAACATTAATGCTTGGCAAGTCATGTACAACTAAATTTGTCAAGTTGACTCCAAAAAGAATGATTAGATACATTTTATTATCTTGTTAAATTTAGCACGTACTAGTGGCAAAGAGCATCGTGGTAACGAGTCTAAATGAAGTTCGCATTTTTTTTGGTTCAATAGCCGCTAAAATAAATTCAACTATCGTGGTAACATGTCACCACCAACTTTATATTTTTGTTAGCTTCACATTTTTTATGGAATTGAGCCACTTTCCAACTACTAGATTAAAAGAAATGATCATGGTCACCAAAACAAGATCGCCAAGAAAGCTATGCACGGAATTAATTTTTTACCTCCCAAAATTTAATAATAAAAAAGAGTAAGATTTTGGCCACCGAATTATAACTAAATTGCTAATAATCTTCAATTAGAATGCAATACACTGATTCCTTAGTAACGATTCTTATTATGCCAGTCTAGGTGTACACTTTGGTTGAAAATATTTCAATACAATACTTTCACACACTTACCTATTTTAGTGCAGATTTAATTATGTATTTTAGAATGTACACTTATCTATTTTATAATATATACTCATTTGAATAATTTTTTTTTGTCTATCTCAATTTTAGATATTTATTGATAGCTGTCATGCATTTTAATTTTGACCAAAACAAATTTTGACAATTATCAATTACTATGTCTTATATCTTATACTTCGACTTATTATCTGAACCCTCCCTCTTTTCCAAATGTACACTTAATTGTCTGAATATACAATGTCTTAAACTATTATATTCATTGTTGCAATCAACTTTAAATGAATAATAGCCTGACTTTTAGATAATTTTTTACCTATTATAATTTTGTTTGTTTGTTTTGTTTTTTGGGTGTCTTTATCTTCTGGTATGTAATGTAAACATTTTGTATTTTGTTGGTACCAACTTTAGGTTTCAATATGAAATCGGTGGATTATTCCACTATTATTCAAAAAAAAAAGATGAGAACTCCGAAAGTAATTATAATATATATATTTTTTTTCTGTTTGTGCTTCCCTCAATTGTTTTACTCTTGAGCCATTAATGCTTTTGGCGACTTGGTTTATTGTGACTCCAGGAAAACCTTTTACACAGAGAAACGAAAAAAAATAAAATCAAAAGACAACAACAACAATTAATATCCATCATTTTCTTTTAGTTAACAAAGAACCCAGGCTCTCTTGTTATCAAATACTTCAGGAAAATTATCGCGCTAATTACAAATTAATATACATCTGTTATACAAAGGTCAAACAACCATAATCTGACCTCTTCCAGGTTGTTTAGAATATACATAATATATTTCATGATGAAAAGTTGCATCCACAGTAATTTCACTTGGACAATAAATAAAAAAACCTCTATGTGTTACAGTTGTTATTCATCGTCGTCATCATCACAATTATAATTAACATTTTAAGGTCTGCACTGGAGTCTTTCCCAATTGAAGGTACCAACCATATTAAAATAAAATAATATAATAAACAAACCTGCCTATATATACTTGCAACCACAACTTGATATCTTTGTCAAGTACTATATTTCTGACGATGCCACTTCTTCAATTCATCTAACAGAGATTTTTCTGAACATTTGTAAGTATTATGTAATCTCTTTTAATTTAATGCCAGATTGCTCTATGAGAAGCACATTGCAATGCTAGATTGCTCTTTAAAACAATGAAATGCTTGGAATTAGCTTCGATTCTCTGTGCATTTGGTGCCTTTATTTTAACCGGAATTTTATTTTATCATATATAATTGACCATTTCTCAATGAAAGTCACTTCAATAATATCGAAATCCAACAGCGTCCGGTCCAATTGGTTCCTTGTAAAATCTACATCCTAGATTATTAATTCTGCTACACAATTGACCTTTCTCTCTCTTATAATTCTATGGGGATAATTAAATCGTAGTGTTATCCCTCCAAGTCTCTCGTCCTCTTAAATCCTAATATGCCTCTCAACTTGCACCTCTGAAGACACCCAGTACTCAAATCATTTGTAAGGATTTTCTTACTCAATCGTCATATTAGATTATGCCATTTTTGTAGCTCAATATATATTTTCTAAGTGCGATCACTGATTAATTTGATAAAATCAACGCTGTAAGAGCTAGCACATATAATTTTTAGTTGTTAACTTATATTGATTAATTGACTGTTCTTCAGTAGATCCTGGCCAAATTATGGAGCGGAACTCAGAAGCAAGGAGTGAGGGGGGTTACCCATCGAGTTATGCAGCTCGGCGGAATCACACAGGCCTCCCATTGACTGCACCGGCCTCTATGGATGATATTTCACGGCTCGACGGTGAGTACCTCTCCAACGCACGTTCACCAATCACTGATGTTGAGGAGTTACAGGCCAGGAGAACAGAGACAAGCCATGCAACAGAGATGCTGCCAAATGACGAGAGGTCAAAGCCCCGATCGCACAGTGGGGATTGGGATGCAGATTCATATTTATCGACTGGAGGTTTCAGGAGGAATTTCAATGGCTACGGAAATGCCAGCGTGCTGCCAGAGGACAGCCCTTTTGCCGAAGGCGCGACCTATGGAGGTGGGCCTCCTGGTGGTAGTATTGATGGTACTAGCGATTATAGTGCAGATACACGGCTCACCGGCAAGACATGGAGGCCTCTCAGTCGCAAAATAAGCGTTCCTTCAGCTATTTTGAGTCCATACAGGTAAATGCTAAATTACATATATTGATAATCGAATTATGTCCTTTTTCTAGTGATTTTGCTGTCATTCTTGTTGGTGCTTTTTTTTTTTTTTTTTTGCAATATTCATATTGAATCACCGAATTTGGAAAAATAATAATACCTAAATTTCAATTAGAGAATATTTGGAGGAGTTATTTTAATTATGTAACTGAAAATTATTCGGTGAAAATTGATTCACTTTTACTTATTGTGCTTTCAGATTATTCGTGGTTCTTCGTCTAGCTGCGCTTATCCTCTTCCTCATGTGGCGAATTATCCATGTCAACCACGACGCTGTCTGGTTGTGGGGCATGTCTGTTGTGTGCGAGATTTGGTTCGCCATTTCTTGGTTACTTGACCAGTTGCCGAAATTATCTCCGATCGATCGAGCAACCAATCTTGTTGTTTTGAAGGAGAAATTTGAAACAAAAAGTGACAAAAACCCCAAGGGCATATCAGACCTTCCCGGCATAGATGTATATGTATCTACCGCCGACCCAGATAAAGAACCTGTACTCGTCACTGCAAATACCATTCTTTCAATCCTTGCTGCCGATTATCCAGTAGAGAAGCTAGCTTGCTATGTGTCTGATGATGGTGGTTCTCTTTTAACTTATGAGGCTTTGGCAGAGGCAGCTGTTTTTGCAAATAACTGGATCCCATTTTGTAGAAAGCACAATATTGAGCCGAGGAACCCTGAGTCCTACTTCAATCTAAAGAAGGATCCTTTCAAAGACAAGGTACAATGCTCATAAATGTTCAATCAGTCAGTTAATTTGAATTTAATAATTATACTTCACCAAGCTGCTATATTATAACTACCTGGTAAAAATCACTGGAATTTATAGGTAAGGCCGGACTTTGTGAAGGACAGGCGGCGGGTGAAGAGGGAGTATGATGAATTCAAAGTGCGTGTTAATGGCCTCCCAAATGCAATCAAACGGCGATCAGACACATTCAATGCAGTTGAAGATCAGGCAAGACAACGTCGGATGAATTTGGAAGATGATGATCATGAGATGCCTAAACTATTTAAGCCTGTTAAGGCAACTTGGATGGCAGATAGGACTCACTGGGCCGGAACATGGATAAACCCCACAACCGACCATAAAAAGGGTGACCATGCTGGTATCGTACAGGTTCGTGTCATAATTTTCCAAATACATACAAATAAGAAAAAAATATATATATATCATACTCGATTGTAGCTAACAAACCTCTTCATTGAAGGTGTTGATAAAACCAGCACAGAACGAACCACAATTTGGAAGCCGAGAAGATAGTAAGGTTCCATTCGACTTCAGTATGGTCGATGTAAGAGTGCCAATGCTAGTTTACGTATCTCGTGAGAAGCGCCCTGGATATGATCACAACAAGAAGGCTGGTGCCATGAATGCTCTGGTTCGCTCATCAGCCATCATGTCCAATGGCCCATTTATTCTCAATTTGGATTGTGATCACTACGTAAACAACTCTCAAGCCTTCCGTGAGGCCATGTGCTTTATGATGGATAGAGGTGGTGATCGTGTTGCTTTCATCCAGTTCCCACAACGCTTTGAGGGTATTGACCCTTCTGACCGTTATTCTAACCACAACAGGGTTTTCTTTGACATTAATATGCGTGCACTCGATGGTCTTCAGGGGCCAGAATATGTAGGCACTGGTTGCATGTTCCGTCGCATTGCCTTGTATGGTTTTGACCCACCTCGCCAAAAGAAATCACGCGGTTGTTGCAAGCCAAGAAGCCGATCAAGATCACGTGAGATAGATGAGTCCGAACTGCCACTTCGCCCATCTGAAGAACTACCTGGCATGTCAACATGGCCTAAAAAGTTTGGCAACTCAAACTACTTTCTTGACTCAATCCTAGTTGCTGAATATAACGGGCGTCCACTTGCTGATCATCCATCAGTAAAAAATGGCCGGGAGCCATTAGCTCTAATTGCTCCCCGTGAGCCACTCACAAAGGACATGGTGGCTGAAGCCATTGGTGTTATTTCATGTTGGTATGAAGACAAAACAGACTGGGGTCTCAGTGTTGGATGGGTTTATGGTTCGGTTACAGAAGATGTGGTCACCGGTTATAAGATGCATACCCGTGGATGGCGCTCAGTGTATTGCCTCACCAAAAGAGATGCATTCCGCGGCAGTGCACCAATCAATCTCACTGATAGACTGCACCAGGTCGGGAATCTTCTGACATTAATACATTATTTTTCTACTTTTAGCAAGTTCTACTAATTAATTTGACATCAGTGCACTCTGGTTTTAACACAAATGTTTTTTTTTTTTGCATACATAGGTTCTCCGATGGGCCACAGGATCAGTCGAGATCTTTTTTTCACGCAACAATGCATTTCTTGGAGGCTCCCGACTAAACTTCCTGCAGCGCATTGCATACCTTAATGTTGGCATTTATCCTTTCACCTCCATCTTTCTGCTCGTCTATTGCTTCATCCCAGCCCTTTCTCTCTTCACAGGCCAATTCATAGTACAAACCCTAAGCGTATCATTCATCGTTTATCTTCTAATTATCACAGCCACTTTATGCGTGCTGGCACTCCTTGAGATCAAGTGGTCAGGCATCACACTTGAAGAATGGTGGCGCAATGAGCAATTCTGGATGATTGGTGGTACGAGTGCACATTTAACTGCCGTTTTTCAGGGAATATTAAAAGTGATTGCCGGTATAGAGATCTCATTCACCTTGACCTCAAAGGCGGCTAACGAAGACGAGGAAGATGAGTTTGCTGATCTCTATGTCATAAAATGGACCTTCCTCATGATCCCACCAATCACCATCATGATGGTGAACATAATTGCGATTGCGGTGGGAATTAGCAGGGCAATCTACGAGAAACATAAGAACTGGGGAAAATTATTGGGTGGAACATTTTTCAGTTTCTGGGTGCTGGCACACTTGTTCCCATTCGCAAAAGGATTGATGGGGAGGAAAGGGAGAACACCAACGATTGTTTTTATCTGGTCAGGTCTTATCTCGGTCACGATCGCTCTGCTTGCTGTCGGTATCAATCCGCCGTCGAACAACCAGTGGCAAATTGGCGGCTCTTTCTCTTTCCCTTGAGTCTTTGTTGTTGAACCAGAAGAAAAGGCATAGAATATTTATTTATTTCATATCAATTGTTATGTGGAGTCAAACAAGAGTGATAGAAAATTACCATTGTGTAGATTGTTTTTAATATTCTTTTGTTCAATATTTTGCCATTTTGTAATTCTTTATGCACTACAGTTTATTTCTTGACTCAAAACATGTAAGTTTACAGATAATTGTTTCACCTTCTTGTTGCATTTTACTTCTTTTTTTTTTTGTAAATTTTTGTCCATTTTTTTCTTCTCTTTTTTTCATTTTATTTTATGGATTGTTATCTGCTTATTACTTGAAGAGATTTGGTTGTTCTGACTCTTAAACGAATTGATTTTTGCAATTAGAAGAGTTCTATAATTTCTAACAAAATGAAAGCATAAAATAGTGAAAATATTTGGTTGAAAAGAACATGAACCAGAGCTTTATATATAAAACATAATGTTAAAAACAGAGCTTTATATATTTTTGTTAAAAATATGAAGAGAAATAAAGAAAATAGCTAGCTAAATAAAACAAAGAAAAAGATTGAGGAGAAATACTAAAAAAAAGAAAAAAAATAATGCAAAACAGAGCTTTATATAATTTGTAATTAGATAAACTATAAACCGAAACTATAAATGAATGGAGTGTATTGTTTGTAACTCGCTTTGTTTTTTTTTTTTGGAATAAAGTTGAAGGTCAAGTCACCTAACTATTTAATACTCTTGTTATTATAACAAATGATTTCTCCCATCTGAGTTTCGAATCCATAACTTACCACATAGAGACCATGTGCCTTTACCACTGGATCAAAGACTAGTTCTTTTGTAACTCGCTTTGTTGGTTCAATAAAATTCAAAGTAGGAAAAGACTGTTTCTTCCGAAAAAAGATGTAATATTACAATTGCATGAAGTGGTGAGATCAACCAGCCTGACAGAAAACAAAGACAAACTGTCACCCAAATGAAAGACAATATAATAATTTCATTTTTACCATGTCGTCCGATAAAGATTATATTTTTTTTCTGAAATAATAACCACGAAAGATATCAACTCTGATTGTAATTCTGATTCTGTTTCTGATTTTAGTGAAGCTCACAAATTTGATCAGATGCGGGGTTGTGTTTATACATGCTTGATGCAAATAGCTAGCTAATTAGAATGAGAGAGGATTAGAAAATGCCTGGTACCAGTACGGTGCAAAATGAAGCAACTTCTATGGTACCGTGCTGGCCAACAATAAAACTATTAATTTAGCATTCAAAATTTTGGGTGAATTGTGTTTCAAATATCAGTGCTCTATTAAAACACCTAGATCTATAATTCTTCTAATCAAATTATTGTCTTTATTGGTCAGGCAATGTACGAAGAAAGTGAAGACTGCTGTTGAAAGATGGCTCTCCATTGAAGAAGATGAAATCCCGCTAGATCAGTATATGCCATTAACGCTAGTAGAACACAAGTATTCTGATGTTGAGGAGCACACTTAGAGCTACATGAAGCACAACTAACAATTTTGTCTCTTACAAATTATTAACCCCAGCCCATTACTAAGTGGCTTAGTGTTAGCAAATTTATCTTACTTTTGACGTTTAGATGTTAAAACTTGGTTACTTTATGTGTTATGCTTTATTTTGATTACTGCCAACTACTGATTACCACTGCATAGTGCAGGTTTTTGAGGATTTTTGCGGTTTTGTTGGCAAACCGGCATATGTTTTGAGGTTCTGCTGAACTGATGGTTGTAATTATTCAATTTTAGTAAATATGAAATAGACATTAGCCTCTTTTAAGGAAAAAAAAAAAAGCATTCAAAATTTTGAGCCAGTTAATGACTTAATTATGAGTCTCATGTCTGCAAAATGTACCGGTGCATGACCTATACCTATGCATATGTTACTCGTTAATTTCCCGAAGTAATTATAGTAGTTTCTTAATTAGCTTGTTTTATAATTAAACAGTATCGTACGTGGTTTAGTTTTTCTATCACAGTACTTTGACAAGCTAACCACATAATTTATTTTCTATAATTATAATAACAAAACATGTAAATAAACTTCTTTTTTATTATTCAAAATTTGTTGACGGCACCCATAAAAAAAATTATAATAACAAAACTATTTAAAAATAATAATAAATATAATAACAAAAGTACGAAAAGAGAATCATTCAAACTTAGTTGGAATGTTGAAGCTCATGAGTGGCTACCCACAATTTTGTTACGCGTACCTCTTTCTTCTAAGATATGGTTTTTTCGAATATTTTGTTCCATATAATTATAAATTGACACACATGACAATATAGGCTACGAACGTCGTGCACGCGCATTTACAAGGCACCTCTTGAATTGCTGATTTTTTTTTTAATATAAATTGGTTAGTTAATATTTTTAAAACTTGGTTTGACTGAGTTTTTGTTTTCTCATATCAATTTTTTTTTATTACAATTAAAATCAACCATATTGATTTGGGCAGTGCTCCTAAAATGCAAGCTACATTATTATAAAGTGTTTCTTAAAAAAAGTGGTTGATGTAATATTGCTTAATGTAACTGGAATAAATTATTTAACACTTTATAATCGAAGCAGTTACTTCGTTCCAGAGAAATCCTTTAAATTAATGCCGCTTATTTCTTAATGTATTTGAATGAATCTATTACTAACATACAAAGCATTTCCAACTTGATACCTTAAATAAAAATAGTATTTTAAATTTAAATTTGAGGATTTATTCCATTTTAAAAAAAAATGAGAAGTACTATTACTCCCATTTATTTGTCCGGTCAACAATTTTGTTTGACTTGTCCATCTTTTCAATAACCAGTGTTTTACTTCTGGCAGAGCTCTCCGGTGAACTTTCGGAAACATTTAATGGGAATAATAAATGAACAATAGTGTAATCAAACACGAATAGTAATAAATTACTCAAAATGAATAGTTACTTTCTGCAGAATTTCGAAGAACTTTCAACAGAGAAAATCTAATGTGAATAATATATAAAGCACACAAATTGAACAATAAGATAATCAACATGAATAATAACACAAAACAAAGTGAATAATTATGTGGTCAGCTCAAGTATTTTTATTATTCATTTCGATTATTATATGTTATTATTCATGTTAAGTGCTTTATTATTGTTTTGCTTCGTTATTCATAATAAATGCCTCCACAATATTAACTAGTTATTTTTTTTTTGTACCAATCAAATATCGAATCTCGGTTAAATAAATTGCAGTACCTATAATTATATCATTAGTGGTATCACAGTAGCATTTTTCATTATAATATTTATATTATTAATGTCATCATCATTATTATTAATTTGTTGATATGGATACTGCTAGATATTTCTGAACTATATCTATTATCATACACAGATACTTGATGGACCAAATAAATCTATTAAAAAGATAATATCTTCCGCATAGAAGATCACATATTTGAAATTCAATTTTTTTTTATGAATATTAAATAGTTTGATAGCTCGATTTTCAACTTTTCCTTCAAAAAACAAATTTGTTAAGCTAGACAGAGAACAATAAGAAACAATTCTGTAAATTTATAGTTCTAAAAAAAAAATACACGTACAAGTATTGTCACTTGGGGGTGAAAAAGGAAACAGGCACATCTAGTACAATTAAATTTAAAAGTTTTGTCATTTTGACTTTACATTATGATTACAATGTGCATTGTTGTCCTATTTAATTATGTACGATTGTTGGCTTCTCTTTTGATTCAGTTGCCACGAGAATAAATATAAGTATCGTGGCAACATGTCACAACCGACATATACTTCTTATATACCCTTTTTTGACGGAAAAAATATTTGTACATTTTTTATGAAACGTCTTAGCACATGTTGAAAATTAAAGTCTTTTATCTCAGTTTTAATGTAATATTTATAAAGATTTTTTTTTTCATTTGAATTTCGATCCCACAATCTTTCATACAAAAGATGTTGTCATTGTCATTAGATTAAAGACAGATTCTCATAAATATTGAACTTTAAATATGCGATTTTTATATGAACGATGATATCTTAGACGTAATTCTCGTCACGAATATTTATTTTTACCCCAACAACTTAAATAAAATAAAAGAAGATGTTGGCTGGCAAGACTAAATTGCTAAGCTCAAATACGGGCAAGATCCATATTTTTTCTAAAATAAATAAACAAAAACTTAATTGCTAAGCATCAACAATTAAATGCAATACTCAGATTCGTTTCAGATCAGTGTAACTCTTGATTATGTGTCTCATGATGTAGTAAGTAGTTTCTTTTAATGTAATACTATTGTTTTATATATCTGTATTTTTCTTTAATTGGGGCTTCTAAGAACCATGCATCTCTAAGAAGAAAAGAAAAGAAAAAAATAAAGACAATAATGAAAAACTTTGGACTGAACTAGTTAATTATAATGCTTTGCACGTCTAAAAGATCATAGCGCCACAAAATGAGAAGCCAGGCCGGAGTTTATATTTATTTAATAGTTTTCTGTTGTTAAGTGTAATACAACAATTAATAATTTCTGCCAGCAATTGTCCAGCATTATTTACTATATTTCGTCATGAAAAAAATGTATCTACAGAAGTTGCATGTTCGATATTTTATTGCTCCTGTCATTGTTTTTTACTTTTTTATCATAATTCTCTTAAATATAATTAGTACGTATTTTCATGGTCTGCACGGAGAATTTCGCAGTTAAGAAAAATACCTGTCTATATGACTATATATACCTGCGATCACAACTTGATCGCTTTATCAAATTAGCACTTTAATTCTGACGAGATGTCCCTTCTTCAGTTCGTCTAATAGGGGTCTTTAATTTCTGATACTTCCGAAATAATTTTGTAAGTATTCTGCAATCTCAGTCTAATGCCGTGTTTTGAACTTTTGATATCACAAAATTTTGCAAATAATTTTATGCAGTGTTACGTGAGTTAATTACTGTTTGCTTGCAATGATTATAGGAGCAGCCTAGCTAGATTGGACTCATGGCATCACCGTCGGGAGAAACCGGGAGCGAGTCCAGCTACTCAACAGGCTACACTGCCCGACGGGACCCGCAGTCAGGTCTATTTATACCAGTTGAAGACTCGGCTAACTCCAATGGCGAGTATGTGAACATACAAGTACCCGCGCCGGTCTCTCTGGATGACCACGCACGGCTCGAGGGTCTGTACCTCATGAACACCATGCTCACTGGTGGTTTTGCAACAAAGACTCGTGCGCATGGGATGCCACGTAAGGTAGAAGAACGGCCTGTGCATGCCCCCGACCTTTGTCACCTACCCGGCTGCAACAACAAGGCCTTGGCTAAAGATACGTGCCAATGCCGACTAAAAATTTGTGCACCGTGCTTCATTGATGCAATCAATCATGAGCGGGGCAAGCTCTGTCCTGGGTGCCAGATGCCATACGGAAACACTAACCTGAATGATTTTCTGGGGACAAATGAAAGGAGGCCTGAGAAAATCCGGAGACCGACTCCGAGCATCGCAACTTCGATGGACTTTGATAACGAGTCGATGTACTCGGTTGCAGGATATAGGAGGAACCGTGCGATGGGGAATGCGAGGGTCATGCTGGAAGATAAAGAGAATAATGTCAGAGTTCGTGCAGTTTCTGTGGATAGCATTGACGACACTCCCAGTCATTATGGTGGTCCTGACGGGCGGCTCGGGGGCAAGAGATGGAGACCCCTTGCTCGCAAGACGAAAGTCTCTTCGACGACCCTGAGTGCATATAGGTAACAACTAACTATAACGGGTCTCCGATGTGTTGTAAAAAACTTTTTCTTATTATCAATAGATCTGTTGACGGCACTTCGCCGTCAACCATCAAAAAAAAAAAACAACTAACTATAACATTTGCAATTTCCTATTCCTATATATATTTTGGGTTTTGAAAAAGACACCAGTACTGAAAAGGCATAAGCCCATTTCAGTACTGAAATTTGTTAAATACTACTAATCAATCCAGCAATTTAGAAATCAAACTCTGACATTCTTTCTAAGAAACTCTAGATACCGTAAAACTCCAACAAAATACCACCGTTACCCAGCTGGTACAAACAAACAACATAATAACATGGCCGAGGAAAAGCGATCAAATTGTCCCATAATATTTTTTTTATTAAATAAATACTTGCAGGACAAGTTGTCATACATGTTTTTTTAAAAAAAAAAAAAAAAAAGGCATAACCCATCTCATTACCGAGTTCTTTTACTTGGGCCTAAGCGGCCCACAAAGCCCAAGCCCGGTTTGTTCGTTGGTTTCCGTCTTTCCGTATGTATCTTTTATAATCAACAACTGGTACGGTGATGCATTTAAAAAAAAAATGGTACGGTGGTGTCTGGGGTTGGGATGGGAGACTTGACAGAACTTAAAATATGGCGTTCTTTATGATCGTTTGCAATTGTGAAAAGACGATGTATGGTACATGCCACTTGGTGAGCCTTCTACCTTTAGCAGTGATGGGGAAACATTTACACTCTAAACTCTAAAGTGATGATTGATGAGATCAATCAGCTTCAGAGGTTTTTCCCTGATCTAGGTTCCTCATTGAACAATCTGGTGTGTTGTACCCTTTCTTTTGTAGGTTCTGTAGTGCACACAAGATATTCGGTGAAATGCCTGAATGACTATTTCATAACAAGTTTGCCATCAATTATTTATTGCAAGCACTCACTTAGCTAAACAGATTGTGAATTTACGAAAACAGATGTGGTGATATGTAAATGTATGTCTATTTTATGTTATAATATTATATATATCTTATGACATAAAATAAATACGCACACAATTATTTTTTGCTTGTCAGGTTGCTCGTGCTTGTCCGAATAGCTGCAGTTGCCTTCTTCATCATGTGGCGAGTTCTTCACATCAACAATGATGCTGTATGGTTGTGGGCTATATCTGTTGTATGTGAGATTTGGTTTTCATTTGTTTGGTTGCTTGACCAGATTACGAAACTATCACCAATTAATCGAGTGGCTAATACTTACGTACTCAAGGAGAAATTTGAATCAAAGAGTGAGTTTAATCCAGCTGGGCAGTGCAAGCTCCC
The DNA here is from genome assembly GCA_964058825.1 of Carex arenaria. Classification (NCBI taxonomy): domain Eukaryota; kingdom Viridiplantae; phylum Streptophyta; class Magnoliopsida; order Poales; family Cyperaceae; genus Carex; species Carex arenaria. The sequence goes on along the minus strand of CAXKVW010000294.1, from coordinate 168,503 downwards.
CGGCATTGATGTGTTTGTGAATTCTGCTGACCCATCAAAGGAACCGCCACTTGTAACTGCAAATACAATTCTCTCTGTACTTGCTGCTGACTACCCGGCCGATAAGCTCACATGCTACCTTTCTGATGATGCCGGTGCGCTTTTAACTTATGAGACGATGGCAGAGACAGCTAATTTTGCAACATTGTGGGTTCCATTTTGCCGAAAGCACGGCATTGAACCAAGGAATCCTGAAAGTTATTTCAACTTGAAAAGAGATCCTTACAAAGACAAGGTAATTTGTGTATCTTAGAGAACCTTTTGGCTGTGGTCATCTTCCTCAAAGAGAAAAAAAAATTCAGAGAACCTTTAGTTTTTAAATGCCTTTTGTTGATTATACCTGTGGAAGTGTAATATTTGTGAATCTGCAGGTGAAGCCTGATTTCGTGGGAGACCGTAGATTGGTCAAAAGAGAGTATGATGAGTTTAAAGTGCGGATCAACGGACTACCTGAAGTGATAAAGAAACGATCAAACAAATTAAATTCTCTTAAGCAAACAATAATGCAACAACAGATACAGCCAGGTGAAGACACTGAGGTGGGAAGACTAGTAAAGAAACTAAAGGCGACTTGGATGGCAGATGAGACTCCTTGGTCTGGAACTTGGATTAAACCCACAAAGGAACATGCAAGGAGTGACCATCCTGGCATCATACAGGTTTGTCTACATACAATTTGTTTTTTAAACTGGTAAAATCTGAATATGAATAGAACATTGTAGATATACAAGAATGCTCCTTGATTGTCTTAGTTATTTCCTTGTGGGAAGCACAAAGTTCCATTCCAGTTAAATGAGAGAGATGATCTAATCCTTAACAAACTAAAAAAAACCTTCTTGAAACAAACTATAGGTGATGATTAGGCCTCCAAGCAATGAGCCGCAACATGGAAGCACAGATGGTGGCTGTGGGGTTCAGCTCGATTACACTGAAGTTGACGTGCGACTACCAATGCTAATATATTTGTCTCGGGAGATGCGCCCAGGTTACGACCACAACAAAAAGGCTGGTGCCATGAACGCATTGCTTCGCTGCTCAGCTGTCATATCCAATGGCCCTTTTGTTGTAGATTTGGATTGTGATCACTATATCTACAACTCCCAAGCCTTTCGTGAGGCAATGTGCTTTATGATGGATCGTGGTGCTGACAATGTGGCATACGTGCAGTTCCCGCATCGCTTTGAGGGTGTCGACCCTTCTGATCGCTATGCCAACCTGAATAGAGCTTTCTTCGATATCAACATGCGTGCCCTAGATGGCATTCAAGGACCTGAGTACCTTGGCACCTGCTGCATGTTTCGCCGCATTTCCTTGTATGGCTTTGACCCTCCTCGGCATAAAAAGAAGGCAAGCTGCCTTGATTGTTGCTTCCCTAAAAGGCGTGTAATTGTGCACGAGGTTGGTGAATCTGAACAACCTCTTCAGCCATCTGAGGAGGTTCTAGACGATCCAGCATGGAGAAGGAAATTTGGGAGCTCAAATGTTTTCCTTACTTCCATCAGAGAAGCTGAATTAAATGGGCGACCACTCTCTGAGTACACACCTATTACGAGTGGTCGTGGATCAGAACTGCTAGTTGTTCCTTATGAGCCACTGACAGCACACAGGCTTGCTGAGGCAATTGAGGTTTTGTCGTGTTGGTACGAGAACAAGACAGATTGGGGTAATAATGTTGGATGGATTTATGGCTCAATTTCTTACACTGTTATTACTGGATACAACATGCATAACCGTGGATGGTTCTCGGTCTATTGTAGCACGAAACCAGACAGCTTCCGTGGCACTACACCAATTAACCTCACTGATCGGCTCCACCAGGTTTGTAAATTGGTCAACATAATTGTTTTTGAAATTACTCTATAGTACTTTGCCAGCTTTTGACATTTTTTTTTCTTTTGTTGGCATAGCTTCGTCAATGGGCCGCTGGATCCATCGAGATATTCTTTTCAGGTAGCAATGCACTTTTGTCTGGCCCGAGGATGAAATTTCTCCAACGCATTGCATACTTGAATGTCGCCATCTATCCTTTTACCTCCATATTTCTTTTTTTGTATTGCTTGGTGCCTGCCATGTCCCTTCTCACTCACCAATTCATAGTTGAAAAACTTAGCCTGCCATTCCTTGTCTACCTCCTTGCCCTCTCAATAACTCTCTGCACTGTGGCCGGACTAGAGATCAAGTGGTCAGGCATCACCCTCAAGGAATGGTGGCAAACTGAGCAAATGTGGCTGATTGGTGGGACCAGTGCTCATTTATTCGCTGTCTTTCAAGGGATGCTTAAGGTCATTCTTGGTATAGAGATAAAACTACCAGTCAAGCATGAATTACCAGCAGATGACGAGGAGGAGTTTGCGGATCTCTACCTCGTGAAATTGACACCTCTCATGATCCCCCCAATCATCATCATGCTGGTAAATGTGATTGCAATAGCAGTCGGTGTCAGCCGTGCAATTTACGGGAGCCACACAAATTGGGGACAGGTACTGGGTGGCGTCTTACTCAGCTTTTGGGTCTTGTCGCATTATCTTCCTTTCATAAAAGGTCTCATGGGGAGGAGAGGAAGAACACCGGCACTTATTTATATCTGGGCAGGACTTATATCAATCACAATTGCTCTTCTTATCATTGCCATTGATCCCCCACCAAACTTCAAATCACAAATCGGCGGTCCCTTCAGCTTAACTTGAGCTTATAGTTGGTTATTTATATATATATTTCTTTCATTTCCTTTTTCTCAAGGATGTTGTTACCTCTTCTTTGTTTTAGTATGTTTGTATAGAATGATCAGCAACTACCTAAAAATTAGATCTTTGTTGCTGATCTCCGGAATACCTATTTTATGTTATGGAGAAGGTCAAGAATTTATTGTACTTGTGAAACTTTGGTAAGTTTAACTATTTCAGCAATTATTTAATTGATTTATTATGATTTGTTTCCTTGAATACAATACTTATTTAGACCAAAAGTGTACGCATTTTCAAAGGTAATTGCTTCATGCTCATATATTTTATTTTCAATTTGCATTATTTAATGGATTCATTCAAGGTTTTATGTATTCTGCATATATATTTTTACAACATAACTATACGATATTAATTTTTTCCAAAACAAATTATTAAATTTGCGCAATAGGTGACTTTGGTTAGAATGATTATCTATGCTCTTTCTTAATTTTTATCTTGTAGAGATGAATTTAGTATTGCAATTGATTTCAATAAAAATATACATGTTTTGTTTTGAATGATTGTTAAGCAATTTAGAAAAGTCTGCGTGGGAAGTTTCAATAAAATATTTACTTTTATTGCAATTTTTTTTAATTAGGATTAAACGGTATTAACCCTGCTGCTTCTTTTTTTTTCAAAGAAGTGATATTTTATTTCACATTGTCGCCTATACTATTCCCTTTCTTTGTGTACACGTATCCGAAGCTTTATGTTACTTATATCCTATATATTAAATTCCATGACGGAGTTATATAAATCTAAATAATCTCATTAAGGCACTAGAGCGTAGACTAAGGGGAAAAATAGTTTATAAAAAATTATATATTTATAGCATAATTATTTTTTTAATGTCTTTGGATTCTAAATTAAAACCGTAGATGAAGTACAACACATAAATACATTTTTTTCAATATTTTTTACACCATTTAGATAACCAGTTCAAAGGGCTTGAGAATGAAGTGACATAAACAAAGCACCCATTTTTAAATTAAAATAATCAAATTATCTTAAGATGACAACTTTAGTTAAGATTGCTAATTATTGTTTACAGCAAATCGTTCATGTCTCATTAAGTACATATATAATTAATTTTCTTCATTTTAAAATTTGTATAGAATACATTCTTCAAATGTACCTGATTAATTTATTTTTAATTTTATTACGTCAAAAATTATGTCAATACACTGAGCGGGACCTTGAGCGATTTGCTCGGAGTGAGTCAAATAATTTCCTTCTTATTTTTGAAGAACGATTACGCTAACGTAAGCTGTTTTTCATTATAAACAGTTACGATTTTCTCATTGTTTTGTTTTTGTATTTCTTATCTTTGGTTACTTGTTAAACGACCATCCTGTTCTGATTGTAACAAATAAATTGACTTGGCACCTGACCCCCGCTTTAAAAGAAGGATTTTTGTTTTACAGAATTTGTCAAAATTTCTTTGGAATATGACAAGTTCTATTATTTTTTTTAAAGGTCGGTGAGGAGTCTATTTACATTTTATTAAAGCAAAAGAAATAAAATGAAGAATCAAAAGCATGTACATAAAACCATCACAAGAAATAAGAATCGGTCTTTGTATGCAAGGTTACAAGTTCAAAACCTACTTAAATGAAGCCTTTTATGAATATTTAAAAGTGCAGAGTTTACTCCTCATTTTATCTTAAAAAATAATTGAAAACTATACACGAATTCCTATCTAAAAAACGAAGACTCAACTTCTAACTTTTATAAGAAAAAAACAATTCCAGCAAATGTAGCTAAAACACTAGTACCAAAATTTCTATTCAATGCTTAGCAGATTGTACACCGTATTTTCTTAACAAAATTTAAAAAAATGATTGAATTGGATTGATTAAAGATTTATTGAATGATTTGTTCATAACCATACATAGCATACAACAAGATCTATATATATATACACACAGTATCAGGCTTATAAGAGCTGTTAAGAATTTAGCCTAAACAAGGAAAAGGAAAATAATCACATTATGTATCTTAATGTTTCAGTTTAATGAAACGGACCAAATAAAAATAAAAATATCGGGAAAAGTTAATGAAATCGGAGAAATTTCAAATCTAAGAAACCAAATTCCCACCTTATCCCAGTTTCGAAAAAAAAAACTGTAACTGGACGTTAGTTTTTTTTTTAAGGTTTCATTTTCGGTTGTTTTTCTGTAATGGTGTAAATTTGTTATTTAAGCTAATTATTTCAAGTTTTTGCAAGATTTTCTACAATTATATTCACGATGTGTGATGTATGCCAATTGAAACTTTAAGTCAATTTCTGTAATCACGAATATATATGTTAAACATTATCATACAAAAAATATGTGTGCTATTACAAATAGCTTGTATCAATTTCCTCTGTGCAGATTTATACTGTTGAATAGAACGTAAATCTGATTAAAGTTATTTATCATTATAACTCATCATGAATATAGTTGTAGAAATCTCGTAAAAACTTGAAATAATTGGCTCAAATAAGATATTTACACCATTACAGAAAAATAATAGAAAATGAAACTTTAAAAAAACATTGTAGCTAAATGTTATGACTATAACGTTCAGCTATAGTGTTTTTTTTTTCGGGGCTAGACTAAAAGTAAGATGGAGATTTGACTAGATGTTATGATTAATAACGTCCATTTAACGTTATAAGCTCTAACGATTTTCTTAGATTTGAAATTTTTCTGATTTCGTTAACTTCTCCCGATATTTTTTTATTTTCCTATTAATAAAAAAAATCGGTAAAAATGCATCCTCCTTGATATGTTAACAATCTCCAGTTTGTGTATCTGCAAGAGTGTAGGTTTTGTAGATTTTGTTATGTATATTCAACAAAATATTCAATTTCTCTCACGTTTGCAACCTGATCCATATATTGTTTTATTAACTGGCAACTAATATCCTTTTGATTATATGTATGTAGAAATACATAGCGTACTTGCTTAAACATGACTTTGAATAAAATTTAACGGTTCAGTGTATGTAATAAGAAGTACACTATACAAAAAATAATGACAAAAAATAAAATTAACTGTTCGAATGTGTCCTTCCTAATCGAAATTTGATTCATACACTGAACTGGAATTCGAGCATATGGTGAGAAGCAAAATAATAGTGTTATTAACCAACCCAATTTCATTTGTTTGACCAAATACCTAAGAAGCTGTCTAACAGTACTGATGTCTATTGTATCATTATTCTAAAAGAACAAGTAATATACAAATTGAAATTTAGTTAAAACTAACTATCATGAATATGTCTGTCTTGTGCTTATTGCTTCTCATACTCAACTGACCTCATTTTGTGCAATTTATTAATTTTACTTTATTAATTTTATTACAAGTCCTTACCTATAAGCTATAGGCTATGACCCTTTCAATTCAATATAATGGAAGGTTAATGGAAGGTTGCACACTATATAACTTTGCCTCCATTTCAATTACATGGCACCTCACAGGTCTTTCTTCTTCCTCTGAATGTAAGTAGTTTCTAATCTTTTATTCAAATAAAACTTTCATTCATGCACCTTAATTTTACTTGCCTAATGCAAATTTCACACATTCACCTTTTGAGTACAATTGATAACAGCCCAACTGCACCTTTTCCTTGATTTTATTCTTTTCTTTTGTATTCGTTTTTGTAATTTGGAAAAGTGGATGAAGCCTGACTGTAATTTCTTGATTTCTTAATTCAATCCAAGGGAAATTCAACATTCCCTGCTCACTGGAACAGAGCTTGAATTCCCAAACCCTGTTTGTTCTTTCATCCTAAAAAAAATTTCAGCTGTTTTGTTGGATCATTAGAAATATTAAAATGCAACTAGCTAATTCAAATCAAGGTGTTCCAAAAAATCAAAGATTTTTTTTTTTTTTTGTAAAACGGGATCAAACCTCCCAACTTTTAAAGATCCACCAAAAAATTCATATGGAATTTAAAACCGGTGACCTTCTGCGCAGAGAGTATAATAAAATCCTTTTGCAAGTTAACATGAAATCAAACTAATGCGTGCAGATTGAGCACTGTAGTGCATGATAGATTCATTCACTCATGGCATCATCATCAACAATAGATGATAGTAGCGCACCCAGCAGTCGGATTGGCTATGCCGCCCGATTGGATTTGTCTAGCAGGCGGTTCATACAAGTCGAAGATTTCTCTCCCGGCGAAACCCCTGATGCACACTACATGAACATAACATTAAATGAACCCGTCCCTTTCGATGACCAACAAAGACTCAATGGCGAGCTCCTTGCTAACACCATGATCACTGGTGGTTTCGCGAAGGCCACAGTTGCACACGGCTTACCACGCAAGGTGGAAGAAAGGCCGAAGATAACCACGAATCTGTGTTATATGCCAGGTTGCAATAACACCATGCCACAGGTACCGTGTGAGTGTGGATTCAAGATTTGTAGCTCGTGCTTGAAGGAAGCAAACGGGCCCACTGGAGGTTGTCTTTGCCCTGGTTGCAACACACTTTACGAATTCAAAGATCCCGAGGAGGTGATGGAGCAGACAACTGCTCGGTATCCTCGACCTGAGACGCCCTCAATGATACATGCTTTTGAGGTGACAGAGACCGATTTGGAATCTTTGTATTCGCGTGCAGGTTATAAAAGAAATCGCGGGATAGGAAATGCGAGTGTCTGGTCTGAGCAGGCCAGTGTCAGGGAAAAAGCAAGAGCAAGCAACGCATCGGTGATTCACATTGACGGGGCCAGCATCAGTGAAGCTAGTGAAGTGTCGATTGGTGGCAAATCCAATAGGCCGCTAACTCGCAAATCAAAAGTTGATGCCACTGTCCTAGGCGCATACAGGTATAATGTTATCATATATATACTACTGGTTTTCATTAGCTGCGTAAAAATCTTGTATAAAAGCCTATGGTTAGAGCTCGCATTTTATCTGAAGTTCTGAACAAATAATATTATCATGCAGTTATAATACAAGAACTCTGATTAAGAAATGAGGTTTTGATTTCTTGCATTGCATAGCTAGCACCATTCAACCAAAATTAAAAAGTTCCTTTTTATATTTGTTTTTTGGAGTACCCGTTAAATTGCTAGAATGTAGTGAAACAAGAAACCCAACACACACAAAAAATATATAGTAGCTCTCATATTAAATAGGTGATAATTAACACAAAACCAAAAATATATATATATATATATATATAATTCTTTGGAACTATTCCGATACTTTACACTTTTCTTAAAGCATGACGTTGATGATGGTTTCTTTAATAATATGTAACTTGCCAAAGGGAAAATAATTTATGCTTTTGCTGCCTTCATTGGAACTATTCCGATACTTTACAACTTACAAAAATAATGATCATTGGAACTTGTCAAAGGGAAAATAATTTATGCTTTTTCTGTCTTCACTCACACTATTTAATTTCTCTCTTATACAACTTACAAAAATTAGGTTGACGACTAATGTTTCAAATTAAAGCACGTTCTGATTTTTTTTAGAGAAAAAAAAAACCGAATAGAAGTGTGTTTTTTATAATTATTATTTTGAAGCACAGTGCAAACCTCTTTCGCCTGTATACTATGAATAGATTAAGGATGGAAGAGTAAATTGATCTCTCTCAAAAGCTTTCAAAATCTACGATTTCACAAGGTAACGGTAAAATTGGTCATAAATTTTGATTAAGAACTTAAGGGGAAGTTATAGCATTCATATTTAGTGGCTAGCATATATCCTAAACTAGAATTTTCTTGGCCAGATTCATTTTTATATATACAGATGGCAACAAATTTCCTTGTTTCATATAATTATAATAATAATACCTTTGTATTTACTAGTTTGATCGTGCTTATCCGGATAGCTGTGGTGGTTCTATTCATTATATGGAGAATTGTGCACGTAAATACCGAAGCTGTATGGTTGTGGGGTATTTCTGTCATATGTGAAATTTGGTTCTCAATCACATGGTTGCTTGATCAGTTGACAAAGTTATCACCAGTAAATCGAACGGCAGATACTGCTGCGCTAAAAGAAAAGTATGAAACAAAGTCTCAGAGAAATCCTACAGGGAGATCAAAACTTCCTGGTATTGATGTGTTCCTCTCCACAGCCGACCCAGAAAAAGAACCACCACTAATTGTTGCAAACAGTGTCCTCTCAGTACTCGCTGCAGACTACCCTGTTGAGAAGCTCACATGCTATCTTGCTGATGATGCCGGCGCACTTATGACGTATGAAGCAATGGCGGAGACTGCAAACTTTGCAACATTATGGGTACCATTTTGTAAAAAGCACAACATTGAGCCAAGAAACCCTGAGAGCTACTTCAATTTAAAGAGAGATCCATACAAAGATAAGGTAATTTAATTATTTCTCTGAACAGGACTCTGTTAAATGCATTTGTTTTTATATTGGTGCTCCAATAATCTAATGTCTCAAAACTGTACATGTTTTCAGTTGCGCCGAGATTTTGTGGTAGATAGACGGCGAGTGAAGAGAGAGTATGATGAGTTCAAAGTGCGGATCAATGGCCTATCCACTGCAATAAAAAAACGGTCAAAAAAATTAAATGCTCTCGTGGATCACATAGACATGGAACGACGGTTAAATTTAGGAGAACATGAAGTGGAAATCCAAATTACGAAATCAAAAGCGACATGGATGGCAGATAACACTCAATGGGTCGGGACGTGGATTAAACCAACGAAGGAGCAGGCACGAAACGACCATGCTGGCATCATACAGGTCGGTCTTGTCATAATGTAGAATTCTATGGCACAATCAATGGAACAAATGGCTTGATAACAATTTTCATCAAGAACAAAGACATCATTTATTAAAAAAGGAAAAAAAATAATAACATAAATATTCCAGTATGCATATAATAAGAAGACAGAACAGAGCACATTACCACAAAATCTCTATCTTGGTGCTTTTCATTTTTTATAACCAGTATTCATGTTTCTGGAGTGGACAAGCTAATTAATTAGCTTCATAAATTGGGAATATAGGTGATGATAAGGCCCCCAAGCAATAAGGCGCAAAAAGGAACTGCAAATGGTAATTATTGTGGAGTTCAAATCAATTTTAGTGAGGTAGATGTGCGGTTACCTATGCTGGTTTATGTATCCCGTGAGATGCGACCATTTTATGACCACAACAAGAAAGCCGGTGCCATGAATGCCCTCCTTCGTTCCTCAGCCATCATGACTAACGGAACTTTCATACTAGATTTAGATTGTGCTCATTATGTCTACAACTCCAAGGCCTTGCGTGAGGCTGTGTGCTTCATGTTGGATCGCCGAGGTGATCGCGTTGCTTTCGTTCAATTTCCACATCGGTTCGAGGGGGTTGACCCTTCTGACCGCTACAACAACCAAAACAAGGTTTTCTTTGATATCAACATGCGCGGTTTAGATGGTCATCAAGGGCCACTATGTGTTGGCTCTGGATGCATGTTTCGTCGCATTGCCTTGTATGGTTTTGACCCTCCTCGATATAGAAAGTACCGTTCCTTTTGTGGATTTTGCTTACCCAGAAGAAGTATTGTCCAAAATCAAGTGAGCGAAAGCCAACAACTTCTTCGGCCATCTGGTGAATTTCCAAACAATGTGGCATGGCGAAGGATGTTTGGAACTTCATTTAGCTTTTGTGATTCGATCAGAAAAACCGAGCTGAACATTATACCATTTGGTGGTGAACAATCAAGCAATAGTTGGCAATCAGAATCAAGTCTAGTAACCATTCTTTATGAGCCACTAACCACAACCAAAGTTGCTGAAGCAATGGATGTTATTTCTTGCTGGTATGAAGAAAATACAGACTGGGGTCGATGTGTTGGCTGGGTGTACGACAAAATTGATCAAGACCTTATCACAGGGTATCAGATGCATACACGTGGTTGGCGATCAGTGTATCATATGACCAGACCAGCTGCCTTCCAGGGCACTGCACCTCTAAACCTCACTGATAAGTTGCACCAGGTAATTAAATGTGCACTTAATTATTCTAAATTTTGTTTATATCAATACTAAAGAACAACAAATAATTCGACTTCTTTACTCATACAGCTTCTCCAATGGGCAATTGGATCAATCGAGATATTCTTCTCAAGAAATAATGCACTTGTTGCAGGACCTCGACTGAATTTTCTCCAACGGATTGCGTACATAAATGCGAGCATCTATCCTTTCACCTCTATATTCCTTGTGTTATATTGTTTTGTCCCTGCTCTATCACTATTTACAAACCAATTCATAATAAAGAGCATAAATCTCACGCTTGTGGTATACCTCCTAGTCCTCGCACTGACTCTAGCAGCACTCGGAGGGCTTGAGATCAAATGGTCAGGAATTAGCATAGATGAATGGTGGCGAAACGAGCAATTATGGATGATTGCAGGTACTAGCTCTCATTTTGCAGCGGTGTTTCAAGGATTGTTGAAAGTATTCTTCGGTATACAAATTCGCAACAAATTGATCCACCGAAAAAACATAAACGATGACGACGGTGACGAGCTATATGAGTTTTATATCATAAAATGGACTCCGCTCTTGATCGTGCCGATCATCATCATAGCAGCAAATGCATCTGCAATAGCTGTTGGCATTAGCCACGGAATCTATGAGAAGAACCCAAGTTGGGGGAAGATACTCGGCGGATCAGCACTCAGTTGCTGGGTGCTAGCTCATTTTTACCCTTTCATGAAAGGGCTCACAGGAAAGCGAGGGAAAACTCCTGGCATCGTTTTTATCTGGGCGGGGCTTTTGTCAGGAACACTTGCATTGCTATTGGTGGCCATCAATCCGCCGGCAGGGGTCAACGGGGAAATTGGCGGTTCCTTCAGCTTTCCATGAACCTCCATCTCAATTCGCATAAATTAAATCTAAATTTAGAGAGTGTTTTTTTATTCCTCTTGTTGATTTGTTTCAACTTTCGAATTTAGATTCTGTTGAGAATGTATATACTTCTGAATGTAAAAGTACTTTTGGTACTTTGAACTCTGTACCGCACAATTTAATCTCTGGAAATTATAATTCAAACCAGAGTATGTGAGAAACACGACGGATTTCGAGTCTAACTTGTGTATATCTTGATCTATATGTAAGGATTTAATTTTAGAAACTTTTCATTAACATTCTCATCCATTTTAATTATAAATAAGTGTTTTTTTTTGGGAAATTTTTTTTATGCCACTCCAAAATATGAAAATTAGGAAATTGTCACCTCAAAACATGAAATTAGTTATTTGCCACTCTAAAATCATTAATTTATGAAATTACCACAATTATACATCTAATATACATATTTGATTATAATTATTCTGAAAAGTATTATATAAAAAAAATTTGGTATTTCCAAAATTACCCTTCCATTCCATTGAACAGATAAAATTATGAACTTCATCTCTCCAGTATCCTTTCCCTTCGCCTCTCTTTCACCCTTCCTCCCTCCGCCAGAACCCTAAACCCAATTTCGCCTCTTTCTTAATACTCATTTAATTTAGTTTTTTATCTGTAGTATCCATCCTTCCCCGTCTTTAGATACATCCAAGCTGAGGGATTTGGTTCGTCAGGCGAGTATATCTCAAAATCATGATGAAGGAACCGATTCAAACCATTTACCTTTTTTAAGGTTTGTGTGGTTTAATATCTTATATTACGAGATGTTTTTAGTATAATAATTTTATTTGGGGTATCTGGTATATTTTTCGACCATAATATGATCTATAAACAGTGGTCCATTCTCAATTTCGTCTAGACCCCAGAAAAAGGGAACGGTGCTCCACAGGAGATAGATACAATTGACTATCTTTTATTTTAGCATTTACAAAATATACAGGCTTATGCATGAAATTACCTTTGCGTCACAGGACAAGCCAACGTTTCTTAATCAGGTACTTAATCCCTGGTTGGGAAGAAATTAATATGTAAGATTTGCTAATTTTTAAAATTAATTCTTTTTCCCATGTTAGTTTTCACTGTAATTACAAGAGCGGAAATATTCTGAAATTAATATGTAAGATTTGCTAAATTTCTAATTTGAAATAAACTCAATGTTTTATAATTACAGGAATGAAAATGCTTTAATATGTATTTTTTTTATGCATTTTTTTTTGTATCATTCTGACTTTAGTTTAGCAAAAATCAAGAATCCAACTCAACATTTATAAATTACTCGCTTCAATAAATTTGTACAAACTCTCGATACTAATTAGAATAAAATTAAAATATCATAATATTTTATGTTACAGATGAAATGACATAAATTTTGAATTTAAAATTTTAATAATAAAAATTTCAACTCTCCTCTTCATCGAACATCTTATTATGCAATATTTAAGTAAGAGTACGGCTAGGCTACTATGGATAACATAAGGTCATCAGTACGACAATCTCAAAAATCTATCAAATAACTTTTAAACTTTGATCTAAGTAGCTCAGTAAATTGGTTATATAATGAATTTGTAGGATATGAATTTTTACATATTTGATTTTATTTTTACTATTTTTATGATGAGGAGAGTTCAAATGCCTCTATTTTTTGTGCTTCCATCATGCCTCCATTTTTAAAAACTAAAATAACTCAAAATTTGAAACTTAAAATTCAAAATAAAACCGTTGGATGTGATCTAATATTATTTTCTTTATGTGCTCATAAAAAATTATCACATTTCAATTTTGTTTTTATATGATTCAATAAGTTGAAAAATCAATGTCTAGAAATTATCCAAATTAGTACATTTTTAAAAAACTCTTGATGACAACGAAAACAAAATTGAAATGTCGTAATTTTTTACATGTGGATAGATAAAATAATATATATCACATCCAACGGTTTTATTTTGAATTTTAAGTTTCAAATTTTGAGTTATTTTAGTTTTATAAAATAGAGACATGATGGAGGCACAAAAAATGGAGGCATTTGAACTCTCCTCTTTTATGATTTATGAAAGATGACAAAAAATAACTTAAAAATAAAAAAAAATTGCTAATATTTTAGATTATTTTTTTGCTATCTTTCATAAATTATGAAAAATAATAAAAATTAGTATTCTACAAGTTCATTATATAACTAATTTACTAAGTTACTTAAAATTTATGTGAAAGATTTTTTAGACCGTAGTAGCACGAACTATTTTATGTTATTCATATCACTCAAGTCTAAGTAATGAACGTTACTTTTTGAAGTTGCATTGAATACTTGAATGAACAAGGTCTAGCAAGATCAAGTCGATGACAACGGGGCCCCACAGATTTTCCCCTCTCGAACCTTTGGTCGGCTTCCTCTCATATTTCTCACTTACTGATTCGCTTGAATGAACAAGGTCTAGCAAGATCAAGTCGATGACAACGAGGCCCCACAGATTTCCCCTCTCGAACATTTGGTCGGCTTCCTCTCTCATTTCTCACTCACTGGTTCGATCTATTACAGCCTGTTGTTCCCCCAGGGGCCCAGACACACAAAAAAGGTCATAGCAAAACCCTTCCCTTCCCTCGCATCACTAATTTCTCCAAAATTTTCATCCTCGCCGTCGATTATTTTCAAAATTTGGTTCAAATTTAATCGGTTTTTGACCGGCTTCTTTCTATGGGAAGCAGCGAGGCCGGAAATCAGTCGAAGGTCCCAAAGGCATCGCAATCTCAGGTAAGTAGCTTCAGCTGCTTTGTATTTCCGATTTATTTATAGTTTATTGCATTCAACCCTAGAAATTGCCTCAATTGCTAAACAAACTGTGTACCGGCGGTTCTAAGTTTGAAAGGATAATGTCACGAGGATCATTGGGACCTGTTCATAAGGATTTAAAGCTTACTTGAGAAGTATATTTGAACCATCCTTGGGTAATATTGGAAGAATAACCACTGTGGTTTATTCATTATTAGACAAAACTTTGTTTTGGCAAGGATTTAGCACAAAATAAGGCCTTGAGGAATGTAGTTTTTATAATAAAAGTCATAATATGAGCTTGACCGCTTGCCTGAGAACCTATGAATATCCAGAGAAGGAAGTGAAAAAATATTGTGCACTTGATTTGAAGTTTCATTCACTTCATGAGTAAATTGTTTTTTTTTATGACGGGAAGACCAATTTTGCCCCCATTATATCTTTATTTTTCCATGAAAACACTGGTGGTAACGAGAATTTTAGGCCTTGTTTAAGAAGTTGATACCAAACATCACGTCTTTAACTTCTATAAAGTAAAAAAGGTTGTCTTAGTTTATCTGAGTTCATATTTAAAATCCCAATTCCCAATAGTAAGATTGCAACTGTTTCCTTTTCTCCTGTTCAGGCAACTAGTGCATCCACCCCTGCAACACCAGTCTACCCTGATTGGTCGAGCTTCCAGGTTTTCATAAAAAAATCAGCTACCTTATTCCTATCAATTGTTGTATACATATATTTATCTTTTTCATTTGCTGATGTGGAATAAATTAATTTTTGCTATTATTCCTACATTGTTAGGCCTACTCCCCAGTGCCTTACATGTGGGGTGCTCAGGTTTGTGCTCCTTCAACTCTTTTTTTGTTCATTATACAGTACTATTGTCAATTTACATTAATCTACTTAATTATTTTATATATTTTGTACACATTAATCGTCTTCAGAAGAAACACATCTGATTGGGCTTGATATAAAGAAGAATTACTCATTTCAATTTCTTATTTATATTGTGAGATGCATATAAAAGAATTTCCCAAGTTTTATTGCGGGTTGATAAAACCGCAATATATGTTTCCTCAATCAAAAGGTGGGCCATATGGATCTTTCTCTCGTTCTGAAGGACAACAAGGTCACTCTCCAGTTTCATTGCTCGTTTGGAGTGCAGATAGCAATTTTTGCTTCATTAAATCTCTAAATGTGGTCATAGGTTGTTCATAGGTTCTTGTGAATGTATTTTCTGGTTTGATTTATTAATTTTATTACCAGCCTATGATGACACCATATGGGACTCCACCGCCGTATATGATGTATCCACCAGGAGGGATGTACCCCCATCCATCCATGCCACCGGTATGCAAATGTACACAGTACACCCAAACATATAAACAGAGACATTCCCTAATTTTTGCAACAGCATATGTAAAAGGACATTTCTTTTACAGGGAACAGGTCCTTATAGCCCCTTTGCGCCTCCTTCCAATGGAAACACAAATGACAATGTAAGTCTTAATTAACCTTTCTAGGATGTACTGGTTGGGACGAAAGAATACTTCCTTTGTTTCATTTATTCTCGAATACAGCTTGCAGCAGAAACCGAGCATTTGAAATAGGTTAATAAGCAGGCCACCTATGAAAAAAATTAATTAATATTTTCCTTTTAAAAATGTGAGTAGGGAGCTGCAGCTGCACCTGGTGGTTCTGATGCGGATGGTAAGTTGTGCGGATTTCAGTTTCTCGATTTGGAGACTGTTAAGTTACTCTTATTGTTATAATTCTAGTGCTATTTTTACTATTAAAGTCCTAGCATTATTTTTCTTATTGTTTTTGCTAAATAATAGGTAAGAACAGTAATGAACCAGGTAAAGCATCAGGAGCTTCTGGCAATGGTGTCATTGAGCATAGGTAGCTAACTGGTTGATGTATTATAAAAAAATTTATTGTTTTGAGCATTTAGCTATTTGCAAAAATGCATCGATATCTCAACATTTTGGGTGGAGGGGAATTCATGGTTGGGGAAAGAATATTAGAAGAGATAATAGTAATTTCCAGTCTTGTTTTAGTACCATGAATGTTGTTCTCCATGGTTATTTGGAATTGTGTGTGTTTTTTGGAACATAAGAAGGATTTTAGGAAGTTCTTTTTAATATAATGTCATTTTCTTGCTAGAAAGCAATATTTTGTTTCTAGTATACCCTACATGGTTGTCTCTCAGCTTCAGGTAACAAGCATTTCTTTTTATTTTCTTCCTTTTTTTTGCCTTTTTCTGCAGTGGTGAAAGTGGAAGTGAGAGTTCAAGCGAAGGAAGCGATGCTAATTCTGATAATGTCAGCATCAAATTATCCCAAAATTTGCATTTTTTTTTTATCCTACTTTGTATTGTGTGCTACTTAGGTTCTCCTTCTCTTTAGGTTCATTTTGTAAAAGCCCAATAGATATATTTGTTAGTGCACTTTTAAAAATAACAACTGTGAACATTTCCAGGATTCACAACCAAAAGCAAGTGCAAGACGAGAATCAAATGAAGGTAGGCTAAACAGCCTTTTTATATTCTATAACAAAAATAACGAATATGTTATTGTGACTGTATCAAGCACTAATAATAATATAATTTGTACCAGTCACCTGGAATAGTTATGCAATTAACTTAACTATTGCATTGAAATTCTATCACAGAGACCTCTAAAAGTGGAAGCCGATCACATGCAACTCAGAATGGTGCCAATCAGGTGGCAGGGACAATTGTACCAATACCTGCAACTAACTTAAACATTGGTCTGGACTATTGGTCTGGAACTCACGCAGCAGGTTCCTTTCCCACTTCTGTGCAAGCCAAATTGCCAACAACTGCAACTTCAGCTACTGTCGTTCCAATCCAGGTCTTGGAACAGTTCTGTTGTTATTTTGAGGATAAATGAGAGGTGGATTATTCATGTTTAGAATGATTGATAATCCAAATGATTTTTAGGATGAGAGAGAGCTAAAAAGGCAAAGGAGAAAGCAATCAAACAGAGAGTCTGCACGAAGATCCAGGTTGCGCAAACAGGTACCTTTTCTATTAAGGAGAGTTGTAAATTTAAAAAAAAAAAGGAAAAAAGAAGAAGAATGGAACACTACTTTAGTTTTAACCCTGTTTGACAAAGGCGATTGCACCTATATTTCACAATGGTTTATTTTATATATATAAGGCGGAGTGTGAAGAGCTTGCACAAAGAGCAGATGCTTTAAGAGAGGAGAATGCAAGTCTAAGAGAGGAGGTTGAGAAGGTCAAGAAGAAACAAAAGGAATTACTTGCACAAAACAAGGCTCTAAAGGTATTAATATACTTGCTAGTAGTAATGAAACAATCTTAACAAGTTCAAGAGCTCATCAACGTTGCACTTCTTTTTGGCATTCAGAGAGTCCAGTTGGTAATAACTGTGTAGTAGCCTTTTACCTGCTGAACATCAACTTGGTTTGGGCATAAAGGCGGTCTAATATCAATTATTTCTTACCAAACTATACATTGTTTAAGATTATGTCACATAAAACCCTTTAATTTCCCTACACCCTTTACATGGGACTTTAAATTGAAAGGTACTGATGCAAGTGGGAACCCAGTTCAATTTTAGCTGGCATTACTGTGTGCCCTGCGAAATGCCAAATAACATTTAAAGTGAAGAAAATCATGAAAATTGTACTAAAATAGAAAACATCATGCTCACGGAAGACATGAAAATGATCTTAGGCACTTTCATGCTTATACTTCAGAAGATGTCCGTAAATACTGTTCTGGTTTCTCTCCTCAGTGTGAGTAAGAAAAGATGTGCTCTGAATACTTTTTTGGAAGAAAAAAGCACGGCAAAGACCTCACACCAGCAAAACTAGCTATTTCATGGTGACATGTCGTTCCCTTTCTACCACTGGCCAATTTCATTGAATCCTGTCAGGATTTCATGGCTCGATGTTTATAAAGGATTACTAAACCAGGAAGAGGATGATACAGTAGTAGTGGAGAGGAAGTGGCTGATTTGCCTGCTATGTGCCCAAGAACAATAGTGCTATAATGTTTTGAGCTATTTCTTTCTTTGCCCTAGTGAGCTTGCTTGGACTTTCAATGTACTAGTGAATAGTGATGACCCAGTGGCTATCCCTATAAAAAATGTATGTTGGTACCGCGGTATAAGAAAGGAAATAGGTTTTAGGGTTTAGGATTGGCAGGGATAATCAGGACTAGGACAGGAAGGTTTTAGGGTTGGCAGGGATGTCCAGTCCCTAAAACTATTGAATGGGGTATAATCAGTGAGTTAATCGTATGGCTTTATCCTCACGTAATCAGATAAAGCCTAGTCTCATATTATCTTTTTCGGCATCACTAGGTGTGTTGTTCCAACCTTCCCCTCACTTGCCCATCACATTGTTTCGAATTCCAAAAATTCTCGAGAAGCTGATAACTAGGTGGAGACCTCGTGTATCCAAAAAGATTGCCTTAGATCCTTTCTGATCCTGCTTTGCTAGCTTAAAAAGGAATAAAAGAGATCCTTTCTCAGTTGATCTGTGATTTCCCCATCTGCTTCTGTTGTGTAGAGAAAAATCGTTCTTGTGTTTAATAGTACTTAATAATGGTATAATAATCGCTTTTTATTATAGAGTTCTATTGAAAAACAAAACATACTTTAGTATAATAGGGCCTTCCTTGGATCTGAACCTAACTATAGGAGGGGTATAGACACTACCAACCAGTGTTATGAAAACCGGACCGGACTGACAGTCTAACCAAAAAAAACGGGACCCGGATGTCTTTCCGGTTTGGTTCGTTTAGAACAATTGTGCAGTTGAACCGGTGAAATCCGGTTTAATGGACTGGTTTTCAGAAACCGGAAGCTTGGTTTTAAAGAAATATTGGCTTTAAACGGTTCAATATGCAAAGTTCAAACTTTTATATTGTTGTGCATTAAATGAGAAATAGTACTAGCTAGTATACTAGCCCTGCTTTGCTGTTGTCTATTGGTAGATTCAAATTTTATTCTTTTAGCATATTTTATTTTATCATTATGAAATTTACACGTACTGGACTTTAGTTTCTTGGTTATATGTTTTGCTATCCTTTTAAACTTGCTGTCTATCTAGGCTATAGTTTGTTAGATGCATTTAGTGTCCTTGATTTTTGTATGCTCTATTGTAAGCCTTTATGTTGTTTTGTGCATTAGGATTGCTATATTGTATGAACAATATTTGTTTCAAATATGAAACAGTTGGGGTTACCCACTTTTATCAAAAAAAAAAAAAATTATGAAATTTACACATAAAACCTTACATTTGATATATTCTAAATTACCAGTTATGTATTACAGTATTAGTATAAATATTTATGTATACATATTTTCTTTAAAACCTTACAATTATTATTGTTATTATTAATATTATTATTATTATTAAAATTAATATTAAAATTATTATTATTATTATTATTATTAAAATTAATATTCATATTCATATTCATATTATTATTATTATTATTAATATTAATCTAATTGTCATTATTTTTTTGTTGAAATGCTTTATCTTTCATTGGAATATCACAATACTTATCAAATAAGAATGAAAATTGTGGGTTATTAAATTCTTTCACCTTAAAAAAAAAATTCAGTCATATTTTATAAAAAGTACTAATTTATTTTATTTAATGTTAAATTTGAAATATATGTATAAATTTACTCTTAAATTATATTTATAACAATCCTCATATCTCATATATATGTGAGTATTTAAATAAAACCAGCAACTAAACCGGTTGAACCACCGGTCCGACCAGTAAACTGTTGACCCGAAGCTTTATCGGCTTAGTGTCCGGTCTAGTTCTGATAACATTGCTACCAATTGCTTCAAATGGCATGTTTGATCATTTTGTAGTGATATATGACCTTTTAGTGACCTATCAGCATAGATGAATTATCTTTTAGTTATTTTGTTCTCGATGTTGCAGGAAAAATTGGGTCAAAAACATAATGGAGACGCAAATGAAGCATAGCAATATTGAAACAAAAGACACTGAGACCGAACACATCTTTCAAACTAAACATCAGATGACAAGACTTCTAATATCATTTGTATTCATTTACTATAGAGTAGTGTGAGTGTATGAATAACAGGCAGTACATAGTAACTTTTTATTTAATTTAATATGTATTAAACTGTCCGTAGGTAGCTTAGCTAGTGAGCTGTTTTCTGTATTGGACATTCCTTTGTGTTGGTGCTTGTATTTTTTTTTTCTTAAGATTGACCACCATGTGAATACTTTTTTTTTACTTTTTTAACGACAGCTGCAGTGTGTTTAACTTTTCTTTTTTTCCAATGATAAACTCACTAGATCAGCTACCTTTTTCCAGTGCTGCTTTTATACGTTGAAACTTAGTATCAAATAGTATTACGAACAGTTCGCTCTCTTCTTCACTATATTAAGTATATCAATTCGAATTTTAGGTTTCCAAAAACGCCAGAAATAGGCAGGAAACGTATGAAACCTAAACTATCTATTTCAGCCTTGAACAAAGTGGAGGCAAATTTAGTCATAACAGCAATTGCAGGCTATTATGTTATCTCAACTGGTGCGACAAGGGCTGGTTAGGCATCTATGGCAAAATTCCTGGCAGTTTGGGCCAACATATCACACATTTTGGGCCTCAAACCAGCTTTGTTCATACAGATCCTCAGCCATATAAAAAGGAAAGGAAAACTAATATGCTAGTACTTGCTATCAAAATGCAGGACACTTGCTCCCATGGGCCACAGGAAACTAAGATATACACCGATCTATAGTATTACTATAGCATTACACATGGCTACAAAATGGGGAAGAATATACTGAGTATCTTTCTTAGCAGTGCAGCAAAAAGGAACACCTTATCTCTATAAGCCTTCTTCCCATAAAAGAACCAATAATTGATTACATATTTTCCATAAGCTACTAATTACAACAGCCAACTCCAAAGGGAATCACCAAAGTTTTCATGCTGAGTGCAGATGGGACACATACTGCAAATGCGGAGCCTGGGTATAGTTTTCTCCTTTAGGTTAGCACTGAAACAAAAGTAATAAACCCTGATGTTTATTCTTTAAAAATTCAATAAAACAGAGAGAGAGAGAGAGTTGTTAGGGCCTAAATCAAGATCATCCACTCAGGTCTATGTAACCACTAATGACAAGAACAGTTCTGTACAACACGCACCTGAGGCTTACTATTTGAAGCCATATTGCTATCAAATGAGATAACCTAATAGCTTTTCAGACTAGCATACGAGCATACAAAGCCATCTAAATGAGGCCTAGCCTGGTAGGTTCTCGCAGTGGAGTGGAATATTGCACAAGAAAGATAGGTAGACAAAAGAAACTGCACTATACCTCCTATTAAGTCCCCTGTGATCGTTTCAGTGGAAAACAAAAACACAAAAGAGTGTATCCTTTCAGAACTGAGAGGTATCGCCATTTGTCACGGTGACATTAGATGAGGTCAGCAAAGTTCCACGAAACCCTTCCTCTTCCTGTTGCCCTGACTTCCCATCAGTGATTTCATCTGCTCAAAAAAATACCAAAGATGTAAGCAAAAGAAGAGGAGGTTCGCAAATTACATCCCATGCTCTACAAATTTATATACACCACCCAACAGAAAAGATCCACCATATTATTAGGCATTTTCAGTAACACCCCAACTTTCAAAACAGAGCTAAAATGAAAAAAAAATGAGCCACATTCAATTGACTAAAGTAACCTTATTCATAGTGCATTAGTATGTAAATCTGGAACCTGACATTTAAGTTTGATTGTGTGGATCTTAGATAATTTTGTGGTTTGGGAGAGACAGAAGACTATTGGATGGTTGCTGGTACAATATATATAAATATGATCTGTCTCACAGGTATACAAAATGTTGAAGTCAGTTAAAAAATTTAAAACTAGCAGGTCTTATTTGCAAATGAGAAATATAAAGACATACAAAGGCAGTAGTCAGCAACAGATGGGATCAAGGCAGATAAATCAATACAAGAAAGTATTAGTGATTCACCTGCAATATCACGGTTTTCATGAATCTCAGAATCCTTAACCCAAAGCACGTCTCCAGGAAATATATTTTTGTCAGCTAGGGTAGCCATGTCCCCTTCTATCTCCACTTCCCCCTTGTGCAACTTCTGGTTCTCCTTCACAACCTATATTATTTTCACTTGTATTATGTACTGCAAACAGGAACTTTGTGCTTTTGTAAATACTAAAGCACGCCAATAATTTTTGATACTTTTAGAGAGAAAAAAAACACCCATAACTAAAATGATCAAAGACGGAGTTGCTTAATATAAAGAATAAAAAAATCTTTTGCTAAAATTCACCATATATCTTGAACCTATTTAGCCCTCACATAATGATTCTATCATAATTGAATTTATATCTTTATTTTTTTCCTCTTATTCTGCCACATTTATCCAGAACTCTTGAACCCAATCACTTCTACTCGAGAAACAAAAAGAACACAGCTAGATTATTCCTTTCTCCAATTAATATGGGTTTTGCAAATAAAATAATGTTTCTCTTTCGAAGATACCAATCAATCAGTAACACAATTCCTATTAAAATTGGAAGACGTACCCCAAAAGCCTCCCAGATCATCATCTTGAGTTGGTATACAGAGGTGGTGCATGACACAGTGAGGTTAATATTGTTTCCTTGACTGCCCTTGCGAGCACGCTTGGAAGTGCGCCTCTCAGGATCAAATGAAGCTGAACCTTCTCGAATTGATTTTGGTGCTTCCTTGCCACGCACCAAAACGACCGTGATGTTTTCATTAGCATAATTCAGCTTTTCCATCAATGCATGGCTCTCCCTTTCACCAATACAAACCTCACATACCTACCCAAAAGTTCGATTGAGAAAATGCATAATTTGTTTACTCCAAACATGATGTTGTTTTACAAATTTTTAAATATACAACTTCAAAGCACAAGCAAAGCAGATAATGACTGCCTGATAGATGCATAGTCAAAAGACTACCCTAGCCACAGCAGAAAGCTACAAAAGATAATACTGAAAACTTAATATTCTAATGCTGCCCCGAGGATATTTGATAATCAATAAGTATTCACTTGTCTGGTTGGGTTTCATTTCTAGCCTACCCCAACTTGTCTGGGACTTAAGGCTTGGTGGTTGTTGTTGTTGTTATTATAAGTATTCACTTGAACAATTTTAAAAAAAAAAAAAAGGAGTCACACACAGAGTAGGGATAAAAAATGTGCACCTCAGGTTGGGTCTTAATGTAGGGTCTGCGAACCTCTAAATTATTGTCGGGTTCATCCATATTATCTGTATCCTCAACAGATATAGGTTCATCCTTGCAAGGACCCACTGACGTTTTCTCTTTGTTAATATTGTTGTTATTATTATTTTCATCTTGAGAAGTGCTAGTAAAAACTATCTCGCAAGATATTTCCTTTGACTCTGGTACACTCCATTCTTCACAAAATAGAACCCAGTCTGACTTCGGTATTATTGTTAATCCATCAGTCTGTAATATTAGAATTAAAGAAATAGAAAATGTTTTATCAAGAAGAATTATATTTAAGATAAATGGCATGGCTATAAAACAAAGTAGACTTACTGAGGAGGTTTTCTGAGTGATACTGCCACGCTTGTATACCAGTTCTAGGGGCCTATCCATCAATTTTGAATGCTACAATCCAAACCACAAACTAATCATTAAAATATTTATGTAAAATTGGTAAAAACGTAAGTCAATGTTGAGCCGATTGAGGCATAATTGCACAACTAAAACAAAAAAAAACTTATTTGAGGTGAACCCAAACCTTGATCTTTAATTTAGTCTAATTTACAAATTTTGAAAATCTTGATTTGGACTAATTTGAGGAAGAAAATAATCAAAACTAGGGAGATGCTACCTCCATATTAACCATGAATAATAATTCAATAAAAGAAAGAAAAAGGAAAAGGAAAGGAAAGCAAGCAAACAAAAAGACAATTTACCTTCTCACACACAAGGGAATCAATGATGACTTCAAGACTATCTGGTTCTGGTGAAGAAGAGATATTCTTCCCAGTGCAAGTGACAAAAGTCCTCCACTTAGCAAGCCATGAAGCAGGGACTAGATTGTAATTCTGCCCAGGGTTAAGCACAAGGCTTTTCCCTGAAATCAATTTCTCATGATTTTGCCTGTGTTTCATCTTGGTTGCCCTGCAAATTTTATTGCAAAATGAGCAAATACTATACTGGCCATTTCCACTCAGAATGAGGCAGTACGTGTTGCAGGACTGGACCCTGATTACACCATAAAAACCAAAAAACACCAATGCAACACATACAGAAACTTTACTAGAATGGTAATATTACTTAAAAGGTAATTATGGTTCAAGTATTTATGTTGAATTAAGAGTTTACTCAAACATAAGGTACAGTAATATAAAAGTTTTACCGAAGGTTGCCTTCCACACATGCAACCTCAGAAAGCTCTTGAGTACAGATTTCACATGGCTGTGTATCAGTCGGAAAGGTCAGTACATCATCCATGTCCACTTTGTTGCTACTACGAGTCTCATACAGAAAAAGCCACAAGTCTTCAGGTACTGAAACCCGCTTTGCGCCAGAAGCCACCTCAGGTAGAAGGGTTCCATGGGGGCAAGTAAGGGATGATGTGGGGCCAAGTTCACTTTCAGATTGCTTCTCGGTGTTTTTTCTCTTCAACCAGTGCATCAGCCTAAAAGTGGGTTATTTTACATGACAGAAATTAGTCTCAAAACCCAAGTTCTTTTTAAAATAGAGAAGTCACCGAAAATGGAGCAAAATAGAGGTAGGGGGGCAAAAGTGAGAGGAAAAGAGAGACTAACCAAGTCCTGGAAACGAAGTAGGAAGGGTGATCAGAAGATTTGCCTGCTAGAGCATACTCTGCCAGCTGCTTTAAAGAAGCCTTCTTGTCACGGTATACATCTGCTGACACTGCACTGTGGGCCCCCTCCTTCAAACACTCCGCACAATAGTCCTCATTACTTAATGCAGGCCCCCCTCCATACTACACCAAAATTTCAAGCATACCGGCAAGCTTTAAATACGAAAGAGTGTTTTACTTGGCATGTAAATAGTGAGTGCAATTTCACATCCCAAGCAAAAGAATATATATCGTGCATACTCCTAAGAAGAATAGCGAATGTCACACATACTTGCAAAAAATGGATAAAATTGTACTCATACGCACAATTTTGTTGCCCATTTGCCTAAAAAGCTGCACAGCACCACAAAATACCCCCCTCGTTCCTCATTACATACCACAATATAAAGGAGAAAGAAAAGAAGCACAATTCGAGAAGTCCTTAAATAAATTAGGAAAGAAGACCCATCAGTGATATTCTTAAGAGAGCTGCACAATATATTCTCATTTTGCAGGGAACACATGATTATTCCAATATATAGTACAGTAGTGAAAGAATGCAAAACATAATACCTTAGATTGCAATAATTGCCATGCCATTGCAGAAATGCGCTTTGCAGAGTTAACTTTTGAGACAGGTATCTTCCCATGCACACATTGTATCAAGCTATTGTCTAGATCCCTACACACACAAAAAAAAAAGTGTAACATCAATACATCATCAGTTTCAAAACTTCATTACATGCTGGTCAAATTAGGTATGCCAATTGTTAACCAATACCCAATTAAGGCCGAGTCAATGAGATGTCAGATCAAGGTCAGAAACTTTTACCTATGGCATGCCAAGTTGGGTTCAACCTGACTCATTTGATGCCTCATTTCAGTTTTCTTTTGTTGTAGCCAAAAGATAAAATAAAAAAGGCTAAATTTTAACTGTCAATTTATTTCATCAAGATCAAACAAAAGCCAAAATATATCAAAAGCCAATCATTTTGACACTTGACGATATTAAACAATCAGCAAGACCCGGAACGACCTAAAAAGGGGCCTTTTAAGTCTGAACCTTAAAGGGGATAAGTGATTCCACCAATTTAAGAATAGAATCAGACCCAAAAGGTATGGCTCAATGCAGGTCAGATTCTTTACTGGCTAGCAAGTACTGCTGTCCTTCCTGATTGACTTTTTAATAAGACAATGCCCACACAATCCAACACATTGGCACTCCAATATCAAATCTTATAGCTGCAACACATGATAGAGAGCAGGGTGGGGAGAAGCAGAGAGGAGAAGAAGAGACTCACGGAGGGTTGACAGTATCAGCCCACTGACGAAGCCACTCAGCAGAGATCCAAAAGTACATATCATCACCAGCCACAACCGGTGCCTCTGACAGTACCGACTTGACCTCCTCACGCCTCTCAGTCACATAAGCTAGCTTCTCATCCTTTGTTTTCTTATACTCCTCACCCCCCTTCTGGTACTGTTCATTCAATTTTTCTATCTCCTCGATGAGATGGCTCGGAAGAGAGGCACTCGTTTTTCCATTGGTACAAGCACTGAAACCAGTACCAGTTTCACAAAGTTTGTACATGAGCATGTATGCATCAGTAGAAGAGAATATTTCTTCTTCCATACCATTTTCTTCAGCATGACTCTTCCCATTACTCGAAGGAGAGTTAACCTCCAATTTAGTATTCTTTTTATTTTTATCATTACTGTTATTTTCTTTTTCTCCAAATGGGTGGGACCCAAGTATGGAGACTTGCTCGTCATCAAACTCCCACCACTGTGCAGTTAACTCATCCTTTATATGGGCCACATAATGGCCTGAGTTTACTGTTGAGCCTTTGTGGATGAGTATTGCAGACAGCTCATATGTCAAAGGGGATGGTGAGCTCGGAACAGAAGAGTCAGCTACAGCTAGCCGCTTTGTCATGTCAAGTCTCTTTGGGAAACCAAATGATGATATTATCTTTTTCTTGGTTGTTGTCTACAAGAAAGAAAAGGAAAACCAGAAAATGAGAATGACATTATATTTAACTCATGCTGCTGTTTGAGATACTATTGGAAAAGGAATATTTGGTAATGCAACCAAAATAGTGAATGGCACAAGTTGCATTTCACCACATGGATCAGAAAAGGTACATAAAATTGCAGAGAAACTACCTTTGGAAGGAACACATATCGCTTCAGTTGGAAATTTAGTACAGTTGGTAGAGAACGAAGCTTGATGCAGCGGGTCGCATCAACCCTGGCACGGCAGGACTCGCAGTAATACTGGTTCTCTCCTTGCAGATCTTCTATGCTTAAATATTGATCTAAGCTCTCATCTAGGGTTTTCAAGTCCTTAATGTTCAGCTCAAGCTCATAGAAATCTTCCATTTTAGATGACGCCTCTGAATCCTTTCCACACTTTGAACACCTGCAGAACAAAACATTTGTAAGAAATCATAAATATGCAAATGAAGAAAGGATGAATGAAATTGATCAATCACTAAAAGATATCCACAAATGCATTTCATTTGATATGCTATAATAAATTTATAGCATAGTTGTCCTAAATATAGATTAATATACCAATATGCAAATGTTATGCTCTTTGTAATATGCACCGTTCAATCCATATTGTATACCTATTTTATATAAATTTAACCAAGGGGATTGTTGGTGCCCATTCTCCGATTCTTGATGAAAAAACAAATTTTAGAACTTCAACTCATGTACCCATACATGATGCACTAGTAACTTCGTTTCAACTCAAAACTCTTGCACCAATTACATTAATCTCAACAAACATACTAATACTTTTGACATTAAATAAGTGGCATTCATGCAAATAACTAAGATTCAGGGGCATCATTTAAAGTTGTACCTTGTCACGTGCGAAACACTGCCCCGAAACAAATCCTGAACAATAGTCTGGGCCGAAGGTATCTTAGAATGGCCAAGGGACCTCTCCAGTAGAGAAAGGAACAGAGTCAAAAATTCATGACTATCCTGTTGTACCCCATTATCCAGTTCCAAGGTCTTAATAAAAGGCGCCGAGTCAATAAACCCCATCTTGCTCGAGTGCAATTGTGCAAACAGCCTTGCCAGCTGTCCCAAAACTGGGACCTGGCTCAGTGTTTCTGGTTCAAGTGAAAAAATGCCCGCCCGAAAGGAGGTGTTCATGTAGAGGCACTGGAGTATGCTATTAGCATAACAGGTTGCACCAAGGTTTGTCAGACCAGCCGGAGTGTCCACTGAAGACCTCAGGTCCTTACATGGGTCTGGGCCTAGAGAGAGAATAAGGTCTTGGTTTTTTTGCCACAGGCCTGATTTTCTGTGGCCGTTCGATGGGGGGATTAGAGCACAGAAGCAATTAGGGTTGTCTTTTGAGTTCACACGGCAACCCTGACACACTGGCTTCCCGACTGAGTATAGCTGGTTGATGTCAGGTTTTCTGATCTCGCCTGTCAAATGGATTCTCCTGTTAAGAAATCATTCAAGGAATATCATTATAGGGCAATAGCAAATGGAATATGTTCATTGGATATGTGATCTTTTATGCCCCCGGAAAACATGGAAGGCAGAGGAACATTAAATGGATAAAAATTAAAAAGGTAGAGGAACATTGGATATGTGATCTGACAATCCTTGTTATCTCTTGTTGCAAGGTATACAACTATACATAAAATTGCCCCTTTGAAATATGACCTCGTTAAGTTGAGAAATTCATTTAAGACTTTGGGCCTGTTTGATGTGCTATAAATTGAAGGAAAAATAAGAAATTTCGAGCAAGCAGGTTTCCATCTATTGTTTAATTGCCTAACTTTCCAAGAAAATATATTTAGTTGAAATGCTTCTTTCCCTGTTGTCATTCTTTCTGTTTTCTCTCAAATTTGAGCAGAAAACACAAAGTTTTCCTTTGTTCTCTCCTAAATAAGCACTCTTCATAACTTCTCGCTTTTCTTTCTTTCACTCTCACTTTGCCTCCTTTCTCTCCTTACCTGCTTCTCCCTCCATCCCCTTTCCTCTCCTTACCTGCTTCTCCCTCTGTCCGCATCCTCCTCTTCTCTTATTCAAGCCGATGCCTAGCATATTTCAAACTTCTGTAAGCATCGCTTGCAGATGTGCAAGATTGCACAATCTGGATGTAAATCCCTCAATCTCCTCAATATTGGTATTTGTTCTTAACCTTCCTGTTTTGGGGATTTCTTAAAAAACCCATGATTTTCTCAATTTCAGACAATTTTTATTGTGGAACTTACTTATAAGGGCCCAAATGTAGTTATTATGCAATGTTCTTATTTAACTTTTCATGAAAGACTCGATTTCTTGCTCAAATTCTAGGGTTCTATTTACGCGAACTTCCCCTTTTGTGTTGAATGTCTTGATAGTTACAAAATGTTTGTAATATTAGGACTGATGCCTAGAATGAATTAAGGGGTCATGTATAAATAATTTATACAAGATTCACATTATAACCAGCCCGAAGAAATGGAAGTTTAATTTTTCATTTTTATTTAAAGCTATATCATCACTTGTGCCAGTAACAAATGTAAGAACCATATTTACTCGTGAAAAAGTTGATATGAAAATCGTGAAGATCAAATTTGACGAATGCAAACAAATCCATTGCTTCTTCTCTATTAATTTTCATGTCAAAATCATGTTGCTTTGCTGATTCGAGAAGCATAAACAAACAAAAAAACTTTGATTTGTCTTTACATTTGCAATCCGTTTGTAATGGTGGGAAGTAGCTTATACTAAATTCATAACCTCTCAGCAGTTTATTTCTGTTGAACATATTTCAATTGTTCCTATTTATACTCAAGCTGCTTGTATTTCATTGGGTAATTTGTGTGTTTTATATCTTTCAAACTTCTAATAGTTCTAATGGTTTGGCCTTTTAGTTTAATGCCTGTTTGAGTGTTATTTCTTTCCATTTTTAATAATGTGATTAGTGTCGTTGAAACCATATCTGTTTTCCTTCCTAAATAATTTAAGCTTATATCAAATCAAACACCATAAAACTCTTCTTGGAAATCTTTTATTCCCGCATATCAAACATCACATTGAGAAACTAAAGTCACAGTAACCCTCGACACTAGAATAATGCATTTTGTAGGATCCCATATTTTCTTGCACATCAAACGGGACCTTCATCAGAAAACAACAATACATGAAGGGGGTAAAAACAAACCAAAACAACAACATATACATTGAAAACCTAAAATCCGCAAGGCACCAAAATATATTTAAGGTAATCCTATATGCAATGCTAATAGATATTATAATGCCTACTTTAAAAACTCTTTTTTGTAACCATTTTCCAACCTCTTGACTTGTGCAAAACAAACTTGAAAGTTAAAATTTTAAATGTAAATGTTTGGCTAGTCAAGTAGATCAAACCCATCGATTCCAATTCATCAATCAAAGCAAGACCAACACTTTTTTTTTAGGATAAAAGTTCCCAAAAGCACTTGGGGAGCTCATAGTAGCTTTACTCAAAATATAATACAAGAATATTTAAAAACAATAATTTACAAAACCGAACTTACTTTTTGAACTATGATAACACTGCTGTAAATCTAGAGAGGAGCAAGAGGAGATATTTCAGGCTTTAAAACAATTTCTATCGGATCAACTAAGTTTAATACGATGTGAGAAAAGGTGGTGTTAGGTTAAGAATAGTGCATAGTTACAAAAAGGAAAAGGTAAGGTGGAAGAGAGAAACCATGTGAAGGACCCAAATAAGAGAAGAGAGAAGGGCAACAAAGTCAGTACGCTGCCTTGCAGTGATGAAATTGACACCGGGTTAAGAAAAAGGAATCCACAAGGAGCAACCATTGAATTAGTGGATACATGATATCCAGCATATTATAGGTAACGGCATACAGATGCAGGCAAAGCACAAGAGAAAAAATAGTAATAATTAATTTCTATCTTAATGATAGGTATTACTTTCAAAACTTGAATGGCCCTAGAATATCGAACTTACAATCACAAAAATTCCATATCAGGCTTCCAATAGAATTTCTACAAAAATAAAAAGGAATGTTACTCAAAAGTGGACAAAATTAAAACCTAAAAAGGAAAAAAAAAAGAAAGAAGCATGATGTTCATTGTGAATGAAGTTTTTCAAGGATTGCAAACCCTAATTAATATTGGTAGGTCTTTGGGTCCTTCTATAACTCCATTATTTTCTCACTTCAGTCGCAGCAAAAAGTAGTAAATGAAAAGGTAAAATTATCAAACCTTAGAATTTCAGATAAAGAACCCTCCAAGCCATCAGGCTGCTGATGCCTCTTGTTTTTGTTACGTGTGCTCGGTCGGCTCATTTTTCTTCCTGTTTGTTAACTTTTCACCATCCAATATTTTTGTCCTGCAGTTTATAACAAAAAGTATTCACCGAGTTTATTCAATTCAGAGTTTCTGCGCTATCTAAAGCACTCCATTTCTGGCTTCTCTTCTTTGGCACTTCTCTAAAAGGTTTGTACTCAGTACTGTCCATCTGCTTTGCTTGCTTGAACTAAATCATTGGTCCTCTGCACTGTAAGACTTCACAACACTTCATGTAAGGTTCTGCTACCATTTCCTTCTGCAATAACCAATTCGCACCAAGTAAAAACCTCTAAGGCCTCCGTCAATTTGGTCACTTATCTCTTTACTGGGTTTAAGATCGAATTAAGGACATCACAGGCCTACAAACTTTGGGACTGTTTTCTGTTCAACACAAGCTTCTGACCCCAGTATTATGTTCAAAGGTAACAGCAATTGAAACCTTATCTCAGAGTTGTACATCGCAATTACATCCAATTGAGAATCTAATTACAAAATTTCAGCTAAACTTCAGGCAGGAGCCATTCTCACAAAAAGAGATAACAGGGAAAATTGAGTATACACAAGAGAGCGATTGACCTTCGTGGTGAGAGTTGGAAGCTGGCGAGAGGAGAATAAGGAGAAATTGGAAGGGGAGATGAGGCGAAATCGGAAGGATCGGAAGTTGATTGATATACTCCAAGCTCTTAAACCTCTTCCGACTCTCTCTCTCCCTCTCTCTCTCTCTGTGTATATGTTTCTCCTTTCCGCTAACCCTCCTTTTGCCTGCTAACTGTTTTCTACTCAACAAAGTACGCTCTGTCTCGCACGGTTTGTAAGGCGAGGAGGAGGAGCGGCAGGGAGAAGAGGCGATGGAGGAGAGATGCGGACCGGGCGGGTGCGGAACTGCGGATGCGAGATTCTATTTTGTTAGGTTTACAGTTTACTAGAGGAGGGGTTACTGTTACGGTGTTACCTGTTCCGTTCCGACTCGGGTAGTCGGGTACAAGCCGAATTCTACCGGATCCGGATCAATTGGTAATGGTTTTAAGTCTGACATTTTTATTTATATATTAAATAAAAAATTCGAACTGTGCTCACGTTAAATGAGAATTTATAAAATACCCAAACCGACCAAAATATAACTGGTTTCTATTTTTATTTAAAACTGGTTATTTTTTAACCGCTTCTCTTCTTTTTTTTAAAAATATTATGATTTATTTACTTTTATATTGAAATATTATAAATATTTTTTATGTTTCTTCGAAAATAGATAAAATGTTATATAATTTGATTTATTATAAATATTACAATAAATAACTTGGATCAATATTTTTAGGTCAAATTTTTTTGTTGTTGTAAGAAAAATTAAAATATTTATTTGTTTGTTATTAAAAAAAAACGCTTTGAATCTGAGTTATTGATCCCGGTTCAAAAGTCAATTATAGGTAAATAGATAAAATATTGCGATCCTTCTAGTACATTTAATTTTTAAGATTGTGTATCTATTTTGAAAAAAGAATTTGTAAGAGATGATTTCATCTCACACAACTCAGATTAAATTTTTATTTTTTTTAAAATAGAAATACCACAATATTTTATATATTTATCTAGAAATGACTTTGGAACCGGGATCAATAACTTAAATTCAAAACATTTTTATTTTTTCAATAACACACAAGGAAATATTTTTATTTTTTATACAACAGCAAAAAATCCAGATTATTTGTTGCAGTCCCTCTTATAAATTAAATTATATAGTATTCTATTTATTTTCAAAGAAATATAAAATGTATTTCTAATATTTCAATACAAAAAATAAATAAATCATAATATTTTCTAAAAAAATTCAAAAAAAATAAAGAAAAAAATTTCTCTCACAAAATCATCATTACTCTATTCAAATTTTTTTTCAAAATAGATATCCATATCTTAAAATTTAAATGTACTAGAAGAATCACAATATTTTATGTATTTATCTAGAAGTGATTTTTGAACCGAGATCAATAACTGAAATTCAAAGCATTTTATTTTTTTCCAATAACACACAAAGAAATATTTTAATTTTTCTTACAACCGCAAAAAATCCGGCCTGAAAAATATTAATCGGGGTTATTTGTTACAGTCTTTCTAATAAATCAAATTATATAGCATTCTATCTATTTTCAAAAAAATATAAATAATATTTCTAATATTTCAATATATAAAAAAATCATAACACTTTCCAAAAAAAACAAAACCAAGAGAGAACCAGCTAAAAATTGACCGGTTCTGAATAAAAATTGGGATCGGTCATGTTTTGGCCGGTTTGGATATTTTTATAAATACCCAACAATGGTGAGCAATATTTAGAATTTTTTATTTAATGTTGGATATTAATAAAAATGTCGGGGTTTTAAGTTTAACCGTCAACAGATTATCAAGCTTGATAATTGAAGTGAGACAGTTATAAATGAATTCGCATCCTCTGAGATATATCACCGCCTGGCGCCTGCTGACTTTTTGAAAAATCTCAACGGTTCAAATACGTTCTGCGCGAATCTCAAATCACTCAGATATCTCAGAGGATGCACACTCGTTGTAAATTCGATCAAATGTTGAATCAGAGTCGTTTAATTCGTACAGGGATTCGTACATATTTAATCTACACAAATTTTAAATTTTTGTACGAATTTTGATATTGATTGCACAACCCTGACTCAGTACAAAACCGAATTGAATCCAAATATCCAATACTCATCTTACCCACCAATATCACCAATTTCCCCGGTAATTATCCATAGTAGCAATTCCAATTTTCTATCCTCTTAGAGGAATTTTTTTTATAAACCATAAATAGAAAGTTGAAAGATAGGAAATTAATATGATTATTTCAGAATTTCGAAAAACCATAAAAACCGAGAATTGATCTCGGTCTGAAATTTTTTTTCTTCAAAAAACTCAAATTCAGTTGAAAGATAGGAAATGGCCGCACGGTCAACTGTGACCAAATTGAGTGAAAAGTTAAAAAAAAAAATGAAAAAAATGGAGAGACCCAATCTTAATTTGGGTCTGAGGGAAAACAAAATTTCAAACCGAGATTAAGTTTCGGTTTTTATGGTTTTTCAAAATTTCAACGCAATCATATTGGTTTCTAACTTTGTCTTTATTATTTATGGTTTATAAAAAAATTCCCCTCTTAGAACTTAGATATAGACGGAATTTATAAGCCCCGAATGCGGATAAATTAGACAGGATATAATTTTAAGAGTGCGGTCACGTGCTATACATAGCATAAACTCGTTTGCACTCATATTGTATGGATATGGGTACGAGTATTGTACGATACGATACTTATACGGCAATTTGATACGATACATTTTTTATATATATTTTTTTTATTATTTAGTT
This sequence comes from Carex arenaria, assembly GCA_964058825.1. Classification (NCBI taxonomy): domain Eukaryota; kingdom Viridiplantae; phylum Streptophyta; class Magnoliopsida; order Poales; family Cyperaceae; genus Carex; species Carex arenaria. The sequence continues at coordinate 133,507 of CAXKVW010000294.1, read as the reverse complement.
ATGATATTTAAATTAATTATATTCATAACTTAAACCAAATTTGCACAAAAAAATTAGAGGCTTAGTATAAATTAAATATCAAGTATAAATCAAATCATATTCATAACTTAAACCAAATTTGCACAAGATGAGTTGGAGTCCAAGTCAGATTTTGTTACTTTTTTGGATGGAAAAGGTGACGGAGTGATCTAACTGGAACATATACAATGTTTAATGGCTAGTGAGGAACAGATAAAAAATTGAGTGACCAATTCGTGTCAATTCGGTACCGTTTCAATATATTCTGTATCAAACGGTTTGCTTTCGTACCGAACGGATAGGTACAGGAATCAACAATCTCAAATTTACTTTACTTATCTTTTGTTAATTACAAAATCTATATCTCTTTGATTTTCGTAAAGTCTTGTTGATTCCATTAGTTCTTCGACTTTAATCTTTCAATTATATTGTTCTTGAACCTGCAAACTCACTCATACAATGAAACTGTTAAATTCAATCATCGTATATTTTGCAAATTAGTCAAACATGATAATTAGAGAATTTCGTAGAACAATAAGTATATCTGCAAAATAATAAGAGTCAAACTAGCGTACTATCGGTAGTATAAAACGTCTTATGCTATTATTTGAAAATATATTGAATATGTATCAAACAACGAATTCAAACTGTTAAAACTAATATACTTCTCAAGTAAAACATTTACAAGCAGTATTTACAATTTTTTTTAATACATTTAATATAAAGTCAAGCTGTAAAAAAAATAATGAAAAATAATTTTTTTTACCGCTTAAAATGCAACACTTGTGAAGTAGATTAGTTTCAACTTTTTAAACTTGTCGTTCAATATGATAGGTTTTCGAAAAAATAATACGATATGTCGCTATACTATCAATGACACTCCAGCTAAACTCAAATAATAACGTTGAAAAGTAAATATTTTAATTGGAAATGAAATGTGTGTATGTGTGTTGTATGATATTAATCTGTATATCTTTTATCTAATTTATTGGAATTGAAATGGATGAATTTAAATTGTTGAAATCGATTTACATCACTTGTGATGCGTCACTAATTTATTTCACAAGCGATGTATATACATATCTAATTTTAAATATTGTTGAATTAATTTAAAATAAAATCACGTGACAAAAAAATTTAAGTTTATTAATTAATTTTAACACATTATTTTCTTATTATTTTTTGACTGATTCACACTGAATTAATTTGATTTTTTTAAGTTAGACATGTAAATAAGTGAAGTAAATTAGATTTAACAGTTTGAACTTGTCATTTGAAATCAATACTATAAATTTTAAATTAAGCTTAAAAATTGATGAGTTTAAAAAACACCTTGGTTCTGCTAGAAAATCTCACTCTTCTTTAGTTGACCGTCATCTCCAGTGGAATCCGGTAGAGTGAACTCCTAACATCAAGTTTGGTCTGTGAGCGTCAGATCAGGATCCAACGCTCAGAATATCATCCTACAGAACCCGTTTTGATCCATATTTCAGAAATTCGCAGAAATTAAAAAAAGTACACACAAAAGAGCGAGCGGTCGGCTGCAGGTTTTTCTATGGCGGAGTCGTCGACAGCCGCGGCGGAGACGATGCTACATCAACCCGACGTGGAGGAGACGGATGCGGAGGCGGAGATGATAAATGCTAAGGTTGACGACCTCGTCATCAAAGCCGACGAGGTAATTGCCAAACCTTTGACTTTCATCCTCTAAATTTAGAAGAGAAATTTGTGGAACTACTGCTAGATCATTACGTGCTAGTAGAATTGGGTAATAGAGGCTTTGTTACACACTGGGGGATTAATTAACGGTTGTTTGAGTTAGGTTGAGGGTACGAGAGTTCCATTTAATTTTGGTTCCTCAATTGGGGAGAAGCATTGCTCATATTCAGATTATTTGAATTGTTTGTTCGTGCAGGAAATTTTACGTGTATATACATGGATTAAACGTATAATTCCACATTTTGAGCTAGTTCCTTTGATCTTTTTATTTTTATTTTTTGTAAAATGCACTGAAACAAGCACCTTTTATGGTTTTTATGTGAAGTTGGAGAAGAAGGTGATTGAGGTGGTGAATTTCTACGAGAAGAAACAAGGTGCGATTAGTACAAAGGGAATAGTGGTTCCAAACAAGGACAAGGCCAGCAACAGTACTAACGGTGTGAATAACAGTGCAAGCACCAGCAATAGTAAGCAACCGGCTGAAGGGGCCCCCAAGGATGCTGCTTGTTCTAAAAGAATGCAAGACTTAATGCGCCAATTTGGCACTATACTTCGCCAGGTCTTTTCTATCATTACATATTAAGAAATATTTCATTATGTTATGTGCACATTTTAGAACTTTAGTATGTCATGTGGCTGTTTAATAATTTGGACTGAGGGCTTTGGTTTGTCAAGAGTTTTCTTTTTACGAGGGCAGTAGCTTCACCTACTTTGAAGTTTATTAAATAATAGAAAGATAAAAGAGTTACAAGGAGTTGGTTTATCAAGAGTGAGCTGCTTTGATTCTCTCATTGGTCCTGAACTAACGTCCAATGGCAAGATGAATAAATGTCAAACCCATCTTCTGGTAATCAAGAAATACTTGCTATTTTGTTGAATTAAAATGGCTAGAAAGATAAACAGTTTCAAAAATTTTTAGGATCTATTATATTGTCAGAAACTATGCACAAAAGTTACGCAATGGCCTTGTAAACCAATTATGGTGAAGCTATTACTGGTTAACAAAATTAAAATAGCAGTGCATAATTTTACATATTTGAACTTAAGCAGAGAGAGACATCTATTGTTGTCATAAATTTGGAGAATCATTAATTTTGAATAGTGAAACAGCACTTTGAGGAGCAATGGAGATCCTATCAATAAAATGGAAAAAATTCTTTGTTGATTTGTATTCCATACATAGCTAACAGCATGGTGCATATTTCCAAATAAAGTATGTGCTATTTTTATGGTGTTTATGCTAAATCTCATGGAAAATTGAAGCACTTTAAAATGGGTGTACTATTGATTGAAAAGAAATGAGAAGCTCACACAATCACACATAGACATCTGGCATCATTTGCTGGTTACGGTGCTTTTTTACTCCAGTTTACATACAAAGAAGGTTATTATTTTGTAATTTGTACACTTTGTCGATGAAGCAACTTTATCTGTTTTGCTCTGTCTGCAGATAACCACTCATAAATGGGCATGGCCATTTATGAAGCCAGTGGATGTTGAAGGTCTTGGCCTTCACGACTATCATGAAGTAAATTGATCCTTACCATTTTGCAAAATTTGTTTTAGCCAAGGATTTTAGTGCTGTCCCCAACTTCCTCCATGTTTAATTATCAGATAATAAAGAAGCCAATGGACATAGGCACTATTCAGAACAGGATGGAGGGGAAAGATGAAATGAACAGGTACAAGAATGTGAGAGAGATATATGCTGATGTGAGGTTGGTATTTAAGAATGCAATGCTATACAATGATGATACCAATGATGTGCATGTGATGGCGAAAACTTTGCTTGAAAAGTTTGAGGAGAAGTGGCTCCAATTACTTCCAAAGGTTATTGAGGAGGTATAAATTATATGTATAAATACAATAAGAAAATAAATAGAAAAATAAGAATTGAGTTAAAAAAAAAATGTGCAGTCTATGCACATGATGGATAAAATGGGTTAATATTGCGAACAGGAAACAAGGCAAAAGGAGGAGGAAGCTCAGGCATCAGCAAACGTGGTTGTGGCTCAAGAGGCCTCTATTTCTAGACTAGCAAGAGAAACAGATAATGAGGTAATCATTTGTGTTTGTGTTAGTTGTCTTCCTTTTAAAGGCATAATTTTAGATATATCATGTCTAACCCAGGAAAAAGAAACAAGTCATATGTCTCTATTAAACCAGGTAAATATCACATGTTTCTCCACTGTCCCTCTTTTGATTCGGTTCATGTGAAGATAAATAACCAACACTGTGGAAGGGTAATTGCGTAAATTCTGGGCAAGTGGGGAAGAGAGCAGTTTAGAGCAGTTTTGCATGATGTTTTCTGGGGCCTTTTATTTATCTAAATCTAAACCCTGAACTCTAAATCCCTTTCTCATGGTATCTATTGATAGTTTATATTTCTCTTTTATAGTTCCCATGACACTTTGACATATTGCAGGTTTTAAATGAAGGTGCCTTTCTTCAATGTAACAAAGCACTGCTATAAAAGCCTGTATTCTTGTTTAATTTATATATTTGTTTTGTTTCTTTTTCTGAATTTTCAGCTCTCTGAGTTGAGTTCACAATTGCAAGAGCTTCGCCAATTGGCTATTGAAAGTTGCAGGTGTTCCATTCATTCTGTTTTGATTTGTTTTCCTCCTTTTGTTTAATTTCATGGATTTTGGTTTAGCTAAATAGAATTATGGCTGTGGTTAAACACCAAGATATTGACTCTGCAATATTCATATAAAAGGATCTGAAAACTGTTACTCTTGAATGCCTATTCTGCCCACACCGGCAACTGCAGAGATGATGGATGTTATGACCCAGTTCTCAGTGGCCAAAGTTTTTCTTTATTATTTATTAATATTTGTGTGTTTTTATATGATTTTATGGTCTGTTGGCAGTTTTTGACTGATTAGAGCTTCAATTTCACAACTAACTATTTGATTGTAGCACGTTATTTCATTAGTAGCAAGAAAGTAACTTGTATGAGAAAAATACAGGAAAATGACTTCAGAAGAGAAGAGAAAACTTGGCACATGGCTAAGCAAGTTATCTCCTGAAGATTTGAACAAGGCACTAGAGATAATTGCTCAAGATAACCCTAATTTTCAGTATACAGCTGAGGAGGTTGATCTTGACATGGATGCTCAGGTTCTCTCTCCGACCCCCCCCCCCCCCCCCCCCCCCCTCTATCCATTGCCACTCCTGAAAAATTACAAACTAGCCCTTCCCTATCTCTTGTCAAATCTGAGCCAAAACAGCCCACAAAATTTGATTCCAAAATAGGCGACCATGACCCACTGTAGAATTCTGTTTCAATCATTTTAATTTATTTCTTAGTTTCAGTATTGCTCCAGCATCTGATTCTTAAAATACCATCTTGATTCTGGAGTTATCATATGCTTGAATTTAAAAAATATTCTGACAGGGTTATGACAGGATTCGGAGGAATCAAATTAGCCTATCAGACTTGTGTAACTTTTTCCTTTATTTATCATGGTTCTAGCTGTCATGTTTGGGTACATTTGTCCTGACTCAGCTAATCATCAGTTTCAATTTAGAACAGATTTGGTCAAAGATGGAAGGACCAAGAAACATCTGAGAACAAAGTCTCGAAATTTACAGATAATTTAAATTTTGTTGTTTTACATGGTTGTTGCAGACTGAGTTAACTTTATGGAGGCTGAAATTCTTTGTGAGAGAAGCACATGAACGGCAGGCTAGGAACAACAGCAACAACAACAATAGTGCAACCAGAGGAGATGATGCTTCCAAGAGAAAGAAAGAGATTTGCGATGCTCTTGCCAAGTCTGCTAAAAGACGAGGCAAGAAGCAATCCCCCTGATTTTATTTCCTCTCCTCACCCCCTCCCCTCCCATACTTGTATAAAGCAGGCTTTAGATGACCGATCTGTTTATTATTGTAGTTTTTAGTTGCCTGCAGTAGAATTATTGTTAATTCTAATGCTTTAGATAAAACATGAGCATGGAGTAGAATTATTTTGCCCATTTCTAAGTAGCATGTGCATTTTTCAACTGAAATACACACCAATAGTTTTAAGAGGGACCTGTTATTTATATTTTCGAAGAGAGACCGCGTGGGGATAAGTTGGCCCGATCAGTAGATGTGAGCTAAGTAGGCAAAACTGGGCATTTGATTTTAGAAGTTGCTACTTGTTGAAAACCTTTGTCCTTAAAATATATTAGAATTTAATGCCAAATTGGGAAAAAAAAAATATGATGACATCAATTGCTAACTAAATTAGTATAGTGGTCTCCTATGATGCGTAAAGAAGTACACGATCACATTGTTGCTAATCAGCTTCTACAGTCTTCAATTGGAGAATTTTTTATTCATAGCAATTAATTAAATATGAGAGAAAATAGAAAAGAGTATCTCCGTTCTTACATAGAAATATGGGAACCATAGTTCCCGTTCCAAAAAATATATATTATTTTTTCTCCATTTTGCTAGAATCTTAAGCTCTCTGCCCTTCATCTCCATGTGAGCCCCGCCTAATCATATTCAAATCAATCTTCTCGAACTTCAATTATCTCCTAACAAACTGGACAAGAGCATAATTTATTTTTGGATCGGTGACAGTGACAATGATCCGATCCAAAATTTTGGATTTGTTCCGATATTTCTACATATGTAAGAACGGAAATACTCTTTCTATATCCCTCTTTCATATTTAATTAATTTCTATGAATAAAAAAAATACTCTCTATTGCTTGCAATGTTTTTTTTATTTAATGACACACGCTAAAATTGAATAACCGGAAAAAAAAATTGTTTTTCAAGGCACCTTAAAAACTCTACACAAGTGAAAAGAAAATATTGATTACAACGAGGAATATATCATAAATAAAATTGAAGAAGATAATCTAGCTAGGCAAATGGCCCAAGTGTAACATAAAACAGGATGCACCAAATCGACAATATGACTTATCAATATAAGCATTAAAATTAGGTTAGACAATAGCATTGGGGATTAGTTGATCCGCAGCACAGCGTATCCATCTCCAGACCGATGGCGAGTTTTGAGTGGACCATCTGGATAATCGAAGATATCTTGAAATCTTTTGTTCTGATTAATTGACTGGAAAAGGAGACGGGGGTTTGATGGCCATTGGATCGAATTTGAAGCACTATCTTGGAATCTTTACAAGTATGATTTGTGTTGAAATTTGTGTATATAGTTTGAATTTATTGGTGTTCATAGGATCACAAGTATTGTTAAAATTAAAATTATCAAGACATACAATGTATTGTAAAATGTATTTTAGAAGAATTTTATGCGTAATATTTGTTTGATTTTTGCACAAATTAATTTAATTGCATTTTCATAACATATATTAGATTTTATCATCCAATTTGATGATCTTAGGATGATAAATGTGGCTGAAATTGATGAGAACTATTAACAACAACCACAACGGACTATAAATGCATTTTACAAAAAAAAAAATTGTAATATTTGATGTATATAGATCTGGGCACAAATTAATATATGAGCACATAAATGACCTATATTGATTATATCAGTAAATTTTGGTGATCATAGGATAAAAAGTGTGGTCAAAATTGGTTCAAAACATAAACAGGCACCAATGCAATATAAATGTATTTTAGAAGAATTAATGCGTAATATTTGATCTATCTGTTTGATGTTTGCACAAGTAAATTTATGAGAATTGAAATGGCATATATTGGATATAATCCTTCACATTTGGTGATATTATGATTATTAATATGGCCAAAATTGACTAAAGCATCACAGCACACACAAACACAAAATCTACTGCAAGTCTGCAAATGCCTTTAGAAGAGCTTTTGTGTAATATTTGATGTATCTATTTGATATACGCATAAATAAACTTATATTGAAATATTATCCGTCAATTTTGACGATCTTGAAATCATAAATGTGGTCAAAATTGGTTGTTAAGTACCAATAGACACACACCACACTGTAAATGCATGTAAGAAGAATTCTATACAAATTATTGATATATTTCTTTTATTTTTGACAAATAAATTTAGGAGTATTTAGCAAACATATTGGATATTATTCGTCACATTTAGTTATATTACGATAAAATATATGGTCAAAATTGAATTTCAACTGAAAATATTTTGAAAAAAAATTAACCTTGTTGATTATTATTTTTTCGAGCTTGTAGTGAAGTAAAAAACCAGGTCACATTTATTTTACTTCTATTTGATAAATAATCCATTTAGTGGAACTTAAATATATACGGACTGATTATCATACTAAGAGAGTGATCAGCTCTCATTTTGTTTTATTTGTCTCGTGCCACACAGTTTTTTTTTTTTTTATTATTATTGTTTTGCTCATTTTGTTTTTTATAATAGACTACTTAGTTAAATTTGAGAGCTACCTACATTTTTGCTTGAGATATTATCGTGGTTGGACTTCAGAAACTTTAAATAATTGAGACTTCTTCTTCAAAAAAAAAAACTGCTAACAACACAGTTGAGGATTGAATAGATGGCAAGGAACATTTGATGTACTTATTGAGAGCAGCTTGGGTCTGATGCCCATCGGACTCAAACTGAGTGCGATGGGTTCCGTAACCGTCCGATCTGCTTTAATATCCGTAGGACTCAAACTAAGTGCGATGGGTTCCGTAACCGTCCGATCTGCTTTAATATCCGTACGCATTTACTTCAATATCCGTGCGTACGAATCTTAAATCAGATCGGACGGTTATGGAACTCATCGGACCCAAATTTGAGTACGATGGGCATCGGACCCAAATTTGTCCCGTACTTATTATATCCGTCTACTCCTAGCAACACAGGCACATGTATTTTTTGAGAATTGATAAAATCAGGCTAAGAGTTGCCACCTGAAACATTGTTTAGTAGTTAGGACAGCTTAAATTGCTAATATTTTCCTGTATCATGAAAAATTATTACAACAACTTATGCAAAAAAGTATAAGCATCCTAAAAAGTTTGTACTTCTTGATAACAGTGAGGCTTCACTTGTAAAAATTCACCAAAATCAGAAGCATTGAATTCATGAATTGGTTTGTAATGCTTCACAATATTGCAATGAATATGTTAAATTGCTAGAGTCTAGAGAGAACACAAATACATTTAAGTTAAAGAAGAAAACATGTTTGAAAATCACAAAAAAGGCATGTATTCTGAGCATACAAACTGCTGACTTGAAATTCAAACAAATTGCCATACAATTATCGAATAAAAAGCTCAAACTAATGGCTATTAGCTAACCTTGTGAGAGCATCAAGGACTACCACAACAATTCCTCTGTTATCACCTCTGCCAGTCTTTGGTTGGTTATCACCTTTCATGGTGATGTCACACAATGCTTAAGGCCCAAAACCTCAAATTAAACCAAGCACAAAATATATTCACTTGCAATGGAAAAATTTCTAAGTATGATGTGTGAAAGGAGAAACGGTACCTGAAAGTGCAATGTGTGAAAAGGTGCAGAGGCGACGTGATGGAGGAGAGATGGCACGACAAAGAAGAGGTGACGCCAACGAGAGAGAGGCGTACTGAGAATCTAAGACTCGACGGAGGAGAGATGGCACGGCAGAGAAAGAGGTGGCGCCAACGAGAGAGAGGCGGACTGAGAGTCTAAGACTGGTGGCGAAGGGGGGGAGAGAGAGAGATCGACTAAGTGAGAGGCGATACCGTGAGTGTCTGAGAGATTGATCTGTTCAAAACCTACTCAAACGGGCTGATCAAAACCTGCCCAAACGGGATTCTCAAACAGACTGCTAAATGAACATAACCAAACTTTGTTCAGGCCAGATTCGATTCACCAATGAAAAATAAATTGAACATGAACTGAACATTGAGTCCGTTCATATTACAACTCGTCCAAACTTTGTTCAGAAATTGTTCAGATCGATTTGTCCATGGACAACCCTATCCAATTAGCAGTATTCTGCAGTGATATACTGGACAGCCGAACTACAAGACTTCCACTCAACAGAAAGCTGTTAAGGATTGTTATTAAGAAGTTTGTTAGCAATTCTGTTAGGACTTAAACCTTGGTTGTAACAATGTAATCACGGTTAGATTAGCAAGTATTAGTTAGAAGATATTCTCTATATATCAGCAACTGTACACTCGATTGAGATAATAAGAAAATTAATACAAAATCATTTGAATCTCTCTGTTTCCTTTCTGAAACTCATTAATTCTACTTGCCAAAATTGATAAGCCAACTCCCACAATACCAAATTATTTGAATTAATGTATTACATATGCAGTGATGATAAAAATAATTGGACCACATATAAATTTCTTTGGTATGTATTTATTAAGTTAATTTATATCAATAACTTATTCTGCTAATGGGCCCATCTTCCTTGTACAAAGGGTCAGAATCTTTTAGGGAATAAGATTTGGTCCAAATGGCTTTGGACCGGACACCGTCTAAAACCTCTAAAAATCGTACGATCCAAAGCCATTTAGACCAAACCTCATCCCATCTTATAGACAAAAAGGATAAAAACTTGCTCGCCTTACTCCATTGAATTGCCTTCTACAAAGGATCTCAATCTCCCATTTAAAATTATTTCTAAATCCTTACATTTATTTCCTTTCTTGTAATCCTTACATTTATCTCTCAATTGCGCTTACTAAAAACAAGTATCATGTTACCCTTGCTCATATGGATTCTATTTAATTTTCTGCTATTTTTCTCTTTGATTAGAAATTGCATGCAAAGTGCCATTTATCGTTCCAAACTCTCTCTTACAATTATATACATAATGGACATACTAATGAAATTGTGGTGCTACATTTGATAAGAAATGTGAGTCATCACTTTTTTATGTCACCCATGGAATAGACAATATATTCACGTTTTTTCACTAAAATGTTTTATATGTATACATGTTTCTTGGAATAGGCGAACAACAGAGCATTTAAAAAATGAATATGGGGAAATTTCAGATTACAATCGTTTTAATGAATATGCACTCAATTTTTCCTTAAATTAATATATCAATTTTAGTTAATATATATCAGACTGGTATATGAGTGATTTAAAAAATGAATGACCTTATTGACTGATTAAAATTCTACGATCGTTAAATTACAACTGAATATTTAAAAAAAAAATAGTTAAACTAGATTTATCTAAATAACTTGTGAAAGGATCCAATGCTTTCATTTTTTAGGTCTCCATCACGCTGGCACTTTTTAATTTTCTAATAAGACAAATTTTAAAATTTATATATCATAATAAAATCATTAGATGTGATTTATATTATTATTGTTTTTTTTTTATCTATTTTCAGTTTTGTTTTATCTGAATCAATAAATTGAAAAATCAAACTTTAGAATTTATCCACATTGATGTTTTTTTTTTCCAAGTTCTTGATCCTAGTCAAAACAAAGTTTAAATATCGCATTTTTATGTGCATCGAAAAATCATATAGATTAAATCTAACAGTTTTATTTGATTGAGTTTTAAATTTTTAATTATTAATGTTTAAGAAAAAAATAGAGATATATGAACCATCTTCAAATCTACGGGATTGATTTTTGTCGAGCATAAATAAGAAAAATAACCATAAACTATGGAATTGTAATTACTAGATAATTACACATTACCATATCTATTATTCCTTTATCAATTTTGCTAAATAGGGTAATGGAATTGAAATCACAGAAAATCATCTTTCAAAAACACGAACCAAGCGCCCATTATTAAATTTTCAAGCATATTGAAAAAGTAAAAAAAAAATTACGTAACTTTTTTTCTTTTACTTGTATTTGGTACTTAATCTTGGAACTACAAGAACAAGGGGTATCTGCGAGGGACAGAGATCACTTGTCTCCAGTGAGACTGACAACTGGGTCCAGACGAGTTTATAAATTTAAATATTAGTTTTTAATTTTGGTGTGGTCCACGTTTCAGTGACTCAGGAGCAGGAAAATCCTGCCTCCTGAGGGCAGAGAATTCCATCCCATCCGCGAGGTAAACAAAAATGTACTCACAAGAGCTTTAAAATTTCCTCACTAAAAGTCTATATCTCGCTGTTGACTATATGTTTTCCTGCAATAAGCTTTAAAATAGCCTCATAGTCTATGGGGCCGTTCGGCAACAAAGGATTAAGAGTGAAGGATTAAGAGCTTAAGGAGTGCTAAGGAACCGATGTTCGGTTGTCTTAATCCGTGGGCGAAGGATTAAGCGCTTAAGGAAGGGGGAGGGGTGCCTTAAAGTTCGGGCAGAGGATTAAGATCCGGGCAAAAGGAGGCTAAAGGAGGTAATCTTAATCCGCGCTAAGGAATCGGTGTTCGGCAGGATTAAGTTGTTAAGGAAGCTAAAGGAAGCGGATTAAGCCTTAAGGAGGCTTAATCCTCTCCAGCCGAACAGCACCATAGATACTAAGATGCTATGTGGGACCCACAATCGACTCAACATGTGAATTCGTACAGTTAACAAAGTAGTTTGTCCTTTATTCTCGTGCATATGTCCACAGGAACTTACATGTATACAAGTGATTATCATAAAGCTGAGAGAGTTCAACTCTTATTTGTCATTTTTCTTGTACTACATAGGATTTTTTTTTTTTTTTTTGTATAAAGTTCTAAATAGCTCATTTTAGCTGTATTATAGCTTTTTCGAATTTTAAATGATATAGCGCTAAAATTAATTGTTTCGTTAGACTTCATGCAATGATAAAATAAGCCTTATTTTTTTTTAATCGACTGCTTCGTTGCATTTGAGAGCTACCTACATTTATGCTTGATATGCTATCTTGGTGGAACTTCACAAATTTTAAATAATTGAGACTTTGAATATATTTTTGGGCTTGAGTTATATAATTATATGGCGTGTTATTTCATTATGGGCTTGGTTGATTATAGTATGTTTTTTTGCCTAAAAATATATCTATGTTTAGTAGTCAAACAGAAATATCAAGAATTACATTATGATTTATATTATTTCAGAAATAAATAGAAAAGAGCTAATATTTAATCGACCGTCATTTCTCCTGTCTTGACCCTTTACCGTTTTACCTCCACTTCACCAGCCACCACACTTCTTTGTAAAATCAAGAAGACTAAGGGGGGCAATCGAAAAAGGTAACTATGGCGGAGGCAGATTCATCGAACAAGAAATTTAACCCGAATCTCGAGGCCGAGGTCTTAGCTCATCGTATCGATGAGGTTTTCTCTTTCCCTCTCTTCTCCCGCTGCGCTGTAATTTTGTAGGGAAATTATTTGAGTTTGAATTTGCACGGATCTGCGCAGGAATTTCCTGCGATGGACTTAATCTCAATTCCTTGCGAACCAGTCTGAAATTTCCATTATCCCGTTTCTTTGCTGATTTTGGGATTCTTGCTCATGCACCGTTGGGTTTGGTAATCTTTTCAATTCAACAGTTGTGGAACATTTCATGTAAATTCCAAGACATGATAGTTCGATCAGACGATTTCTCCTTCACCGGGTTTCGAAGATTTAAGTTTTTTTTTTTGTTTCTTTTTTTCATGCGAAACCACGGCACAAAATAGGTAAACCCGAAGAAACCAGATATTTTGTACGAGGTGAAACTGTCTCTGGCGAGTAAAAAATATTCATTTATTTATAATATTGGAATCTTAAATTGTTAACTTTGAACACAAATCCCTGAAAAAACATTCTAATAATGGCCAGTCCCCTGTTTCTTGCTTTTCTTGATCATTGCTGATCATTGGGACTTTTTTGCATTTATACCGTCAAATTATGTGTACGTTCCTGCTAACCAGCTAAAAATCCTGTTTACATAGTAAACTCCCTGCTTGGCACAGCACAATGACCTATAACAATTGGTGCTGTTGGGATAGTATGAGGGGCGGAGCCAGATTTTTAAAGTATGGGGGTTAATTATATAAAATTTTCATATTTGAATGGGGTCAATTTTATGGTACTGTAGCATTTTACTCTAAAATATATAAAAAAATATGCATATTCTTAAAAAAATTGAAAATTAATGGGATCAAATGTCAATTGACCCCAATAGTTTCTTACTGCATCCGCCACTGATTAGTATGCTTCTTACTCTACAAAGAATTGTAGAGTTATTTAATGAACAAGTGACCTAATATTAGATTATCTTTAACCTTCAAAAAAATTATTTGATTATTTTATTTCAATGTGTGACTTCTTGAGTTTATGCACCACTGGTAATAGAATCATTTACAATCATAAATTTAGGGTGTTTTCTCACAGAAATTATACCTGAACTAATTGTATTCATTTTTTTATGTGCATTTGTGTTGCAGTTGGAGAAAAGAGTGAAGACGGTGGTTCAGTACTATGAGAATAATGAGGATCTGACAGATGGGGCCAATGATGAATCAACCCAGTCCAAGAGGATGCGGCTGTTTCACTCAATTCTCTGCAAGGTAAATTGGGTGTAATTTAAACTAAATGCTGAAGATGATTATACTGTATACATACAAGTGGATTAATTGATTTTAGTGTCATCTCACCATAAATTTACAAAAAAATTGTTCTACGGTGTTCAATACAACTTATTCCTAGTGCGAGAAAATAGCAAATAAAACTCAAAAAATATCTTAGTTTTGTGACCATACTTTAATGGCTAAGATCATTTCTTTATGTATAGAAAAAAAATTAGATTTGAAATTGAAGCAGCACAGCCTCTGTGCTTCTCAACACATCACAACTCTTGATACTCTCTTATTATGTGCAGATTATGAATGACAAGTGGGCTTTCCCATTCAATAAACCGGTTGATGCTGAAGCTTTAGGGCTATATGATTATCACCAGGTGATTTTATACTCCCATAATATTTACCCCTTTATCTTTACGTTCAATACATACTCTCTCTCTCTAATTTTTGTATCTCTCTCTCTCTCTCTCTCTCTCTCTCTCTCTCTAGGTTATAAAAAACCCAATGGACTTGGGCACGATACTGAACCGCATGGAGGCAAAGGAAGAGAGTCGCAGATACAAGAATGTGTATGACATATGTTCCGATGTCAGATTGGTTTTCACAAATGCCATGAAATACAATGATCCCGGTTCTCATGTGCATATTATGGCCCAGAAATTGAGCTCTGTGTTCGAGGAACTGTGGTACCCGCTCAGCCTTAAAGTTGCCATAGAAGTATGTAGTCAGATTTTATTTCAAATCAATTGTTACCCTTAAGTACCTTATTTTCTAGTTAACCATGAGTTGCATAAATAGGATAGGGCACAAGAAGCTGCAATTGAGAAATTGGCCCAAGATACTGAGGAGGAGGTAACCTCCATTTCATTCCAAGTTTTTTTTTTCCGTACTGTATTTGAATACCGTTAAACATAACATATTCACAACACCGCCATTTTTTATGGTGTTTTGCAAATAACACAGAACCATTTAGTCTAGCAAAGTGACTAAACTGCCCTAAACTCTCTCACTAACTTGATCAATATATTAAAATAAACTCACATAAAGTTGATGTCCAGCATTTAAATTTTCTTTGCTCTGTGTTCTTCAATCTGGGCTTTGCAAATAAAAAATATTAATTCTAAAACTTAAGGTTGAAATTGCCATATCTAGTGGAATCCATCTAAAGTATCATACCATCTTATTTGTAAGTACAGTTCAAGTAACTTGAATAATATTATCTGTTGTTACTCTGAATATTGGAATTAGTACATCAACAAAAGAAATTGTTAGGAGCTATGCAATAAAAATACATGTCGTCTTTTGTGGGCCAAGGCCATTATTTTTTTATGGAGACAATTGGTGGGTCAATAGATAACCTGAGCACTAATGTCATAGTTGTATTTTTTTTTAAATTAATTAATTGTTTAAGCTTACGGAGCTGAGTATGCAACTCGAGGAGCTTCGGGAAGAGCTCAAGAAGAGATGCAGGTAGAATATGGTTCTTTTATGATGCTAGAATATTTGATTTGATTAAGAGTGCATACGGATTTTAAGCTAAGTTGTTCAAAACAGGAAAATGAACACAGAGGAGCAATTAATGCTAATGGATAGCTTGGTTAAACTGTCAGTAGAAGATATGAACAAAGCAGTGGAGATATGTGCAAAATATGACACTGACTTGGATGCATTCATCCCCGATGTTGATCTTTATTTGGATTCCCTGGTTCTCTCTCTCTCTCTCTCTCTCTCTCTGTTTTTTTTAAACCTTGGCAGTGGCTGCCAAGGTGGCAGTATAATTTTCATTAATCAAAACATAAAATTACATCCATCCATCGTTCTACATTGAGAACATCATCCACATCAAAATACATCACCGTCTAAACAGCAGCATCTAAATCTTGACATCTAACAACACAAACATAAAAAAAACAAAATAAACACTCCTTCGGAAGTAGACACCGACAACCTTCAGCATTGGCTGGCCAGCAACTGGAGAAAAAAATGCATCCCTTTTTTTTGAGCAGTTTGGGTTGCGTGCGGGGGAGGCTGGCGCGGACCTCAGCCTCCCCTGCCCTATCTAGAGCTTTGTGTAGCGACTCAAGGGGTGTTGGTGAGAGGAGGAACTCTAGATCTGGATTTTTATGGCAAGGACAGGGGTGGAGGAGGGAGGGCAGAGGGGCACGAGGGTAGAGCTGGCTCCTGCTCACTCACTTATCAGTGCCATACTGGTAGAGATGGCTAAATTTGAACTGACTGAATAATTTAATTTCACCTAAAAACTGAATACTCCAAATGGTTTTGTCAGTTAATAACCTCAGATGTTGTAATAGAGAAATACCAACCTGAACCCAATATTGATCTGAGACACAAAAACCAACATGACCAAAACCATATTAGATGACCTTTACATGCTATTGTTTGTGCAGAATGTGTTTGCTCAGTGGAGTTTATACAACTCCGTTGAAACTGCATTGAAACGGAAGGAAACGGATAAGCAGGCTAAAATGAGAAATACATCAAAAAGGAAAAACAGGTCATAATCTTCAATACTCCAAGAAACCACCTCACTGATCCTATCATTTTGCTTCATTTTCTTTTCTCAGTCTTTAGACATAGCATACTGGTTTAATAGGGGTTATGACTTGTGAGTTACTACTTTGCTTTTGTCATTTTATATATGTAACTTTTGCGGTTGTGGGGTTTTCTAACTAAGGCTAAAAAAATGTAGTGATGATCCTATCCAGGTTTTCACCTGTGCCATATTTGCTTGTCAATTTTTCCAGTCTTTTTTTTCTTTTCTTTTCTATAAGAATCCATTCTGGCAAATTGAAGTTGAAATGGTCCTTCTATATATCCTCTATTCGAGGAAAAAGACATTTCTGAAACAAAATTACTCGCAGTTGGCCTGTACAACATTATTGTACACAGATTGAATTGATGCATGTCGGTTTAGATATTGTTCAGACATTACAAATATTGTAATCACGACCAGGAGTCATGTATATAATGAATGTCAGACATTAAATATTGTTTATTAATGGTTTAGTTAATGGGACTTCAACTTTTTTTTTTTTTTTTTTTGCAGGAATCATGCCCTTAGGCAATGGGACTTCAACTCAAATCATATAATAATCAATACCGACAGATATTCTCCCCACTTGATCATTTACATGCTGATGAATTTTTCTACATTAAAACAAATTTGTTAAAATACATTTATCGTATGTTGTATGTGTTAATTCATGGGAAAATTAATGGGTACCACATTTCAAGTCATATAATTATCGAAATTAACATATATATCCTAAATGTTAGTTTTTATGCTAGTGAATTTTTTTTGCATCAAATATTGCGCACATAAATAGCCGGACATGCATTCCAACAAATATCCATTCAATATATTTCCTTGCATCCTCGTAAAATTTTTGCGCTAAATAAAAAAGATGCAAAAAATATTATGAACTCAAAATATGTTAGAATGTATTTACAGCAGAAATATATCACAAAACACGTAAATTGGAGTTCATATGTCAATTTTGATGATCTTAAGATAATAAAACTTGCACAGATTAATTTAAACATCAACAATCACACACAATGCATTGTTAAGTATTCTAGAAAAATATTATGCACTGATGTTGTAAATAACGGTATGCGCTTATCGGACGGACGGGGTACCGCCAAACTATTAATCAGTAGATTGCACTTGAAATGTAACTCCAGAAAAATTTGAAATGTAATTCAAATTACCTTTAATTCAATAGCTAATTGGTTCCCTCATATTTATGTTGAGGAAGGATAGAGAGATCCACAGGTTGTCCCACCTTTTAGACATTATGTATGTATGCACTGTTTCCTTGGGCACGAGCAACTCTAAGATGACGAGAAGTATTGGGTCAAACAAAATGCTGATGAAGTCACACTTTCTCACCATTGCGATATCAATTGGAGTACGGTGTGGGTGAAAGAAAGAGGTGAGTAAAACTCTTTTTTTTTTTTTTTTAGAACTTGACAGCGAAGAGTTGAGTGAAACTTAATATTGGATTTGAAACTTTAAGAGAGAGTGAAGGAGGATGAGGGAAATAAAGAAGGCAAAGAGATTGAGGAATGAGAATTGTTTGATTAGACGTAAAGGTGCTGAGAATTAAAAACAGTATAACATTATGAAATTGTTTCTCTAGAAGTGGTGTATGGCACAAATTGCATTTTCGCATTTTAATAATGATGATGAGTACCATAAGAGTTTAACATAGATTTCTCTTAAAAAATTCCAATTAATGTTAAAAAAAGTTGACTATTAAGATACATTAGGTAAATGAAAGTGATATCACAATTCCGAAATTATTTTTATACCATGATTCAGTAGCGCAAAAGCCTTTTGAATATATTTTGGAAATCAAACTTAGCATATCTAAATTTATTCACAACAATAACAAATAGTCAAAATGCTCTGAAAAGTAATGCAACCTCCAAGCTTCGAAGTAAATGGAGAATATTTGAAAATATATTTGTTACAAACCACCAAAATCCCCACTGCTTTCCTCCAATAATTAGTTCAAAATGTTATGTAATTACATATATGTAGATTTGAATATGCAGCACTGTTTATGCAAACACATATGCAGACACTTAGAAGTTGATTATAATTTATGTTAGAGGGACCACATTCTGTGCACAAAGAATTCTCTAGAACTTCAAAATTTCATATAAATTTACCTCTTTTGAGTTTTTAGGGTTTCTTTATATCAAAATTCAGGATTTTTTATGTAGAATTTTTTCATAAATTTTATTTCATGAAAATCAATGTCCGTTATTAAATTTGTGGTTTTCAAAAAATTAGGATTTTGGGTATTATTCTCATCCAATTTTCAAGAAATTAATATGTTAAATTTGTCGAAACGCCTATCCGTATCTTACTCTTAGTGGCTCGAATGGAAGTGGAGGAGGGTTTAGACATATTCCCAAACTATTTAGAGTCCAACAACAGTTTATTTTAAAATTCACATATATAAGCCATCATTAAAATCCGCATATGCGGTATGCAGTGACATTTTGCATTCAAGAACAAAATCGCATTTTAAGACGTTGCCTATGATACATGGTTTATTCATATTAAAAAAATGATGACTTTAATGAATGAACGATTGAATTCTAAATTGATAAAATATTAAAAGTATTTCATTTACGAAATGGAAAACACATCGACAGTTTAATTTTTTTATTGGTATGGTATTTTTTTAATATGAACGTGATGATATTAACATTTGTTCAATAAAAGGAGGCATCCAAAATCAATTAATGTTAGAGAGACAACTAAGATTCATGTGCATCTCTACAACTGTAGGAAAAAAAATTCCCTTTGTCAAATTATTAAACAGCAGTTATTTTACAAATAATGTCAATCATCTTCGTCCTTGGAATTTGATCTCAATTCCAATTTATACCACTCTGAATATTTTGGTATATTAAAATTTAGCAAATTACAATTGTAATAATGACATGGTAATTTTGCTCGAATTAGTAAAATCAAGCAGTCTAAATTATTAACTATCTTACTTCCTTGTAATTGATGTGCAATTGTCATAATAACATTTGCATTGTTTTATGACATTTATATTGTGTTGCATGTTTCTGACAAATTATGTAGTGTCTCAATATCTCCAAATTATGCAGTGTCCTTGTATCTCATGCACAAATTGTGCAGTATATATATAGATATATATATATCATGTTTTTCTACAAAAATTTATTCTTGCTAAATCACACGAATACGATATTTGTACGAATAAATTTATGCACTTGTAAAAAAGCATAAGTTAGAGTATCTCTTAGTTTAGGTTATTTTACAATTTAAAAAGCCCAGTCCAGGTTTAACGCGGATTAAACCCGCTATTTTGGGCCGGGTTTTATTTAACACGCGGGCTCATTGCTCATTAGAATTCAATTCCCTGCTCCTAACATCTTCTCTGCTAATTTGTATTGAGAATCTTCTCTCTTTTGGTTTTGTTGGATCCTCCCTGAGCTCGTAGCCATGGCGATGAGAAGGCTTCCGCAACTGCTGAAAACCCTAAGTCTAGGCGCACCAGCGCGCTCTCTCTCGACGGAGAAGGCCATCAGCTCCGTCATCGGCGAGCACACCGCCAAATGGATGCAGGTCCGATCTCCACACGCGCGCACACTCCCTCTCTCTCTTAGATCTATTTCTTCTCGGTTTACTGTCATTTCAAATTTATATCCTTGGAATTTGTGTTATCTCAATCTTACTCTTCCTCAAATGAAGTTAGATATTCACTCCTAATCTGATTTATGGTCTCTTGATTTGGGGGTCGACTGTGGTAATCCTTAAATATACGTCTTTGGTTCAATCGGTTGAAAGCTTATTCTATTGTATTGCTATGTTATTCGTTGAGGAATTTGAGTGTAGAACGATGGAAAATATGGGAGAGTCAATGATTGCCCTTTGAAAAGTCCACCAGTTTCTTTAAGTATAACTAATAGTCTGTTACAGTATATTGGTACCAGTAAGTGGTACCAAGAAGTGCGATCTAAACTAAGCTAGCCAGAATCCCAAAATACCCCCATAGTTTATTCAACAGAACTTGTATCCCCTGAATACCTACATAGACAAACATCAAATTCATGTTCCATTCATGGCACACATCTGACTAGCATAACTTCCATCAATAACCAGTTCAGATACATTAAAAAGCCAACAGAATCCAGCAACCACGCTCAACTTGTCACTTCTGTAAGAGCAGTAAGACTACCTTCTTCATACCCAAGCCTGGGCCCAATCTTTCATCTCTTTATCTGAAGCCTCCTCTATTGGTACAATGTCCTCCCCTTGTACCTGCATAAGAAAATCTTCCACATGGCTTGGAAAAGGCTTGCAATTCTCAGATTATTCATTCTAGTTCCTGAACTTACCTAATGTTTTGTTTTTTACTTTGTATTTTAGATTGTAAGTGATACTGCAACCATAAAATCCCAGTTTAGCACAAATTGATCTAAAAAAAAGAGAGAATTGTGTGCTTGTATCAAAGTCTGGTTGCTGCTGTAAATGCTGAGATCATAATCTTATGTGAATTCTTGATTTGGGATATCTTTATATTAAATACACTCTTTCTTTCCTAGTTTTTTTCAACAAACAAAAGGCTGCCTTTTTTTAGTATTTTTGATGAACGGGTTCACTGTACAGTAAAGCACCTAACATATCCATGTTTGCTATCAATTCCCACCATCTTCGAACTATTTGCAAATAACATCAGCCACCAAAATGAAAGTCAGATTAAGCTACGAATGACTAATTCACCCATCCTTTGATCAGCCAGATTACTTGCTTTGCTTAATTTTTTAGTCAATTCGTTTTTCGAGTAAAAATTGCTTACTAAATTCGGGGGACATTGTCAATATTTGATGTATTTGTCCTATGCCATACCACAAAGCTAATGAATTGAGTCTTACTGACAAATATGAGAAACATGTGGGCATTATTTGCAGATGGTGTGAAACATATGGTTTTATTCAGCATCCCTGTTTTCGTTACAAAAATTAGAAAATAGATCTTGACTGTACCATTTTTGTTAAATTTTTATCTTAAATAGGATACTAGCAAGAAATCACCAATGGAATTGATAAATGAAGTTCCACCTATCAAAGTTGATGGCCGCATTGTTGCTTGTGAAGGAGGTTTTTATATTCTTGCTGCTCTTCTTTAGCACTATATTAATTATTATTTTTAACACTTTCTTGTGTTTTATTTGTTGTTTCACTAAACATTTAGTGGTAAAGTACCAGTGCACCAACTGGATTCAGTTGTACTTACCAGTACTACTGTTGCATCAAGCCAAATGATTTGAAGTGTTTTATATGAAGTCTACCTCTTTCATAACAATATCTGAACTTGTATTATGTATATGTTTTATTGTGCAGATATAGATCCAGCTCTTGGTCATCCAATTGAGTTTATATGCCTTGATCGAGATGAGCCGGCCGTGTGCAAATATTGCGGCCTTCGTTTCTTCCAAGATCATCATCACTGAGAAACATGTCAGGAAATTTCATATAATTGCAGATAGAACATCTCATGTGATGTTTGATTTGGTTTATGTGCTGATGTTGTGTTGTATGCTTTCCTCTGCAATCAGTTGTCCCAAACTTTGTAGTTGGTGTCTAATAATTTTTACGAATATGGAATTCATATATTATTGAAGTGTTTCATAGGTTTATTTTTTTCTTGTTGTTTATATATTATTTGATGCAAAGTTTGCAGCCTCTCCTTTCTTTCTTAAAATAATGTATGAACACAGTAATTAACATTACAGTTGCTTAATATCTCCATTAAACGAAGCTGGTTATCTTTTCCTATGTTCCCAGCTATTTTTTTGTTAGCTTCAAATGTTCAGGTCATTTTACAAAGTTCATGTATCTTTTTGAAGTATGAGTCAAGTATCAGTATAGTTTTTTGTTCTTCAGACTTGACTTAAACCACTAACCTTTGTAAACTAACGTAAAATAACAAACTACATTCTCCGATAATTACGAAGGTGTCTAATTTATAATCGGTTCGGTACTTTTAAGGCTGTTATCACGTTTGATTTCTATAATTTTTGCAAATTCTAACTTGCGCCTAAATCTAGACGAGCGTATTTTTTATTTTTATTTTAAAGAAAGCATCATAGTATAATACCCATTTGTATTACTGTGTAACCAGGAACTTACAATATCTATAGAAAAATTCTGACATCAAAATCATACACCCGTCTTAGTAAATCTAGACGAGCTTATGAATATTGCATATTTCAAGAAAAGAAAGAGAAAAAAATAGGGTTGTATAAATTAGTTCAGGCTGTCATAACGTACATAAGGATAATCGAAAGCCCAAATCCGGATTAGATTCCTGCTGCTAATTGGGTTTCCGGATCCTTGATAAATCCAATCGCAATAAACCCAGTACTCCCTTCCGTATAAAACCCATACGATTAACCAAACATCCAATTATGTTGTCTGATTTCTGAAGTTCTAACAAACGATCCGAACTCGAGTTCCGACTCTTTTGCTTCCCTTTTTTCGACATAGGAAGAGAGATTGAAGGAGATCGAAACTCACAAAATTACAATTCCGATGGAGACTAATCCATTTGCAGCCGAAGACGTTAATCCTTTCGCTGTAATCTCTCACATTTTCATTCTACTTAGTTTCGATTTTCTCGTTTCTAATGAAAATGCTGCGTAAGGGTGATTATATGTAGATTTTCTCGTTTTGATTTTTCTCGTTTTTGTAACTGTAAGAAGAAAATTGTGTGTAATATTTGCACATCAAAGTTTTATTGAAAGGTTAGAATTTTAAATAGCGTTGTGACATCTTTGCTAATTCAGATCAGATTCTCTGAGTTAGGAAAACAATCTGGATGTCACTTTGCTTATTTATAAATTTGATGTGTATAAAATATAATGTGACAAAAGAGTTCTATTGGCACTGATGCAACTTGCAAGTAGACTGTAATTGTATTTATTATTTTTAATATTAGAGTTATTATCATTATCATTATCATTATTGTTATTGTTATCATTAGTAGTATTAGTATTATTATTATTTTTGTTGTTGTTGTTTATTTTGCAATGTGTAGTTGTCTTTCTAAAGCTAATCATCTGGATAGAATATAAAAGCCAAAACTATAAAGAGCAAGCATGTGCCCAAGATTAAAATATAATTGCCCTTTTCCCTGTTAAAACTGACAAAATGATGATATTTATCTAGCAGAGTGGTGTGGGGCCTGACTCAAAGGTCCCTCCTGCTGACGCGGTTGGAGGAAAGAATGCCACAATCGCCACAATACCTTTAGACACCACGGTAACTATTGTTCCATTGTTATTGTATGACCATAGGTTTACATAGTAATCGTAAGTGCATAATAGTGGTGCTTTCGCGGATTAAATTTATAAACACACTATGACTCTTGATCTATTGGATTTTGCATATTTAAAGTTTTGATTCAATAATAATTACCCATTTAGTGGGGTTAAGGTACTTTCCTATTTACGTAATAGTATTGTATTTTGGTACAACACAATTGTTAAACTTGATAATTTGGTGCAATTCTATGTATCTGAGATTCTCCTCTTTAACATTTATAGCCTATAATTGTATAAGAAAATCGTATCTTCTCTGAAACCTATAGTTCCACTATCTGCTAATTAAACCTGGGTCTATGATATTATTCTTTAGTCTACTGCAATTTCATGGGATTTAAATTTTTAGTGTTCTCATTAGCAACTTTTTTTATATGAATTATAGGATCCGAGGGAAAAGGAAAAAGAGCTTGCCAAATGGGAAGAAGAGTTGAAGAAAAGGGAAAAGGTCTCCCCCTCCCTCCCTTGATCCCTCTCTCTCTCCCTCCCTTAATGTGTTGGGTTTGTAAATTTCTTTTGGTTCTGCATATGTTTTGCAGGATATAAAGATAAGAGAAGATGCTTTAACAAGAGGTACTGCATTTCTACATCACATCCAAATTTTGTATTGGCTCAATATTAATTAATAAACAAAAATGAAGTACTTCGCGGGAGCCATAATTTTAATATTTGATGGTTTTGTGGAAACATGTGCAGCTGGAGTAGTAGTAGAAGAGAAAAATTGGCCCCCATTTTTTCCGATAATTCATCATGACATTGGCAAGGAAATACCGCTTCATGCTCAGAAGTTGCAATACCTTGCTTTTGCGAGCTGGTTAGGTATTTCAATTCAAGTCATTTTTTGATAATCATATCTAGTTTGTAAATAAGATCGCTAATACAGATACAAGAGCAGATAGAGTTAAGGACATCAAGGTTAATGTTTTAGATTTACAATACTATAAACATGTTTATTTGCATGACTCCCATAAATTTTATAAATATTATGAAGTTAACCTTCAAAAAAAAAATTTAAAAACCTTCAAAAATATTATGAAGTTGACCTCCATATCTTTTCAAAAAAAAAATTAATATATGTTGACTCCCATAATTCAAAATTCTACCTTTGACTCTGTTAACAGGTACATTTTAACTTTTTTTAGGGCTTGTTCTATGTCTTGTATTTAATATCATAGCTGTGCTTGTTTGCTCGCTTCAAGGTGGAGGTAGTGTTTGCTGTTCAATTTCTATCTCAATTTTTTTTTTCATATTTTCTACTTTTGGATTCTTTATTTTATTTATTTGTTTGTTTTCTTTTTCTGTTCAATATGTGTAATAGATTATACCTTCCAAGTATTGTCCACTGTTTGTTCAGTAGCACTATTACAAAGGAAAATTGCAAATATAAAACATCTCTATACAAATAACAAGTTCCTTAACTTTTTTTTACAAGCAGGAATAACAATTTTTCTCTTGGCCATTATCTATGCATTGAGCGGCTGTCCCCTTTCTTACATTCTATGGTACCGGCCTCTCTACCGTGCTATGAGGTGATAACAATTTTGTAGTTATTCTACTGTATTTTCGGAATCAGTAAATCACTTCTTCTGATATTAGTAATGACTGTTATATTTCTTACTCTTTTAATATGGCAGAACGGACAGTGCACTCAAGTTCGGTTGGTTTTTTCTTTTTTATATGGTAATTTTCTTGATTGCAAATATTCAGGTAAATGATTTGACTTATTTAATGATAGTTCACTTTTTTTACTTTACCCCTTTTATTTTTAACACGCATGTAGGTTCACATTGGTTTTTGTGTTCTTGCGGCAATTGCTCCTCCTATTGTTTTCAAAGGGAAATCGCTAACGTAATTAGCTTGTCTCTCTCACACATACAAAGATCACACAGGCACTCGCACAACATACACAAACAGAGTTTCTCATAATATGTTTTTTTTTTTGTCTTCATTGTTATTTGGGATAAACAGGGGAATACTTGCAGCAATTGATACGTTATCCGATAGCGTACTTGTGGGAGTAAGTGACTTGTTTAAACTTAGCCAAAAACTAGCCAATTAAATCTAAAATATTTGATATTAAGTGAAGTCGTGACCTTTTTTGTGGTATTGTAGGTCTTTTACATAATGGGGTTTGCATCATTTACTCTGGAATCTCTTTTAAGCGTGTGGGTTATTCAGGTATGTGCTTGTATTTCTCTTTTCTCATATTTTTTTGAGGTAGTGCTTTGAGAAAAGAGAACTACCTCTTATGTGACATTCTTTGAGTTTTGTTCTTTTCTTCTTTCCAGAGGATCTACATGTACTTCAGAGGACAAGAATAAAAGATGATGCTTTTTTTTTTATGTTGTTTTGGGTGTAAAAGCCATCTAAGCAAAAAAAAAAAAAAAAAAAAAAGGAAATTGCAAATGGAAGAAACACGTAAAAAATAAATTTGCTCATTTTATTTAACACAAAGGCCTGCAGCTTTTGATTTGCTTCTAACAATTCAATTCCTTCTTCTTCCTTTTTCCCATTTGTTTATTAAATCATGAACATCTGTATTAGGATGGTTCCTATTTCTACAATTATTTGTATTATGTTAGTGTTAATACTACTTCGTTCACTTTTGTTTTTTAGTTTGTTGTCAGTTGCCGTCCCTTACATAGGTCTGTGCTTTTACCGACGGTTTAGACCATAATTTATTGATAATATATATTAATGTTCATGGCATTGTAATTATACAATAACGTTATTTAGTGTGGCAAACATTTGCCTCTGTTTTGTACATTAGAAGGCTTGCTCTTTTTTCTGTAGGGAGAATACGTGCAACAAACTTTGGTGCTGCAAGCAATTTGTAATTTAACAACAAAGAGGGATTTTGTTTTTATTTATCAGTGTAACTTGACACATCTTATTTGTAGGAATGAAATGTGCGATTATCAAATCAGTGTATCACACAAAAAAAAGGAGAAAATGTAAACAACAAAATTACAAGGTCTGGAAAATTTTGAAATGTACAGTCTTGACAAGGGTTAACAATAAACCTGCTTTTATGCTACTCACAATGTGTTATCAGTTAAAAATAAAATCCACTCTTGACACAACAATCAAAAGAGAAAAAGAAAAAAAAAAGTTAAAGAGAAATTATTACAAGAACAACAAAAAACCTAAGAAGACAACCAATAATTAATAAAAAAACAAAGCATTTCAAATTAGTACCATATCTCATAAAAGAAACTACCAAATAATGCTGTGTAAATACTCTCCAATTCTCTCATCTCAGATCCCATATTGATAATATACGGTTTAAGTATGGGACCCACCAAACACTCGCCTTATACTAGCCCTCTGCTCGGAATTAAGCCTAGAGGGAAAGCCCACATCAAACTTGATCCTCAAGTTACCTCTCTTACCATGCTCCTTCACAACAGGCATGCCCTCCTTTGCTACTACCAATTCATACCCAGGAGTGACCACATCTGTCAATTTAATCACCAAATCGCGCCCATCAAGTGTTTTCAGGTTGACGGTGGTACCTGTCAGCGCGTCAACCAATGGAATTGTTTGGTGGATTATTAAATCATTGCCCTCACGGGTATATATGTCATGAGGTTTTTCGTCAATTACAAAAACAAGATCGGCAGGGAGTTGTTGAGGTTGCTCATTGCCCTTGTCAGGGAAGGTTATCTTCGTCCCCCTCTTCCATCCAGGCTTGACATCTATTGTTAGAATCTCCGATTCAGTTGCTAGTTGCCTAGTTGATACGCATATAAACAATTAAAATTACTATTATCAACAAAAAGTAAATTGTTCATGCATTGACCCATTAAAAAACTTTATCTGCAAATTCTATGCTGTCATCTATCAATCATTCAATCTACATAGAAACGTGATAAGTGTGGAATAGGGTGATTGAGAGATGCATTTATTAGACTTGACTTCCGGGAGAATACTTGGATGATAAAGACTATGCCCAGAATGTCAAAACACTCATAAATTTTCACTTCTGCAGAAATCACATTGTCTTTAAACCATGAACTCAAATAATTAACATCTATCTGTAAATTACTTATATAATATTAATGCTTATCTGCAAATTTGGTTCTGAAAGCTAAGAACTTGAGGAGAAAAAATGATAAAGACTATAAACTTATAAACATGCACCAGGAATATGATAAGCAGCAGACTTGGCATGATAACAGTAAACATAAGTGATTCAACAGATAAATAATAAATTAATGCATGCATAATATATTGTTAAGTCTTAGAGAGAGAGGGGGGGAAGAAGGAGAGGGTACCCATTAGGTCTGACAACAGTCCTAGATATCTTCATCTTCCTCTGGGACCCAGAATACAACTCCTCGAGACTACACGGCAATTTTGATTCGACAGCTGACGGTTTCTTCAAGTGTGCAGTGGATCCCCCACCATTCGCAGCCCCACCACCACCACTACTAGTCCCTTCATTGTACTGCTTAAATTTTCCCTCCCCAAACCCACCAAATGTACCAGCTCCTTCGGTTTGGAACCGCATTGACTTGGCACGGCCCATTGACTCAAACCCAAAAGGCTTGGTGCTATTGAAGAACTCACTGAACACGTCCTCAGCATTTCGAGGGTTATATCGATAATTTGGTCCATTAGAATTGGAAGAGGAACTTGAGTGCGATTCAGGCGGGGGCATTCCTTTGAGTCCCTCTTCACCATATTGGTCGTATATGGCCCTCTTTTGAGGGTCGCTCAACACCTAAATATGAGAAGTAATTTTTTTAAGGGTTATTAACCTATTTAGTACATTTATGGTATGGTTAATATCAGTGATCCTGTAGAGTTTTGCTTAGCAAACATGGATCACAACAAAACCAAAACTAAATTATAAATTGCATTAAGAACTTGTATGCTAATTTCTCACATATATAAATGGCAGAAGCCAGAAGGATATCCAACAGTAAATCACAAAATAGGGTTTAAATGAAATCTCAAAAAAATGTATGGAAATTGTGTGCACTTTTTAATATTGAGGCATGGACTAAGAATAACATATGTCCAGTAACAATTATCAGCAGTGCATTTGTCAAAATTGGTTTCTTTTGCGCATTCAGGTTTTATCAGAGTTCAATCCGAATTGCAGCCACAGATATTAACATATTGTCACGCAATAAAAAAACTGCATTTCTTCTCCAAGGCAAAGCAGGTTTGTTGCAAAACCCAATTTTGAGTAAAATTGAGAATCAAGTTTTTTTTTAATAACGAAAAATAAATTAATCGATATTCTGCAAACAAGCTTGCACCATTGACATCGGCCATGAAACTGAGACAGTAACACCGAACCTTAAAATTTGGACTCAAATCAAACTTTTTACCTCATAAGCCTCTGAAATCCGCTTGAATTTGGCCTCAGCTATTTTAATATCCTCTTTAGGGTTCTTGTCTGGATGCCATTTCATAGCTAATCGCCTATAAGATTTTTTCAGATCCTCCTCTGTCGCACTTCGATGCACTTTCAACACATTATAGTAATCTACCCCCATCAGAGCGACACTCACAAACTACCTCCAATTTCTCCTAAAAAAAGCCAATGTTTGTCAAAAAAGATGACAAATTAATCGATTTGGAGGGGTCAAATTGGATTTTTTTGAGAAATGGCGAAATGCGATCAGCAGTTGCGGTCTTTTTTGTATTAGGTTTCTTCCTCTACGTGAGCGAAATTGAGATTGGTTTGTGCAGGAATGGATTTCAGAGAGAAAAAGAAAAGAAAAGAGGAGAATTTGGGAATGAAATAATCAGTTATGATTGTTAATCCGATTTCGCATATTAATTAAGAAATAAATCAGGAAGTTGAGGTAACCACGACATGGTGCGCTTTATCTCCCCTCAGTTAACTTTATGCGCACCCAAGATGCACCCTTAGTTTTCGCCTTAATTGTTCCTTCTCCTTTTCTTTGGCTTTTCAGTTTTCCTCTTAATTTTCTGAGATGGTGTCGGTCACATGACCTTTATTTTTTATACTTGAATTATCTGATATGTGTATTAATTGGGATTATTAGTACCGCGTTAAATTATTTTTTTAGATGCAATTGTTGATTTGCTCAGCTTATTTTTACTTACCATTCAGAACATAATAAAATATATTTTTTATTTTATATATATATATTTTTTTAAATACCTTATTGTAGACTGCAGTACGAATTTATTGAGGAGAGAATCCTTGATTATTTTATAAATATACATTGAAAATCAGGATCGTGTACTTCACATTTGTCTGATTGTCTTATTTTGAAAAGAAAGATTGCTAGTTGATCTCTATATTTAATGAGACATTACGTATCTCATTTACAGCATTTATGGTCCTCCAGTTATATTATTTACCTACAACGTTTCCTTGATAATGAATTTGTTTGACAATCTTGCATTGATTTATAAAATCTTAAAAAATAAAACATTGAGTGTATTAATGTATTATTGGATATTTAGATAGCATATTTAATAAATGAGGAGGGACCCACTTACTTACAGTATATTACAACATTCGGTTTTGCGATTATCAAAGTCCAAACAGTCGATCCAAACCGTTCAACATGATCTCTATATTAAAATGTGTTTTGAGACCAAATTTTACATTTTTTTATTTTTTTACTATTTATTAAGTATTTTACAAAACTGTTGTTTTTAGACAATTTTGGACCATTGAAAAACAGCAGCTTTGTAAAATACTTAATAAATAGTAAAAAATTCAAAATGTTATGAACAAATTATTAATGTGGATGTCCATAACTCCCAAAATTCATTTCTCCACTACTCCACTACTATTGGAATTTATTTTTCCATTTAATATTGTAATTAGTTTTCACAACACAAGTAATGTGTCTACATACAAAAAAAAAAGATTAAAATTAATTTTATATAGAGTCAAGCGGTCAAAAATTTTTTAAAAATAAATGGATTAAAATTAACTTATTAACTTTATAATTTTGACTACTTAACTTTATGCTAAATTAATTCGAAAGTTTGAAATTTTTATATATAGACACATCACTAATAATATCGAAAGATTTCAACAATTTAAGTTCGTTGTTTAAAGCTAATTCCACAGATTTTAGAATTAAGTCTCTAGTTTTACTATGTGAAAGCAACGAACTTGACCGGAAACATAAACTATAATTGTCATTATAAGTTGTGGTCTTATGGTGTCGGCCATTAGAGAGTGATGCAGTTGTCAGAGCAAGGAGAGACAGTTCGTAATCCGTGCTGCGCTGCATTGCGTGGTACGAAAGATTGTACGGTACATGACATTCTAAATTTATGTCTATTTAGAGAGAGATAGTTCTAAATTTATGTCTATTTAGAGAGAGATAGGAGTGGGTTCAATGGGCTTTGGATTTTAGATCCAATTAGCTCTAACACCATACGATTAGCATTAAGATCTGTGTGCATGGAAATTGAAACAGATTTGCATGAATTTTAATGTAGTTCGCATGAATCTTAATGCAAATCATGTAAATCGAATGGTCATTACACCCATCAAACTAAAGTAGGTCCGATGTCCATCGGACCTACTCTGAATTCATTTAGAGATTCATAAAAAAAATTTCTTTGTTAATTATCAACATCCTTTATTTCCGAATTCATATCTCAAATTTTGAGTTTGGATCTTGCATTTTACCTCTCAAACTTTAGTTTGAGAGTTAAATCCGGACCGTCCGACCTGCTTTGACACAATATTAAAAGAATTTTGTGCATTCCACTTCAAATCATATTGGTTAGAATTCGAATCTGTACTATTTATTTTCATGTTGTACGTGCAGTGTAACCGGTAATAATTAAGAATTCGGTAAAAAAAAAAAAATTGGATCCCCAAGTAACTCGAAAATTGAGCTCGGATCCGTACCATCTGATCGAATTCAGATCTAGTCGGACAAGACACGAGTAGAATGAGATTCCAATAGTTCTTTTAATCTAACACGAATCTTAAAGTGGACCAGTATAACTAAAATAGACTTGAATTTCTAATAGCTCGACTGAGAGCTCATCCTATCCCTTCAGTACCGCAAAGGATATATATGCACCCCATCAGATCATAATCTACACGAATATTAAAGAAACCCATCAATTATACCTAGATAACTTGGATTCTGATCGGACATTATGAATTAAAACTCAAATTTGAAGTTACTTTAGGAATCCGGACCCGAGAGAAAGGAGAGAGAGTGATAAAACAGATTTGAAGAACTTAAATTTATTTCAAGGTCATTAGAGTTTCTGCACATAAGAAATTAAACTAATAATTTGAAGTTTAAACAAATGATTTATTATTTATTTATATCTCATTATTCCCCAAATATTTATTAAAAAAATAAAAAAGTACTGTGTGGAAGAAATTCTATATAATATGACTGTTCTTGTTGACAGTAATATAGAGAGTGATATTTGCATATTTTATATTAATTTTTTTTAAAGTAACTAAGCGAATTAATTGAAAAGGATTTCAAAATTTAAAAACTTCGGAGAAGATAAATTAAATTATTTTGTGGCAATAAAAAATTTAGTGGAAATAAAACAAAAAAAATTGTATAAAGTTTTAAGAACAAAAGACATGAACATAAATAGACAATTTAGTAAAGAGTATAAATATTTCCTGATTTTTTATTTAAGAAAAAAAGAAATCAAATTAAATATCTAAAAAGTTATGTGAAATTTAGAATTCTTAAAGGCTGGGATTTAATATTCCAATCCTTAACCGACCTTTTTAGACTCGACATTTTTTTTTCTCAAATAGTAATTTTTATAAAACCAGATTTCCTTATCCGGCCCAACCACCCAAACCGAGTAGGTATTCAAAATATCGGCCCAAATTATATCTTTGCTAACCACTTAATATTCAAAATATCGGCCCAAATTATATCTTTGCTAACCACTATATATTTGCAGGTCCTTGATAATGCAAAGTATTTTATATTATCATTCCGAAAAATATTTCAATGAGATCACAATGATGTCTTTTATTTTTGGAATAATTTCTTATGTATTCTTGACAACTTGATTTCATTGATATATTTTATTTTAGGAATAATACCTTGTGTATTTTTGACAACTTGTGTAGTTTTTTATTTTCCCCTACAAACTTAAATTTATATTATTTATCCCTCAATTCTTACAATATTTCTTATTTATTTATCATATCATATAACTAGTGTCAAGTTAATTCTTGTTAAGTTACTAAATACATTGTTTAACTAAGATAAAAAAAAAAAGACAAAAACTATCTTTTACTCTCATTTGCCCGGCATTTTTTTCCAAAACCAAAAAATAAAATAAAATAATATCAATAACCAAAATCTCAAAAAAAAATTCACTCATAACCAAACCCCCCCCCCCCCCGAGTTTACCCTTCTGCTACAGTAACTTTTTTTTTTTTAAAGGATTTGAATGTTTCAATCTAAATAATGAGAAATGTTCAATTTTTGTACTAAAGTTAAATCGTGGCTTAAAGTATTCCTTTTTTTATTAGAGTTGATGGAGCACTAAAATTTTGCTGTAGTTTTCAGTCTAAGTTATAACGAGTTAGTTTTCGCGATTTCAAATAATGGAGCACTAAAATTTATTTAAACATTGTTTTTTTAAAATTTATTTACTCTTATAAAAATAAAATTAAAAAGTGATAATCTAATATCTTCGCTAATCTAATCGGCCCAAATCCAAAGCTGCTGCAGACGAATATGCAAATCGAATTTGGTTCTACTACTAATTTGCAAAGAGATACCTATGCTTCTTAGGATCAACGGAACCAGTAAACTATATTATAATTATAGGAAATTAAGTTCATAAATTTGGTTTGCTAGAACATGTACCTTCCAGTCCTTGAAATCGAACCGGAAGACAAAATGCTTGTATGAGACTTATCCTGTGGCAATTGCACTTGCTGCTGGTGCATTTCTCGGTGCTGAAAAGTATTTTTCAACATAAGAAAATTCAGTTGAGACACTAAAAATCTTAAACTTAATTTTTGAGGCACTAAACGACGTTTTTTGGCGATTATGATTAGTCGGATACCCGGGATTCCACCCCGGGGTGCCGGTCCCCACCGTCTCCTGCCCCCCTTTCCGAATTGGGGTCATACGCGCCAATCTGACTTTCCTAGCCAAAGTTATGGCCGTTTAAAGTTTTTAAAAAAAAAACGATGCTTTCGACCCTTGGTACATTTCTTGCTTTGAGCAAAAAATTATATATTTTTATTTGATATATTTTAAGATCTTGAAAAAAATAATGTTATTAAGCAAACCGCCCCACGGGGGATTATTTTGCAAGTTCTTGATATTGGTAAAATCAAATTTGAGATGTTATAATGTTTTGTGTGTGCATAAAGAAAATAATAAAGATTAAATCTAACAGTTTTATTTTGCTATTTTATTTCTCATTTTTAGATTCAGATAAAAAAAAATGTAGACCGCCCCCTCGGGGGGCGGATTGGTCTGAAGGTAGACCGTCCCACGGGGGGCGGTTTGGTCTCAAGGTAGACCTCCCCACGGGGGGGCGGTTTGGTTATGGGTGAAATTTTTTTTGGAAATGTGGTTATTAATATTATATTTATTTTTTTTGGTTATGGTAAAAAATGCCGTCTAGTTTGCTCTTCCGGTACAGAACAATATTTTCCCTAAAACCCTTACTTTCTCCTCTATTTTTCTCTGGATGTTGCTCTTCACTAAGGATCCGACTCTGCTGCTCTTTTTAGAGAAAAACAGGGTCCTGCTTTTCCGATCCCAACCATTCAAATTCGTTGAGATTTGTGCATGGAAAAATTTCTTTATCGAGATACGTGAATGAAAAATTTTGAATGGTTGAGATTGGAAAAGCAGAACTCTGCTTTTATCTAAAAAAAGCAGCAGAGTCGGATCCCTTCACTAAACCCCAGTCACAAACAGTATATTTGGATGGAGTGAAAAAAAATTATTTTGAGGATTAGACTATTCAAAATAGACTATTATATTTTTAATTGGATACGAATAGAGAATCTAAACCATCTATTTAATGAAAATAGACTATTCTTACAAAAAGTAAGATTTGAATATTTTAATAAAACAAACGAGAATTTGAACTGATACCTTGCACTCATTAATTAATGCATCATATGAACTAAAATAAAAAAAGCGAGAATAAATAATAGGGTACAATCCCGTTAAACTAATGAACCAATTAGCATGAAAGAATGCAAACAATAATTTTATTTTTGAAAAAAAAAAAACCCCAAATTCTCAAATGGAAATGCTCGTAAAGCTAAACATGCAGGTCAATACAAGTCTTTAGGAGGAAGAGGTTGGTTGAGCTTGAGGAAGAAGAGGTGAAATCAAACAAAGAAAAATGAATGAGTATATAATGGGTATCATAAAATTTGATGACTTCTTAATGTGGACAATTAATTGTATGAATAAATAAAAAACAGTAAAAAGAGTTCATGTGTATATTAAATATAATAAAAAATAAAGGGATAAATAAGAAATCAAACAAGTCCTTAGGACAAGTAAAACATATCCACTCTTATATTAAGCAAGTCGATGATTCGTCAACGGTTTTGATTAAAAGATGAAATTTCAAATTGAATATCAGTCATTCGATTAATATTCTGATTCTTTGTATCATTTTTATTTATTTTTTACGTATAAAATCTAAATTTATTTAAACACACATTTACCACACGCACTCTCTACATGCAAATTATATCATTTTTATTGGTCATGATTTTTTCTATTTTTAAATGCCATTCAAAGATTTTTTTTTTTTTTTTTTTAATTGATTCATAATGATTGGTCATGTCTTTATGAAAATATGTCAAAAAAAATAAAAAAAAAATATGTCTTTTAATATATTATTTAAGGAATGTTATTTATGTATAGATGTCATTTAAGAAATATTATTTATCATTTAGTCTAAATTTATTATAAAACTATGTCATTTTGTATGAATTTTATTTTATTCTTTTATAATATATTATCGTTGTAATGCAAAGACACGATACTAGTTTACCTTTATACCAGACATGTAACTCGGACAAAATTTTATTAAAGAAACAATAAGAAAATTCAATAAGTAACATAAATTCTTTATTTTTAAAATTTACATGTTATTTCAATAAATTATACGCAGATTCATTTATATGGATTCGGAATATCATTCAACAGCACCAACGAAGCGCCGGTATTGAATGACCATGAGGATTCACGGACCGCCATCCTCTGTGGAGTTTTAAAAGAACCACACCCTACGTAAAAGAACCACACCCTACGGAGCTGATCGGACGGCTCAGATTAAATCTCATTCGGTGAGTGTTCGGATGATGGAGGGGGCAGTATTTATTTTGTTTTGAGATTCGTGCTATAATCTTATTTGATCCGTCCGATCAAAACGAACGGTCCAGATTAAAAGAACCGCACAGCTCCGCAGGTAAAAACTCCACAGAGGATGCGATTCCGAGGATTCACTGGTTTGCAGTTGGGCGACAAATGGGAATTACTCGGCAGGTTTTGTGTATAGAGTCTTGATCAAGGCAGGGAGAATTAATTGCAAGTTCATGAAAAACTGAACAGCCGCTGCGCCTTCTAAGTAGGGGTGCAAACGGATCAGATAATATCTAACCGTATTTGGATTCGTATCAAAAATTTTGATACATTCAGATATCGGATATCTGAATATTCGTGCAGATATGTATACGGATGTGGTTTTGAATTTTAATTATCCGTATCCGAATAGTAGATATATACCATATAATTTAATATATATTATGAAAATATTTATGTATATATTTACAGATATTCAATATCTGATTCATATCTGTATTCAAAAAATAAAAACAAATACGGATATTATTTTACCACTACCATATCCGTATCCGATCCGTTTGCACCCCTACTTCTAACTTCTAAGGTTCAAGTGTTCTGTCAATTACTTTTAAAGGCAAGCTTCCAACCCGAGATGTGCTACAGAGAAGGGGTATAAACTGCGAGACTCATTGTGTGATGTGTCCAGATGACGCAGTGGAGACTGTTCACCACTTATTTTTTGAATGTCAAAATGCAAAGCTGGTATAGATCCGATTTACAACATTTCTATAAATTGGAGATACCGTCAGTGCTACTTGAGAGGCCTCAAGACATTCCTATTGTGGTACGAATAGAAACCGGTACCGGAATACTTGGGTCTCTACTTTTATGGCAGTGTTGTGGTCTCTCTGGAGACATCAAAATGAACTAATTTTTCGAGACAAGAAGACCCCACCGTGACTACTGGCTAGTAGGAAACCGAGTGGCTGAAGATGTACAGTTGTGGTTGAAATTTTGTAGGAAAAGGAGTGTACATTGGTTGGGGTATGTTATGGGCAGGGGCGGATCCAGGATTTTCGTCAGGAGAGACAAAAAAATATTGAATCGGGTTTAAATAACTAATCGGGTTCAAATCCATTAACTAATTAAGTATTTAATAAAAATTAATGCTTTAATTTATACTTTTCAATACTCTAACTTATAATTTTTGATATTTTAATCTATAATTCTAATTATTAATCATAATTGAAGAAATTTACTTTAATTTTAATATCAAATTTAACCCGAAATACAAATTAAACATCCAGCGGGGGGCGGCAAAAAAATTTCCAAGGAGGGGCAGAGTCGATCGAAACGTCCCGACTTCTACTAAAATGCAAAATTCAGGGAGGGGGCAGCTGCCCCCCCTGGAACACTTTGGGTCTGCCCCTGGTTATGGGTACAAGTATTGCAAACAACAGAACAATTGTTCCGGACTAGCAGTGTTGTAATAATAACTAGGAACTGATGTACTAAGCAAATCTATTAATCTAGCTTTGGTAGCCACTACCAAGTTTTAAAAAAAAAACTAAAAATTTGAGTTTGTATACAGTGTGATTAAAATCCGAGCCAATCTGTCCCCAATTAGAATTTACAAGACCCTTTTAATATTCGTGCATATTATGATCGAACAGTCTAGATTCAAACTCAAATTTTGAGTTACTTTAGTGGATCTGAGAGTAGAACTAGGGTGTTCTTCACTGACATTATTTGTGAACTTGTCACACCCCAGATTTTTACCATCCGGAGCATGATTATATAAGCATCTTCACATCTTTCCTTGGCCCGTCAACATACGTCGCCAACAGAAATGAAAACAAAATAACAAAACGGAGTCAGCTACAAAGCTCAGTAACCGGTTATTTATCGACGCGCTTCTCTATAATTGGCTTAATTTAACAACCATTCAAACAGGCCGGATTAATCCACACAAATACACATAAAATTATGCACGTATATTTAACCGGGATAGCACGTCGGTCTAGGTTATCCGTAAAACAAGTCACATCATATTCACACAGTTGGAATCCCATCACACAGGCGATTCTCAACTTCCACATAACACAATTTCACAAAACCGCCAATCCAGTGGGAAATCCATCCAACACTGGAAGGCCGCCAACCCGCTGGGAAATCCATCCAACAACGGGAGGCTACAATCACATATCAAATTCCAACTTCAGACCCGCTATCCCGTTAAATATGCCATCATAATTCAATATGCAATACCAATATCCAAATCAACCATACAAAACGAAAACACAAATTATAGAGAAGTCCGGTTACCTGAGAGCGAGATGTTTGGAATTCCAAATCAAATTGCAACGATAGTTCAGAATCAATGCGACGTAGTCAGAATTCAAATCGGATAGAAAATCACAGTGGAAATTAGAATCTTCAGAGTACATCTCTTTTATTTTTCTCTCATTTCCTTCCTATATTTTTTTTTTACGGTTTTCTTCTGTTTTGTCTCTTTGCCTTTGTGTTCTTAAACTTTTGCAAATGATTGATGGCAGAGAGAAAGTGCAAGGGGCGCTAATTAAAAGGGATGCTAATTAAAAGGTGTCTATGATGAGGGTGGGCGGTTTGCCATAGACGAATCGTTTCCTTTCTGATTATTTAATTTTATTTAGTGTTTAGGTTAATTAGTTAAGGAGGAGAATTCATATTAATTTTATAAGAAA
This sequence comes from Carex arenaria, assembly GCA_964058825.1. Taxonomy (NCBI): domain Eukaryota; kingdom Viridiplantae; phylum Streptophyta; class Magnoliopsida; order Poales; family Cyperaceae; genus Carex; species Carex arenaria. The sequence continues at coordinate 94,473 of CAXKVW010000294.1, read as the reverse complement.
TTTATCATGCTTTGGGTGTCTTTTTAAGAAATCAGAGGAGATAATTAAGGAATGGAGCCATGACACGTTAGCATATTTCCAAATAAAATTTAAAGAATTAAGTATGGCAAATTAATGATTACAAGGTCATATAATAATAGGAATAAAATTTGACCAAATTAATATTTTAGGAAATAAAATAAAAGAATTAACAATTTTGACGATATCATTTTTTTTGAAGTAATATAATTTTAAATAAAACATGTTACCAAAAGATTTATAATCTTTAATATATATGAAAGGGTTTTATAATTATAATAATAACTCAATTTTTCATGGTATTACAGAACTCAACTCTAAAACCTAAATAATTGACTTCAAATGACGAATTTAAACTGTTGAAATCCGTCTACCTTACGAGTAATGCATTTATATACAAAAAATTTTAACTTTTGAATTAATTTTGTATATAGTCAAGCTGTCAAAATTAAAAGATTTATAAATTAATTTTAGTACATTTATTTTTTGAATATTTTTTTATCACTTGACTCTATACACAGTTCAAATTTGTTATTTAAAGTCAATACGATAAATTTTAGATTTTAGAGTTGAGTTCAAAAAAATTAGTGTTGCTGAACCAAGGAACCCCCTAGTTTGTGGATCCGAATTCGAAGCATCCCGAGGTCGGACTGTTCCAATTAGACGGTCCACATATACGGACGCTTTCATCCTGCTCGTCGAACCCTTGTTTGCCTCGACCTGAAAAGAAACAAAACCCTTCGATTAGGGTTTTCTTTCTCTCTTTCCGCCGAGTCGAGGGGAGGCGCCAATGGCGAAGTACAATGTTGTGATGAAATGGAAGAGGGAAAAGACGCAAGAGAGAAAGCGTGCTATCCATGGTGACCCTAAATCAAAGAAGCTCAAGGAGCTCAGCAAGCATCCCTCCTCTCTCTCTGGCAAGCGTAAGCAGAAGCTCATCCGTAAATTGCGCCGTGTAAGCTATGCATCTTGTCTCTCTCCCTCCCTGCCTGCCCCCTTATCTCCATCTCATATAACTCGTTTTACTGCATTGCAGGAGCAAAAGGACGCAGTCGAGAAAGGTCTGGTAACCATGGCTGATGTTGAGATGGCATCTGCGGAAGGTATCTTGGTTTTTCTATTATTTTGTGATGTTAATGGATTGAGACTGGTGCCCCCCTCCCCCCTCTGACCCTTTGGATACCTTCGAGTCTGGATTTAGAAATCATCTATCTGACAGAATTATGAAAGATGGGGGCTTGTCAAAATTTCATCCATTTATCTAATTTCCATATGAAAAGTAATAATATGCACTTCTGGTAGTGCTCCAGTCGGGTTGGTTTGGTTGGGTCGAGGTTTGACCCGTACCACTCTGCAGTGCCTTGGTTGGGTAACAACTGAAAGCCCTAAATTTATTATTATTGTCGTGTACTTTAGAGATAACTGATGAATTGGTACATTGCAAGTCTTAGTGCACCGGTAGGTTTTATTCTGTGTGCTGACATGGGGAGCATAGGTGTGTGGGGGGTATAAATCTGATTGATTCCTTGTTTTTTGTTTTCTTTTTCTGATATAGTTTTGTATAATATGGTGCTTTTATTAATGAAAGCAGGCAATTTTGGTTGTTTTTTTTAAAACTGTACCAGTAGGTCAGTAGTACATTTTGTAAACCAGCAAGCAATTTTAATATTTTATACATGCTTAAAATCTGTCTTCTAAATGAAGGCTTTAGGTCTCCGTACTGTTAGCTTGAAATTATGTTAACTCGTGATCTTATTTTGTCTGGGGATGATTATAACTATCTAGCTTATGTTGCATGATCATGTACTTGCAGAGAGTTCTTCCAAAGGTGGCAAGCAAATGAAGCTTCAGATTAAAAAGAGTTCTAAGCTACAAATCAAACGTCTAAGAGAGAAAGGCAAGTTTAATCTTTCTTGTTTTTGTTTGTTTCTTAAAATTTCTTCTTCTTGTCTCTGTGGTTTATGTGACTGATTTTTGGGGATAACGGAGCACCTAAATTGATAATGTATCCATGCTTTCATGTACCAACTTGACCGAGATCAAGGAGTGTATGTGATTCTCCATGATTTTATCAGATTCTATATCATTTAGTTCAAATTTATGATTATATGAAATGTCTGAATGTTCTTAGCTCGAAGGAAAGAAAGAAAATCCAAGGCACCAGCACAAGAGGTTGATTCTATGGTAGAATGATTGGGTGTTGCTTCCACACACCAATTTGTGCTTATAATTGTCTTTTTCCCTCTGCTAAGATTATCTTGTTGCACTTTAGTGGGATTTTTTATTTATTTTTTATGGTCGACTTTCTTTCTATTATTTACATCTATGTGATACAGATGTAGTAAATTTTAGCATGTAGACTTTTATGGTAGTTAATTATACATTAAGAATCTAATACTGCAATACTATTGTTGCATACTATAATATTACGGAGTGGGCCCAATATGTTGCTTGATATTTCAATTTGTTTATTTTGTTGGTCTTTTTATGGGTGGTAAACCAAGCATAAGAAATAGGGGTAAAAATATTGAGTGTGCAGTGCATGAGTTGTATGTTTTTTTTTTTTTTTTGGTCATTTTAGCTTTATTTTTTGTGTATTGTATGAAGTCAAAATAACGCTGATAGTGTATATTTACTCGGAAATAGTAGACCCAAAACAAATGGGAGCTGAAGTGAAGAACTAAAATGTAAATGAAGAAATAGGGGTAAAAATATTGAGAGTGCAGTTTTGGATTTGTGCAGTGCATGAGTTGTATTTTTTTTTTTTTTTTGTCATTTTGGCTTTTTTGTTTGTGTATTGTATGAAGTCAAAATTACGTTGATAGTATATACCATCAACTTACTCGGAAATAGTAGGCCCAAAACAAATGGGAGCTGAAGTGAAGAACTGAAATGTAAATGAAGAAATATTATGGGCTCTATTTAAAGTAAATAGCCTGGCCGGTTTAGTAATTTGTTCCAAATCCAACACTGTGCTATGACTTGTTGACTTAACTGTTAAACAAACAAACAAAAAAGATCTTCCAATGAGAAATCGTACGAAATTGTTCATTAATTAAACCAATTAGGCTTTCAATATTATGAACGAAATTGTATATTTTTCTGATGTCAACTCTTTAGGCTTGGTGTCACTATTGTTCATTAATTAAACCAATTAGACTAGAATTGGTTTCAAGGAGAAACTATGATCCATCAATCAAGCACTGTTTGTGGCGTGTTAATGTTGAAATAAAAGGTGGATTGAACTTGGGAGTAACTATATTTCCCTTTCTCAGTACAAAAGAAGCATCCCTTCCTTTCTTTATCGTCATCCATCTTGGAAGAAAGGAAGCTTTAATTATACCGAAGGACATTGACCTATTTGTAATTTTTAATTGTCTATCTCTGAAATTACAAATTATTGAAATTGCCTGTCTTTACGCATGTTTTGTCTAATTGTCTTTGCCCTTCTCAAGAGTGAAAACTTTTGGAAAAAATAAAATTGAGTCCAAGCTCCGTTTTTTTTCCCAACTAATGCAGCTCGTTTTTTTTCTCAAACATTACAATTATATTTTGAAAAAAATAGAATTGATAATCGTTCAAAGGGATTCAAGCATAATTTTAACTTAATTTAAATGTAACAATCAAGCACAAAAATAAAAATTAAATCATTTCTACAGTACAATAATAATTGATCAATCACAAAACTAAACATAATTAAACAAAACATAATTCAAAAATACAATAAATTTTAAATGAACAAAGTACAAGCATAACATCCGGCCATTACATAAGTAAATCGATAGTCGAAATCACAAACGAGCATAACATTTTGTGACAATGTATGTTTTCTATTACGATATGGAGTTTGATCTTCATAAGCAATAGTTATGGGTGGTCAATTCACTATTTTATCACTTTGCAGTGTGTAGTCAGTTCACTCTGATATCACTTCTGCAGTGTATAGTCAATTCACTCATTTAAATATTTTTAGACTATGATATATACAATTATATCGATCATAATCAATGATTAATATCAATACACTTAATATAGTCTAATTATAGTATTACATCTTCTATAAAAAGAAAAAAAAAAAACCCAACATTCTAACAAATTTTCCATGCATTTTCCTAACACCTATATTCTAAAATTTCTCATGGGTTAAATAACTTTGGTTTTGGCAAATTGAAATTCTCATTCCCGTTATAAAAATTCTCATTTCCACAAAATTTCCATGGTACCGAACAGGCCCTTAGGGCCTGTTCGGTAGCATGGAAATTTTGTGGGAATGGGAATTTTTAATAAGGGAATGGGAATTTCAATTTGTCAAAACCATAGTTATTTAACCCATGGAAAATTTTAGAATATAGGTGTTCGGCAAATGCATGGGTAATTTGTTAGGATGTTAGTTTGTTTTTCTTTTTATAGAAGATGTAATACTACAATTAAACTATATTAAATATATTAATACTAACAATCAACGTCAAGCAAGGAATGAAAAAAAAAAGATGAAATTGCTAGACTTATGTGGGATGATTATATTAGACGTCAGAATAGAAACTTAACTTAAAATTAGTTTAATCTATTAAAATGAAATGTTGCTAGTTTAATTATGCTTGTTTAATAATTTCTTGTATTATTAAATTGTGCTTGTTTAATTAATTTTAGCTTTTGTATTATTAATTTTATCTCTTGTATTATTAAATTTTAGCTTTTATATTATTTTATATTATGCAATTTGGATCTTGTTCCATGCACCGAATGAAGCTCTGCAGCAATCAACAATTGGAGCAAGAATTAACAATTCAATTATATTTTTTTTATTTTATGTAAGAGCTGTGCCTTTTTGGGAAAAAAAACGGAGCTTCTAGTCAATTTATTTTTCCCTTATAAAATGTGATGGAGACAAAGGAAATAAACCTATAGAAATAGTGAAATAGGAACAAAAACTTGAGCACCGAACGGGTCATAGGAAAAATACCTACAACCTTGCTTTTTCCCAAAAAAATACCATGGGAATTGAGTTGCCGAACAGGCCCTAATTGTCTAAGTGTTTAATGTGTGGAAAGCATTCAAAGAGTCGCCTGGTTTTCAATGCTGCTATGTTCCTAGAAGCCAAAATATTTTGACGGGTTATCTTGCAAAAAAGAGACGAATAGAGGGATGTAATTATATGAGGTATAGTTTTCCTATGTTTTTAGAGTAGCTTTTAATCTCTGATAGTGCCTCTGTTTAATTACTATGGATTTTATTTTAGAGAAAGTTGTACTGGTACAGATGTAATAGAAGTCTGATGTACTAGTATTGTCTACGGCCTTCTAAAATTCAAAAAAAAAAAGAGAAAGAAACGGAAGAAATAAGACAGTCAAGAAAAAAAAGATGGTAAAAGAAATTGAATGAACCAATATAAGTTTTAACTCACAAATCGTAAAGAAACGAAAAAAGAGTCAAATTCGAGAAAACTAATATAAAAAGAGGACAGAGAAAGAGGAGAGGAAGAAAAGAGAAGGCAAGAAGCAGGGGACAAGTATCTCTCAGGTATTAGAAAGTGGGCTCGTAACTTTACACTCCAGATTAACTCAATTTGATGTCTATTGGGAGATAGCGCAGGGGACCAGTACTATTTTTACTTTGAGATTCGTGAAAAATTAAAAGAACTGTCTGGATCCACTATCTTTAAAAGATTTCCTTCTCCGCTACCGGAGAGGATGTGAATTCTGAAGCAGGGCGGTCGAAGATGACGGTTGACGAGTGCGTATCTTCTGAGATATCTCAATTTTTGCATGACTGACATGTACGGTGCCTATTCAGCAGGAGTCAGTATTATTTGTGTTTTGAGATTCGTGCATAACGTATTTAAACGATTGAGATTTTTCTGGAAAACACTCAAAGTTTGAGATATCTTAGAGAAATAAATCTGCTGCCATTCCAAAGAATCGCAGGGTTCTTGCGATTTCAATTTCATATGTTCATGTATTTCAAGATTCATACTTAAAAATTAACTTCTTTTGAAATTCGTATATTTTAATAAATGAATGGTTGAAATTAGAATCGCAGAATCCTGTGATCCTTTAGAATCACGGAAGATTTATATCCATATCTCAGAGGATGCGAATTCGAAGATGACAAGGCAGGAGAAGTATGATGGCAGGCTTACAGCAGCTAAATGTTTTTTTCTCACTAGGGGTGTCAATGGGTACGATACGGGTAGGGTGGAAGCATTTTCATATCCATACCCACTAAGAATTGAGCTTACCCATACCCTACCCTTACCCGTTAAGAATTTGTCTTACCCTACCCTACCCGTACCCGTTATAATTAGTGGGTAACGAAACGGTAGCGGGTGAATAACGAATAATACTAATATAATGATTTTATCATTTTTACAAATATATCATCAAAACTCATCATGTCATACATATGCTATCACAATTACTAATATAAAAATTAAAATACAAATATGCAATAAATTCTAACTAATAATTTTTTTATAAAGAAAAAAATAAAAATATCTCTTCTAACAAATTCAAAATTCAATTCGTTAATTAAATAATAAAACATTCAAATGAAAAAGGTAATATGTTTAATGTAATATTCATCTTACAACAAAATGCATATATTTTCTCACGGATTAATGTTGATACAATGATATGATAAACATAAAATTAAATAAATTAAATATAATATTTATATATCTATATATAATTTATTTTATATAATTACCCGTTACCCAATGGGTACGAAATAGCCTTTACCCATACCCATATCCGTTTAGCTAACGAAAAAAAACCCTTACCCATACCCATACCCAATAAGCTAACGAAAAAAAAATCTTACCCATACCCATCTTATCGAATACGATACGGGTAGGGTAAATGGGTGAACGGTTTTCATTGACACCCCTATTTCTCACCCCTAAGTCTCTAACAAATAGGATCTAGGATCTGGATTATCTAAAGTAACTTAATATTTGAGTTAACATCTAGACTATTTGATTAGAATCCAAATCAATTCGGTTCAACATGGAATGTAGTGTAGAATCTGATCGGACAATCTGGATCCAAATTTTAGGTTATTTTACTTGTAGAATCTGGATCCGATTCTTCTGCTTGCTAAATAGGAGAGCAGGTTTCTACTTGTTTAAATCTAACCGTTGAATTCAGATCCTTTATTTGGCGAGCAGCAGAGTCGGTTCCGTAGAATCTGATCATTTTGAACTATATGCATTATAATCGAGGCAGTCTCATGGTAATATATTTTTATTTTACTGAGGAAATCACTGAGTAATTTAAGGCGGTACCTATTACGTTCCTGATCCCAACCAAAGCCTAGAACTAAAAAGCACGTGCAACGAAATGGTCGAGAGATTCGTTAAGATCTACTGATCGAGGCTTCAAGCAAGCACCTTTGTTGCCAATTGTTAAAAGCACATGGAAAAGAAGGATAAGAAGAAAACTTCGAAAAATTTAATTTAAGTCAAAATTCAACCAAGATCTGCCAATTAGAAAGCAACCACGTCCCCGTAATTAATTACTAACCGGCATGCCTCTATTGGCTTCATAAAATAATGGGGAACATATTAAAATAAATCTCTGTTTCTTTTTTTGTTTTTGAAAGCCGGGCAGTGGCTGCCAGGTGATATATTGAAACTGAAAAAACAGCAACAGCATTACAAGGTTTTACTAGTGTAGGTACGCCTCACAGGAACAAGTAAAATGAAACAGCAACATGCTGATACACTGTTACTGGTAAAACAGTGTTACGCATCTAAAAAATACCTCCTGGTAACATATTAAAATAAATCAAATGATAAGTCTCCGAAATCACGAAAATGCAAAAGTAAAACAAAAGAGAATATAAGGGTAAAAAAAAGTAAAAAAACTATATATTGCCTTAAACTTGGGCATCGTAACCACAGTTTTAGAATCTTTTTCCTAACTCACCGTGCTACAACCACATCTCCTTAAGAAATTGTTGTTAATCTGTAAATTTCGTTTTGACGCTCTAGCAAATGCATTTTCAGTTTTTCACTGATATTTTTGCAAAAGATAGTTGAGCTTTAAGGCTATTAAATATGTCAAAATATTAATCAGTTAACATACTTTCAGTTAATATACTTTCATTGTATACTTAATTTAATAAACTCCATCTCCTATATATTAGTTAACTAAAAAATAAATTTAAAATCTATAGATTGAGATGAACTATATTGAATAACATTCTTTAAAGACACCCCATTTAAGAAAAAAAAAACAGAGTTATTTAAGAATAATAAAATATATTTTTTCTAATCAATTGGTTTATACTAAAATAGCTACAAATATAATTTATATTTGTAGGAATTTAAATTTTGTAAAAGGGATATAAAAACACATGCAACGACTTCTCTCTTTTTATAATGTGTAAATTAATATCACACATGTGATAAAATGTTTTATTTGAGATGAAAAATCTAAAATAACAAATGAAAAGCACTATGATCGTCGTTTTCTTTTCTCTAAATTGTCTAATGAGTAACAACTAAACAATGTATGGATAAATTTTTGTCACATTATATGAACATAAAAAATAGGTATATCCCGCTAAAATTATTAAATAAAAATGCGCAATAAATTTTTTTAAAAGATTTGTAAACTTCAATTCTCCAATTGAAGTAATTTGATTTTATTTATTATCAGAAGTGTCGACTTCTAAGATATCTCAAACCGTTGAATTTTCTGACCAAGCAGAAAATTCGACCAGAGCTGTCCGATCTGTGTTGTGAAACAGATTGGACGATGGAACATCTAATCAAATTTGATCCATATACACAAACTGTATATTATTGACTGTAATTACGTCGGCATCAATTTGGTTAATTTCTACTTTAAATTTGTAACTTTTTGACATGGTTCCATTTAAGCTCATTTATGCTTTCAAATTTCAATAGAAGTCCTTTTATTCAAATCGAATATGCCTGAAACAGACAGAATAGATAACTCCGCTGGATTCAAAAGTGTAAGATCAAATTTTTGCACAGTTTATGGGATGGATTCAAAAGATTTTTTTTTTTAACATATATATAAATGATATATTATCTCTGTAGCCAACCTCTCTATCTCTCACATTCGTTGCATCACTGTTAGGTGATGACAAGGTATTCTTTGAAAAAAAAAAACAATTAGGTATGTAACAATATAATAAATAACACATCACGAAGCATTAATTTTTGGGTTACAAAGTCAAACCTCCATAATTAATCAATTATTTAATCTAAGATCAATCAACTTATTGGCGTAACTCACATGGACAACCCCCCCTCCTCCTATAGAACTCTCCTCAACTATTATTTTGAAGCCTCTATCCCTAGGCAAATTAAGTCATCCTGAAAATATATTTTTTGTTTTTTTTTTGTTTTAAAAGAATAAAGGTACTTGACTTTATCATTCGGTTGAGTTTCACGAGCAAAACTTGAACTGCCTTTCTTTTCCTCTTATCTATCACAACTAGACTTTAGACCTCTATTTACAACTCTTGCACAAGGGGAAAGGAAGAAAGATCGAAAGGATGCGGACGAATACATTTGCGCTTAACGCTGCAGATCCAGTTAATTTTCCAGATTCTTTCTATGCACCTGTCGATGATTTCGGAGACCCTTTTGTGAATCCGGGTGATGATAAACTACCAAATGCTTCAATAAACCAGATCCATGGCGATGAGCCGTCTCCAGCTCCACGGGTCAAAAGAAGGTAGATATATATCAGCTCATCATGCATCTACAATTTTATATATTGAAATCTAAACATGTCAAATCTCTCTTCTTCTTTTTTGTGATGAAAAACTGAATGTTTGGTATGGATGTATGTGTGAAGGAAAATGGAAGAAAGGAAGATTGTAAGAGTACCGGTACCAGAAGAAGCGTCAAGTACCGAGTTTATAGTGCCATCTGATAATTGGTCTTGGAGGAAATATGGCCAAAAACCTATCAAGGGTTCCCCTCATCCAAGGTACTTGCACTCCATATATATGCATAATTTTTTTTGCTATTTCATTCAGCTTTGTTTATTCAGTGATGCGAAGCAAACCGCTGAGGAATTTATGGGTGTAGCCAACCAAAAGAAAGAAGGAAAGAAGGCTGAAAGAATTCAAAAAACGAAATTTGTGTTTTTGAAAACCATAAGAAAGCAACAGATTAGTCCACAGAAATTGCACTGCTAATCAAATACAATAGCAAACTAATGATTGGTATGGATCTAGCTAGAATGCTCTTTCTATATTAGATCTGAGATTGTGGATTTAAATAGCATGACCTTACTATCTCAAGTAGTCTCAACCAGATTTAAAAGTACATATAAATCCATGGATCTTAACAGAACCACTGCTGCTTCAACCTCTTATATTCATATATGAATTATTGGGCATTTCAGGGGATATTACAAATGCAGTGGCGCAAAGAATTGCACCGCACAAAAACAGGTCGAACGCAGCCAGGCTGATCCCAACACGATTGTTGTCACCTACATATCAGAGCACAACCATCCATGCCCCGCTCAAAAAACCTCCAATCCTTCAAAGAAGAAACCATTATCAAACCCGGTATCTTCACCTGAAGAAACCATTTATACCACGGGTAGTAGCGCTACTGAAGTTGGTACCACTAATACCGTAAAAGCTGCCACTACTACTACTACTACTATTGATACTGCTGCTCCTACAATTGATTTTGTAGTCAATCAAGAAAGAATAATTGGCATGGAGAAGGTTATTATGAGTCCCAAAAATGATGGTGATGATCTAGATCAAGTGTTTGGAAACATCAGTGTTGATCCAATTATAGGTGAAATTGATCAATGGGATGATATATTCCCTTGTTTTAGAGAGTTGGAGGGAGATCCATTAGGCCTTTTCGTGTCAAAAGGATTATTTGGTGAGGAATAAAGAAACTGATCAGGGAATGTCAGAAAGACAACTTTTCAATTTTGTTCATTTTTTTTTTAATTATTTTGTTGGTTTGTTGATACCTTCATCTTCTAATAAATTGATATTTTGATGTGACACAAATTTTTTGAGATTTTGATAACAAATTTTATCATGTTTAATCAAGGAATAGACTCAGACTTGTGTAATTATTCCATGAAAGGGAAAACGATCAATTTAATTATATTAATAAGAAATTAAGAAGAGAAGTTTGACTTCTCCTCTTTTCGTATCAGGCGGCGCAATTGAAGGTTGTTAATTACTAGGTCAAATTGTTGATGTAATACTAATTAACAGCCAGAGATTATACCTCGAATGGTACTTTCACACCATAATTTGTTCGTGGTGAAGGGTTTTTCAAAAATTGGAGATAGCATGTACAACTCTTCATTTTGTGTTTAATTAATTGGCATAGAAATTTCGACAGCGGGCCATTTTCTATGTTGACCTTAGAAAATTACTAGTTTGATAGTATGAAATCGATTAATCTAGAATAATGAGTAAATTTTTTTTTTTTTGGAAAATCTTCACAAAAGCTATGAAGTTGTGAGGAGGAATCAAACTCGAGTACAACAGTAGAATTTTTTCTAGCTAACCGTGCTATCTCTCTTTTATAATGTGTAAATTTTAAGAATGAAAGTGTAGGTAAAAAAGATGGCCATATGATCAGTGATATTTAGATGTAATTAGCGGTGAGTCTAGTTGTTTTCGCATATCTAGCTACAAAGATTATTAATTCTACAAATTAGAGACTAATATGATTTAATTGAAAATATATTAAAGTGGAGATATGGCAGAAATAAATATAACACGGTAATACATATATGTGTATAATTGGGATGTTTATATAGGATGCGTTTGGATCATGAATGGAATATAAAAATAATAATGTGACTCGGAATGGTGTGTGAAAATTGTACGAAAGAATATTAATCGAAACAGTCGTAGTTATAATTTTTATCAGAATTAAGTAAAAAAAAATATTAGCATGATTAATGGGTTGCAGACTGTCGTAATTTAACTAATTCAGATTGTATATTGTCTTAGGAGTAGGTACATTTTTTTTTCAAGAATAAACAACAGTCCAATTATACAGATATATATCCGGCTTTCAAAATTTATGAGTAGACAACTGCCTACTCCAATTTATTATGACTTTTTCCACTGTAAATATTGTGAAAGGAGTGTTTATCGCATGTTATTTGAAAAGGTGTAAATATTATTTTGATTGTAAGAAATACATAATTGTGCTAATTCAAATAAGCTAACTTATTATTTCTATAAAATATTAAGGATTGAATATATGAAAATAAATTTTTTTGAAGTATTGAATATATGAAAAAAAAGAGCAAAAATTTGAATATAATAGAAAATAAAAAATAAAACAAGGCCTCATCCGTCGTTAGTTAGTTACATGCATGACCGGCGAGCTCACAACTACGCACAATGATTTAAAAAATATATAATATAATAAAGAATCAACACGAATTTAAGCGGTTTTGCTTAATTAAACAAATTGACTTTATTTTATTTTAAGAATTATAATTATGAACCGCTAAACTTTTAATATAATAAAACATTATCCAATTGATAAACCTCTAGAAATATTTTAATTTTGACAGCCGCCTAGATATGTTAGGAGTGTAAAAGTTTGACTTGAATTATGTGTTTTTTTTTATTGTAACCTGCGTGAGAATGACATGGTGAGACAGCGAGCTCTCAAATCGGACAATTCCTCTTTACCAGAACTTAATTTTGTTCATGCAAGCAACGTATATGCACACGGTTTCCAATTTTTATTTTTAAAAATTAATAAATTAAATTATCAGAAACAAAAGAATTTTTTTTTCAAACAATAAATGGAACTGAAATATTGATTTTTCTGAGCAGGCCATTGGGATCGAAATTAATAATTCAGTTTTATTGGCCTCTCACTAATGGAACCTGATGGAAGAGCTCAATAGATTGAATTGACCTCTCCCAATAATTTTCCGATTTTATGTGGCAAAATTAGACTGCAATTTACGAAAATTATTGAGATCGAACTATTGATTATGTCCTAAATAGTTGATGTCACAGGATCCAGATTCCCTAGAGTAACTCGAATTTTGAGTTTGAATTCGGGCTGTCAGGTTAGAATCAAGACCAATCTAATTTTGAGTTGAAATTTACGTAGTTCTTTTAGTGACCGTGCGAATTTTAATCGGATAGTTTGAATTCAAACTCAAAATTTGAGTTACTTTTAGGCAATTCAAATTCTCTGTCACATGGGTTGGGTAACGAAGGTACAGGATCACTATGAGAAAATGTCCAAGGTTAGCTTGGGAATTATGGAATTCATATCACCTAAGCCCTAAGGTAACATAATATTTCTGTTTAGATCCAGACCGTCCGATTCTTTGGTGAAAAACTTAATGATCACTTATTGCTCAAGTATTTTAGATGGTCAAATGTCAAAATTTATTATAATAGTGCACTTTGTTGGTGTATTTTAAACGTTTGGATGGGTGAAGAATAGTCATTAATCCACATTAGCTTCATTCTGAGTTATTATTTTGCGTTTGAGTGTGTTTATATTAGCAAATAGTTCATATTCTTTGTTTATTTTTTATAGGTTTCTCAATATTCTATTATTCCTACACAATGTTGAATTAGCTATTATTTTCAAAATTAAAATTAGCTCTCTTCTTACTCTATTTTTTATTCATCCAAACCAATGAACTCTGCTTTGTAAAAACCAATATATATATATATTTTAATAACGCTGACAGTGGCGGTCAAGTGGTACAGAATGTAAACGGTACATACATCAAATATTGATTAAAACAGGAGAAATTAAAATGTTATCATGAAATTAGGAGTAGCGACTCCACAGGCCACAGCAAATCTTCCTGCACCACAAAGTCCGCCAGCATCCGATGATTAGGTCTCTTGTTTTCAAACAGCAACTTATTTCTTTGCTTCCACAATTCCCAACAGGTTGATGCAAAAATGGTAAAAACTAATAGAGTCAAAATTAACAGATCGATGATTTTACTAATTAGATCAACTATTGTATATTGGATAGGGACAATGGATGAGAAGATTAAAGAGGAAGTTTATGATTGGGTGGCTGAGGAGAAACAACATTTGATCTAGTGGGAAAGACAATGCTCTCTGAATGAGAGGTCACAAGTTTAAAATCTGGAAGAGGCAATTTTTTATAAATATTAAATAACTAGATGGTTTGACTTCCAAATTTTACTTAAAAAAATAACTGGATGGCTGAGGATGTGAATTGCAATCCACTGGAGCCTGGAGGTATACAAGGAAGTGCCAATAATGGTGATTGATGCTGACTAGTTCTTGAGTGCATATGTGGCAATGTTGTAAAATGCGGTTTTGTTCATGCATGCGGAAGGCCACTGCATACCGCATATGCGGTATGCGGCCGCATATGCGGAATTTCATGCGGACTCATATATGCTGATTTTAAACTATATATTAATTTATTTTCACTTAAAACATGCAATATATTCCCATTAAAATTATTCAAACAATAAATTTGCACATATGCGGACCAATATTCGGACATATGCAGCTCAATCGCACATATGCAGGCCAATATGCGGAAATATGCGGCCCAATATGCGGCTGCATATGCAAAACCGCATATTTGAGACCACATGAAAAATTTTATGCAGAATTGGACTATACGCATATGCGGTCCATGCGGCCGCATTTTACAATACTGATATGTGGGAACACAGAGCGTTTTTTTTTTCTCTTGTAATAGTCAACAAAAACTTCCTGCTAATATAGCATAGTTAAATAGTTAAAATAGTGATACTGATATGATACTGTTAATTGCTTGGTATAGGCCCTATAGGGCTTGAGAGCTTAAACGCTGTTCATCTTTTGTAATCTTGTATAGGTCTCTGTGTAGATTTTTGTAAGATTCAGTATTTTTAATGACAACAAAAACATGTCACTATCGATAAAAGGAACTGATACTCCAACAGTTCGAAATTGCGCTTCAACTTCGGAAGGTCCGCTCCTCACATAGGAAGCTCCGCTTTTCACGTTTGGAGATTCTAAAGATGAGGTTTTGAGAGTCGTCTTCGTGGTTGGCTTCTCTGCTCTGCCTCCTCTCTTCTTTTGGTCCGTCCGGTCCACTTCATCTCATTCCATTCAAGCAAATGACTGTGTCTAACGGATCTGATTGTTGTTCGGCGATCTATCTCAATCCATCTGAGCAGATGCTTCCGTCCAACGGAGTTGACCACAGCTCGTCGGTCTATCTCACCTCGCTCCAACTGAGCAAGTGCTTTCGTCTAACGGATCTGGCCACTGCTTTTCGTTTCATCTTGACTCTCCGGGTTCGACTGAGGGTGTTGTGAATTCGTTCCACCTCAACTATAGTATCTACTATATCTATGTATAATAAGGTATGTTTATGGTTAATGATTATGATATGTGCTGATGGTGATCTCCTTCTTCCTCTCTTCTTCTCCTTCCTCTGTATTTTCTTTTAAATAACTCAGGCACAAACTTCATATGAACACGAAGACTCCTACCTTGCCTTGATAACAACAACACTGTTTTGTGCTAACGACAAGAAATTATGCAGGCTCACAACCTATCAATCTGAGCATGAGCACAAAAAATCCTATAAGCTCACTATTTACTAATCTGAGCGCAGTAACTTTGGTTCTGCTATTTTTTATGATTTTTCTTGTCTACTTTTGTTAAGGGGTTCAGTTGTAATATTTTAAGTACCAGTACATATGTGTATGTACTGGTACGAATTAATGTATAACTGGTTTGTTCTTGATTAATGAAATATCGCCTACGGGCTTTCAACCAAAAAAAAAAATGTCACTATCCATAAGATAAAAGTGCTTTTTATCAACGAGATTTTTGAAAATACATATGTCAGTAATACTGATACATTCAGAAATAATAATTTATGTCGGTATATCCTGGCAGAGGCGGAACATAAGCCTAGCTGGGGTGCTAAGCCACCCCAACTTTTCAAAATTTTATTATCAAGTACCTAGATTAGATAGAAGAAATGAAATTTTGAGAGAGTTTTCTTACTAATTTGTTTCTTTTATATATATTAGCACCCCTCAACTTTATATAGCCTCCTTCATACTCAAATTCTGGTTTTGCTCTATCCTAGGCATTAGTCACTTTTTTTCAAAATAAAAAAGAAATATTATATTACTGCATAGGATATGGATTCGAAATTTTTGAATTACACGTGGTAGAATTTCCAGAGTCGATAGAAGATCCTACGGTTGTAATAAAGGTCATTATACATTCCACGATAGTACAAGATATAGCTTCTTTTGTGTAAACTCTCTGGTAGATGTATGATTTTTTTTTTCATATATATACACAGAATTTTTCATCATCTTTTATACCTGCCTGTCTACGAGGGCTTAAATTTATGACAAGGATAGAGAAAAATATATCGTCACTTTCGCGCAATTTAGGGCTTTGATTTTCGGAGGTAATGAAACCTAATGGCGCTGTGTATTGTACCTATCTAAATTTAAAGAAATTGGGCTGACCATGTTTATGGGCTTTGTGATTTACTGGGCTATTATCTAGTGATGGATCTTAAAAAATATCGTCTCCCGTATTCGTTTGCTACTTTGCTGTATTCTTTTTTTTTTCGTGAGAGCTAGGCAGTGGCTTACTTTGTTGTATTCAATTTCCTAGTTTCCTCCTTTGCCACAGTCCGGATCCTTGGTAACTCAAAATGTTGAATTTGAATCCAGATCGTCTGATTAGAATTCGGTCCAAGTTGATCTAAATTGAAATTTAACGGGACTCCTTTAATATTTGTGCAGATTATGATTGTACGGTTTGGATTTAAAACTAAAAAATTGAGTTACTTTTGGCATCTGAATTCATTTGCACAACACCGATGATAATAATAATTCAAGATAGTGATCCTAATAAAATTAAAAGAAAGGGCAGTCCAAGATACACAATACCATAATCTGTGGAAAATACTGCAACCCCTCACATACAATACCCAATTCTCCCTTCTGGAAAGCAATTTCAGCACTATCAGCTTTAGGTAATCTCGGTATTAGCAAAGCACCAGGTGTTACTGGTACCGTTCAATTCTGGCATGATACATGGTGATACGTTTATTCAGGAGAGCAGACTGTATGTGTTGGACTTCGAGCTCGTCCCGCTACAAGAAAGTGGGTTGAAATTGGTGGTGGTGTGTAGTGTTGGTCCCAAGTCGGAAATAGTTGAGATATTCGGACTCTAACCTGTGATACCTCTATTAGTGTGCACTGAATTTATTGTTAATGCGGATGCCAAGCTATGACTGTAAGTTGGGACTTGGGACCGAGTCGGGCCTTTCTGGGCCAAGGCTCGACTAAACCTTGTTCGAATATGGCCGTTCCCAGGCATTGCTGGGCCGGGCCATTTCGCATTCCGACACCTCTACTCATCTCGGGACGCGCGAGAACCCGATCCGAGTCACTTTGGGCCCGGTATTGTGAGCGATGTTTAAGGGTTACTCTTCAGACCTGGGCTTTCTTTTTTACTTCGGTCTGGCCCGGGCAAAAAGTCTGAGGCTCAGTCTATTCTTAACCCAAGACCTGTTTCGTGTGGGCTTTTAGTACATTACCTTATCACATGATTATATGACTACCCACTGAAAACTACCTATCCTCAACTTTTCAACATCTGTATAATACTGACATCATAGTACAGGAGGTAGTTAATTCTCAAGATTCATGTTTTAAATTTAGAAGAAGACTTGTTAGTTTCTGATTTTATTGTTTTTTTATTTTGATTATATCAAATTGATAAGATTAGTATGATATATTTACTTATAATTTATATCAAATTGCAAGAATGGATAACTTACTTTAGTATGATATCTTTTACCCATGATTTAGATCAAATTGCATGGAAATGGGATGTTTCTGGGATTTTTACAGTTAGATCCATGGACAAATTACTTAATTTCAGGAGGTCCATTCCATCAGACTATTATTGTGGTGGAAGCTACTTGTTCCTTACAAAATTAGAGCATTTATGTGACTGGTTTCTAAAACATAATTTTAACTAAGACTAACATATTACATAGAGGATGGACAGGTGACATATATTGTCAATTTTGCAGAGGAACTGAAGATGTCAATCACCATTTCTTTGGATATTGTTATGCCACAGATCTTGTCTTGGTTGGAGAATTGTCAGCTTCATTTTTCTCAGTGGAATTCTACATCTGACATTGTTTCTTTTGCTTGGGCTCTAACTAACTACTAATTTCTTAATTGTTGTTGGTGCTATTATTTTTGGATCAGGAAACATCGCAATGATTTTTGTTTTAAAAGTGTTATTGTTCATTCTGTTAGAAATACAATTTTAATGGTTCTCTCTTGTTTAATATTGGATAGGTTCGAGAACAGAGGAGCTCAAGGCAAACGCTGCAGGGCGGATGCCAACGTATTTAGATGAAATTCCATTGCACATAATCAATCCTGAAGAGCAGCTGCTGGACTTGGTGACAGATAGTATCAGCACTAACTTTTTGTTATTAGTTGTATACTTACCTCAGCCCAAAAATATGGCTTAGATACATATATTGTGCATTCTTAAAAGCTTCTTAAAAGCTTTTTAGTGGAATGAGTTTAAACTTTAATATCTTCTCAATACACTCAAATCCACTCGACTTGTCTTCTTGAAAATAGTTTAGTATCTAGTATTTAGTTCTGAAGACTTTCCATCCTAACTAGTGCATCATGCTTGTAAGGCGCGAAGGGATTCACTAGCTCGAGTGTTTCCGCTCAAATATAAACATAGTTGTTGCCAATCATTGCAACAGTTGATTGACCGTTACAACGGTTGTCCCAATTTGTAGGGTTTGGTTGCACTAGAAACCCTAATGATTGTTAATCTTTGCAACAGTTGTCACAACGATTGGCTCTGTAGATTTTGAGGTCTAAAATGATTTATTCCGTTGCAACTCTTTATTAATTGTTACAACGATATTAATTGATTTTTATGTATTTTGCAGTATTTGAAATTAAACCGTTGTGACGATTGATCAACTGTTGCAACGGTTGATGTATTATACCACATTCTCAAACATATTTTGCCAATTTCACATATTTCTAACTTATACTAATCTTGAGCTAATGCTTAATAGTCCAGTGCTTGATTCTTCATAACTCATCCTTGATATATCTAGCAATTAATATTTCATTATTAATATGTATTGCAATTTATATTGTTATGGACATACACAATATCTCAAGACAAGAAACTGTAAAATTCAACAAGTGTATGTTTTTACAAATTTAGTCAAACAAACTAAGTAGATTATTGCATAGTCCAACCGTTTGAACTTTGAAAATCACAAAATCAAATTAATGTAAAATGTTGTGATCCCTCCTCATATATAGTTATCTTGGCTGGTGTTTTTAGGTGAACAGTTGACTGGATTTTGGTGCCTGCGTGCACAGCTATTTTGGTTTGTGGAACAGTTTATGTGTTTTTGTTTTTGTAAAGTGTCTCAGCTTGATGCTGTGATGCTTGTAAGGTTAAGCTGCTAGCAGCCACAAACTAGCTATCGCCCTATGTATTACTTCTAAGTTTCAATATAAAGGAGCAGTACTGCTGATTATTTGTGTTGATATGTGGCTAATATTAGGATATAAAGTAACAAGATATTATCAAGAAGCATCATCCCTGCTCACAAAAGCAGAGAAAAGGAGATGACCACTTTACCGGTCTGCTACCGACTGCCGAGTAAGATCAACTACATGTGCCTATTATTATATCAAGTATAATTAATTCTTGAAATTAAAACAGGCATTAAATTATAGATGTGGAATGATAGGATGCCGTATTGGTGTATTAATTAGTAGGCAGAGAAATCCATGCAAGATGACCTTCCAAGCTTCCACCTCCCAATCTTTCAAGTAAATCTATTTTAAATAACAAATGATTTTCTGACCAAACATTGTACCTATTTGCTTTAATATATAAAAGAACAAATAAGTTAATAAAGACTTTTACCTATTGTAACTTTCATTGAAGTTTCCTTTACATCTCTGGCATCATCTTTTTTTCCTTCTTTATATATATATATATATTGTAACAACATTATTTCTAGTCTTTCAATCAAGTTCGAGAATCATACTTATCTAACATCGCGACAAATTTGCGACTGGGGATTTGATTATCAAGTGCATAAAAACTTTACCATTAATTATTCAAACTGCTTGATTAATAATCATTTGATTTTCAAATAGAACTAAATTTGATACGTATTCTATTTAAACCGTGAAAAGTAACTATGATTTTATTACCTTTTATTTTGATACACATTTTTTAGTTAACATAGTTGTCTTATTGTTCGTATATATATTTTTTTTTTAAACCTTCGCAAATACTGTAAAGTCATGAGAGGAGATCAAACTCTCAACTTTTAAATAGCTAACAATTTTAAGATTTTTTTTCTAGCCAACTATGCTACCTCTTCTTTCTCTATATCATGTCATTATAATTTGTCACTATATTTTGAAATGTAAGATGTGATTTTATTGTGTATGTATGTTTTGGAGACGTATTTTAAGCATCATATATGTTCCATTATAAATTTGTCATTGGTTATAAATACAACCTTTTCGATCAGAATTTCAATTTTATCATGAATTAATACACCATTATGGATGCGTAATATAGTAAAAAATGAGTCTCATTAAATCGTAGTCTCGTTATTTTCAAGCTGTTGTATTTCCAAAATTATACTTCAAAAACGAGGATGATGAGAGTTTATTTTACCTTTGTTTTATTTTTTTTCTTTAACCTCTAAGCCCAGAGCACACCTTAAAACACCACTAAATAAAAATAAACTACGTATTTTTTTTATACTTCTAAGCCTAAGCATTTTTTATTTGAAAAAAATTAGTGCCCACACAGTTCACGCGTAGTTCATAATAATATATTTTGTACTAATTTTAAATCCCAACAGGAGTTGTATTGAGATTGGAAAAAAAGTACGTATCTCGTAAGAACGCTTTGAATACCCTCGCAGCAAGAAACAATCGAGGAGGCAAAAAAAAATACACCGAAATTTTTATTTGTTGCATTTAATATAAATTTAAAATACAAAAACAGCACGTCAGTTCTCAAGAGAGGATATTCAAACTTTATTTATTTATTTCGAGATGGTCAGAATTGCATGCTACTTTTTTATTTTTAACTTTTTTGAAAATGTTAAAAAATCGGTAAAAAAAATCCTGGTGACGTTACTGAATGGTACTGGGATACCAAGGTAAAATATATCATAACAGTTCTCAAGAGAAGATAAAAATTGGTTTATATTTATTTCGAGATATTCAGAACTGATTAGGGGTGTCATCGGTTACGATAAAAATCGTATGAAATCATTTTCATATCTGTATTTGTTACAAGTTTTTATTTGTATTGTATCATTACCAGCGGATTATCTTATATGTATCTTACTCTTACTCATTATGGTTGTCGAATAACGAAACAGTAGTGGGTAAATAACGAGTAATACTATTACAAAAAAAAAAATCATTATTTACTAAATAATATATTAAAATACATTAATTTCACATATATATGTGTGTGTGTTTTTAATGGTTAATTAAGCGTAACACAATTATAAAAAATGATTGGAGAATTAATATTCATTACTCATTAATATATAATATATATATATATATATTTTTTATAATTACTCGATCGAGTATCTATTTAGATAACTAAAAAAATTTTTACATATATACGAAAAGTTTATGAAAAAAAAAAAATCTTACCCACGTATGTTTCATCAAATACGGTACAAATTGAGTAATCGGATAGAGGGTGCCATACTGCCATTGGTGTCAGAACTGATGCTGCTTTTCTATTTTTAATTTTTTTTTAAATGATATGAAAAATTCGGAAATAAATGCTGGTGACATTACTAAATGCACCAACCGGGGTACCGAGGTAAAAGTATATTTATAACAGTTCTCAAGAGAGGATAAAAAAAAAATGCTTTTGCTAAGTTCAAGGAGTTCGTACTTGGTAGAGACAGCGAATAGAGTGCAGACAAAGCAACGGTCACAGTCGGCCCACGACTTTCCAGTTCGCACGATTATCGCGATAAATTGAGCTTCTCGTGAATCGTGATAATCTGAAACTCGCGTCGAGTGGGAGAGAAGGAGAGAAGAAGTTGATGTGGTACTACTGCTCTCAGAATATTATAAAATTTTAGAAATTTAACCTGGCTAACATAAATACATATAATGGGTCTGATCTAAAAAGGTCATGTGGTCCCCGTACGATTTAACAGGCACTCACGAACAACTGTTTAACTTCTCTCCGTTTTAATAAATAAATGGAGAGGTCAGGTGCAAAAGCTTTTAGAACTTTCAAAATAAAGTTGTTATTTTCTTTGGTAATTTGCTGCTCCAGTGTGAATCTGTTTTTTTTTTCCGAGAAAAGGACCTTTTTTTTAATTCAACTATTCAAATATGTCTAACGAGCAGATTTTGAAGAGAAGAAAAAAGCAGTAGGTTTTTCAAATCTGAACTGTTAAAAAGTATTTAAATGAGCTTCTGCTAAGGTTTAAAAAAAAAATTGAATTATTAGAATGGAGAAAATTATATTCTTGTTTTTTTTTAAAAAGTATTTGAATTAAGAGTGATATATTGAAAATTAAATATAAATGATAACTAAGACAACAGTCAACAAATATTAACAGCGTGTTTATGAATAAACAGTTTAATTAATACCAAAAAGTATCTAAAAATAAATAGTTGTGGAGCTAACATAATCTTTTTATTTATTTAAAAAAAAAATACGATAACAGATAAAAAAAATTAGTGAAGTTTGAAAAGTAAATTATATAAATTTGGACTATAGTTTAAATAGGTTATATATAAAATTTGATGCAACTTAAAATTCGTTTGTCCACCGATTAAGTGGTAACTTAGAAATTGTTCAAACCATTTAATAAATAATCAATGGATTTTCTCAATTGTAACAGCTTTGGTACACAGCCTGTCTAAATTAATATAAAACATAATTTGATCTTATTTTATAGATTATGATACAATTGGCTACCAAATAAGTATTTTTTTATATAAAATATTGGTTTAAAAATATTTGCCTGGGATTTGTGGAAAATTATTTGCTGAATTAACGAAGTTATACCGTACGCACTAAGATATGTACTGATACTTTTCTTTTATTAGTTTATTGGATAAAAATATGAATTATTTTTAGTTAATTTATCGAGTAAAATATATAAAGTATTTCATATCTCATACCAATTATAAATCCAGAAATCTTGAATAGTATTTTAATTTGTAATCGTGTGGTTACGTATGTATGTAATAACAATGTTTTTAATTTATGTGAAGTTTCAGATGTATATTTTTTTTATTTGCTATTAACATTTTAAAAATAACGAGACTATATAATTTTTTTTTCGTTATTTATGCACATGCTGCGCATTATGAATAAATGGGCTCAATTTTTATTTATATGTGCTAAGTTTACGGATTATTTATCTGATAATCATTCAATTTTAATTTATATGTGCTAAGTTTACGGATTATTTATTTGATAACTATTCGATTTTATTTGTCATCTTTACATAGGAGGTCATGAGTTTATAACTTAGTGAACACACTGGAAGTACAAGAATCAAGTGTAGATAAAGATAACTCTAATATTAATAGATAAGAGTATAATAAAAAAAATACGCCTCGTTATTAACAGCTTCCGAATACGAAAATATCTCTCTATGAATCCCACCATTTTAGTAGATTCCTATATATTCGATCATATAGAGAGAGATTGGCTCATATACTAACATTGGTACATAGCACTTCGTTATATACTCCAAGTGGAGTTTTTGTAATTTTAAAGTTTAAATCTAGTTTATTTTATGTGGCAAACGCGTTCTCCATATTAAAATGTAATTGGAGGCCAAATTTTATAATTTTTGGAATTTTTTTTACTATTTTTCCGGATTTTTTAAAATCACGTTTTTCAGATTTTTTTTTTTTTATCATATTAAAACAGGAATTTAAAAAATCCTAAAAATATAGGGAAAAATTCTAAAAAGTATATATTTTTAATATAAAAATGCATTGAACACTTCAGATCAACAATCTGAACTTTCAAATCACAAAAAGCACTTGACATAACGAAGTGCTCTATATATTAACCAAACCAGCCTCCGTATATAAATTCCTTTGAATTTGATTTAATTGAACGATGTTTAATACGGGTATGGCGCTGTTTATTGTTCCGATTAGTTAATTTAATGCCTGTAAGAAATAAATGCTTGCTCCGTCCAAGTACCTGCAATAAATGTTTAGCACGGATATCATATTTAATTTGGAGATCTTTCATTTGCACAAAATGATAGGGAAAAAAAATATATAAATTCTACGTTCCTGTAAAGCTATCTTTTACTGATCACTCAAAATATTCTTACAACACTTTTTTTAGTATTACAAATTTATGACTTAATTATTTAACTTCCAAAATTACAACTAGCTCTACTTATTCTCTACTTGTGCTGCTCTCTTATTTCTCTCTTTCTATACTTATTGTTCGGTTGCTTCAAAATAGATCAAAATCCTCTATTTATACTTATTAACGGAATATTTTAAATCCTATTAAAAAAATAATAATTCTAAAATTTTCTTAACATATATAGATAAAGTTAACTTCACGAATATAATTGACTCTACTAGAAATTTCCTAATCAATCCAGTAAATTTATTTGGCTTGGGTTGGGCTAGTGTTGTCTTCCCTGGTTCTTTTTTTTTTTCTGAAAATCAGATAGCGGCTGTCAGGTTAGTTACAAAATAATAAACAATAAATTACATTCATAGTTACTCAGCTCTATTACATTCCGACTCCTTTTGTACCAGTTTATTATTAATAAATACCGCATCCACAATAACCAACAAGTTACTATAAACATGACACCTATTTTTTTTTCCTAGAAAACCTTCCTCTACTCCTCGCCCATGATGTTATATATATTTGTTGTACATATTATAGTGTGAGTGCATGATTCTGCCTCCAAGTCGGATTGCTATCTCCTTTCGAAATCGAACAACAAACTGACATTTAAATAATAGATGTATAGTAGTTTTGTATGGGGCAAATCAATGGCGGATCTATTCACAATGAATGGAGGTCAATTAACTCTATTCATTTCTAACATTTTAATAACTTGACACAGTTTTGTTATACAATTTAGAATAAGTGTTACAAAAACTATAAAATTTACTTCTATAATTTATGTAAAAAATTTGTATGATTGATCCCTAACGAAACTTTTGAAATTTGACCCCATAATTTGAAATTCTATCTCCACTCCGAGGCAGATTCACACATTGCACACCTTAGATTATGGGGAGAAAGATTATAAATATTGTTTTCTCATTAATATTCGACACAAGCAAACGAATTAATATTATAATTTGTAAAAAAAAAAAATATTTGATAACGCAAGGTAGGGCTGCAAACGAATCGAACTTACCTCAGTTTGAGTTTGATTTGAATTAATTTCGAATTGAATTTTTTACGAACTCAATTTCGAATCTTTTACGAACTTTTTTAATGAGAGCGAGAAATAAAAGTCGTATAGGGTTTCAGAACTGAGAACAAATGTAACGACTTACGAGTTATGACTTATGGCTGGACGGTCTTATGTTTTAATTTTTAAGTTATCAGCGAACATAAGTCATCAACGAAAATCAACAGTTCACGTTACTTTGAGATTCGAACTAAAATAGTTTGCAAACCTATTTCGAACGAACCAGGTCCAGTTTGATGAGTTTGGTTTGAATTAATTTCGAACTATTTCGAATCGAATTTTTTACGAATTTTTTCGAATCGAATTTTTTACGAATTTTTTCAAATCAAACTCGAATCGAATCACGAACTACGAATTTTTTGTGCAGCCCTAACGCAAGGCCAGAAATACTTTAGGTTCAATGATGATATGTCATTTGTCATTATCTCTCTCTATGTACATAACGAACCAATGGACTTCCCAATAAAGTTTTTAATTAAGTAAAATCTAGATCAATAAATTTTTCAAATGATCATCATTATAATAATGATAACAAATGAATTGAAATACCTCTTGTTTTTTTTTTGTTCTTTCTCTGTGGATTATTATGCCTTTCTTTCACCCCTAAACCTTTCTGCGACTGTATCATCATTTGCATCATGACTATAGTTGTTGAGTGTTTACTAGCGTACTGGCTATCTATATTCTATATCAATATCAAATTGTATTAAAAAGAAAGATAAAGCATCTATCTCTTCTGTCTCCCTTTTTTATCTATGAACACTTAACACTTATAATGACAGCAAAAGGGGTGCGTATCCTCTGAGATATCTCAATTTTTGCGTAACCAACGTGTCCGGTGCCTATTCGGGGAACCGTAGGAGGCCAGTATTATTTGAGCTTTGAGATTCGTGCATAATGTATTTGAACGATCGAGATATTCTAAAAAGTCACGCAAAGTTTGAGATATTTCAGAGGATGTGATATTCCAGCAAAAGTACCGTAGGTTCTCGTCATACAACTTAATTCTTTAAATTCCTTTAAAAAAACTTAATTCTTTAAAAAATATATTTGTTTTCGTTCATGTCTAGCGTTGCAAAGTCTTTTCTTAATTTAATAAAATTGTAAAGCGGAATTAGACCTCCTTACAAAAAATAAAAATAAATAAAGATGTCGTTTGCACTTTATATGTAGAGAAAATTACCAAGAGTAGAACTATGTATGTATTTTAGTTATTTGGATGCTTTTAAAAAGTATACTGTTAAAAGCTAAAGTTGAGGATATGCTAAATTTTCTTTTGAGAACGTATATATTCACTTCCCATCTAGTAAAGTATTGATCATATCATCATATGATTTATTGTAACTGTCAAGTGTTATAAAATATGCTAATTTTCTAGCTACGTCATTGTAAATAAAACGAACAATCAGATTTATAATAACTTCCTTTTTATAAATATAAAAAAGGTACATAGTCGATCTCAGGTGCGATCTTCAACACAAAGAATATTATCTTTGATCTAGATCACCGGCTTATTTTTCAAACTACAAATTTTATTAAAAAGTAGTTAAAAGTTATAATTTTTTTTAACTATCAGAACGCCTATATTTGCCCCCTAGTAGTGTGATTTATTTTTTTAGATAAAAAAAATGAATGTCTAGTTTTACTAATTTCAATTAATATTGATAAACATTCTTTATTCAGAATAATATATTTTGTCACTGGACTAGAGTAAGCTGATTCTTTTAATAGTCCGATCCGTTGGAATGAAAAAGAAAAGACGGTCTTGCTTCTTCTAATTAGAATAATACAAGTATATACGAAAGGCTGTGTAACGGTGTAAGCATATAATGAGCTGGCTCGGGCCGAGCTAGACCTTAGCTTAGCTCGTTAATTCTGGACCGAGCTGTTAGCGAACCAGCTTGTTAATAGCTCACGAGCTACGAGCTGGCTCGTTGGGTTTGGTTGGACCTTGTTTTAAGAATAAAATAAATTTTACAAACATTTTTGGACCGAGCTTGACAGTATAAAATACACACAAATTCATACAAATTCACAAATTGATGTCTAGCCGAGCTAGGCCCCAGCTCAAACTCGTTAATTTTGGCCTGAGCTGTTAACGAGCCTGCTCGTTAACAGCTCGGTCCACTATCGAACAAGCTGTTACCGATCGAGCCAGATGTGAGTCATGAGCTACGAGCTTTTTTGACAGCCCTATTGCATAGATACCAAGGCACTGCATCAGTTCACGAAATATAAGGTCCTGTTCAGCTGCTCCACTATTTCCGTAGAAAAAAAATTCAGTTCAATTGATTTTTTTTTTATGTAAATAGTAATTTTTAGTTTAATTCTTGTGTTTGTGTTCATTTTCAATAGTCCGCCGAATATCCTCTGATCAAGGAGAGAATGGATATATCCTTATTTTCATCATTCCACTTTGAATGGAGACAAAGTAGGCACTAGCTAGGTAGACTGCAGTGCTTTGTCCCCCACCTAACTTTACTGCCATGCCATAACACAAGATCTGAGCTCTGAGCACGTGACTGGAGTTCTCAGAATCGTCTACTGTCCCAATCCACTTTCTCCATTTTAAATTTAATGGAGAGTGGAGACAGCCCAACCCACACTAGAAGACAAGAGAATACGGAAAACAAAAATATCAAATTTCCGACCTACCAAAATTTATAAATCTGCAAGTCTGCAATAATTTGAGACAAAAAAATATATCTTGAGAAAAGGTATTTATTCCTCGTTGAACTTCCAATTTTAAAAGGGAGCGCTTAAGTGTCCCATGTAACAATTCTCTATTTTATCTCCAACACGTTAACTACTTGAGAAATCACTGTCCGGAGAATCATTAACTACTTTAAAGACGGTTTAATGTTTGAAAAACTGTACAACCGGCGATGCAAATATGAATACCTATGCGCACAAATATTAATATATAATATATCGAGTGTTCATATATAAGATACCAAGTATTTCCAAAAAAAAAATGGACATTTCAACTTTCTTTTATACACTCACCGCACACCCATATTTTACATGTTTTTAGAGGTGATTTATTTTCTCCGTTCAATCTCGCCAATATTTCTGACGACTAGTGAGTACTTTTGCGAATTAAAAACCACGAACGTCTTCTGTTCAATTTTCTCTTTCAAATGAAATCCATGATGACATACTTTCAGACTGTTCGGCGCGCAAGTATTCATACCTCATCCAACAAGTATTCATAACTCGCCGTGCAAGTATTCATACATCGTCGAGCAAGTACTCGTAATGCAAGTGTAAATAGTTCATGCGTCAAGTATTTGTACCGATTAGATTCTATCAAAATTTAATTATTTTTCCATATGGCACTAGATGACGTTTGAAAGTATTAATATCAAGTATTGTAAGCATTTATATCTCATCTTGCAAGTGTAAATAGTTCATATGTCAGGTGTTTGTACCTAACAGATTCTATGAAATTTAAAATATTTTTTTTCATATGACACTGGATGCTTGAAAAAATATTAATATCAAATATTGCAAGTATTCATATCTCGTCATACAAGTGTGAATAGTTCATATATCAAGTGTTTGTATCTACCAAATTCTATCAATTTTTTCATATGGCACTGGATGATATCTGAAAGTATTAATATGAAGTATTGCAAGTATTCATACCTCATCATTAAGCGTGAATAGTGCATGTATCAGGTGTTTCTATCTAACCAATTCTATCAAATTTTCTTTTCCATATGGCACTGGATGCCACTGGATGATGTCTGAAAGTATTAATATGAAGTATTGCAAGTATTCATATCTCATCATGCAAGTGTGAATAGTCATGTATCAAATGTTTGTATCTAAAATATTCTATCAAAAAAAATCACATGGTACTTGATGACGTTTGAAAGTATTAATATCAAGTATTGCAATTATTTATATCTCGTCATACAAGTGTAAATAATTCACATGTCAAGTATTTGTACCTAACAGATTCTATGATTTTTTTTTCATATAGCACTGCATGATGTCTGAAAGTATTAATACCAAGTATTGTAATTATTCATATCTCGTCACACGAGTGTGAATAGTTCATGTATCAAGTGTCTGTATCTAACATATTCTGTCATTTTTGTTTCTTATGACATTGGATGATGTTTAAAAGTATTAATATTAAGTATTGCAAGAATTCATACATTGTCACACAGGTGTGAATAATTCATGTATTAAGTGTTTGTATCTATCATATTCTATCAAAAAAAAATCATATGACACTGGATGATGTATTAAAGTGTTAATATTAAACATCATAAGTATTTATATCTCATCATGCAATTATTATTTTTTTCATTGTAATTAGACATCATAATTTAAATTATGAACAAAACATACTGCAATTACTAAATAAATTATAGAATTAAAATTACAGACAAACATCTAAGCTTCATTGAAAGATATCTAAAATTTAAAATCTAAATTATAAAATTAAAACATGTATATTTAATCAAAAGAAGACAGGTTATGTGATTTGAGGGCTGATATTAAACTGGAGAATTCATCTTTCAATCTCAGCCGTTGACGAATCAGGACAACTACGTGCATAATATAAGAATGGAGATATATACGAGAAGGGATCCACTTACACTGTTTTTGGTGACACCGGATGACACCCTACATTTTCAAAGTTTTCACTTTTCAGAGTCCAAACTGTTCAACACGATCTCTATATTAAAATGTACTTGGAGACCAAATTTTATATTTTTTACGAACTTTTTTTGTTATTTATCAAGTATTTTATAAAAATTGGTGTTTTCACGCCATTTTATTTTTATACCCATCTTAAAATAGTAAAAAAAAAAGTAAAACTTGATCTACAAGCACATTTTAATATAGAGTAGAACTAGGGTGTTCTTAAGTTCACCAAGTCTCCTTGTGAACTCAACTTCAAAATCTATCGAATTGGCTTCGAATGATGAATCCAAACCGCTGAAACCCTTCTACTTTACGAGTGATGCATCTACATGTGAAAATTTTAAAATTTGAAATTAATTTTGTGTAGAGTCAACTGGTAAAAAAAACGTTTAAAAAATGAATGCATTAAAATTAATTTATAAACATTTTAATTTTGACAGCTTGACTTTATACTAAATTAATTCAAAATTTAAATTTTTTGCTTGTAAACGCATCACTCGTAAGGTAGAAAAGTTTCAACAGTTCAGATTCTTTATTTGAAATCAATCTGATATATTTTGGAGTTAAGTTCACAGAAGAGCTTGGTGAACTTAAGAACACTCTAGTTGTAACTCTTTTAATATATTCATCCTATTTAATAGTTTGAATCGATTTTTTGAACTTTGAAAATATTGAATATAATCTAGTATCAAAAAAAAAAGAAGGTGTAAGTGGATCTCTCCTCTCTCTATCTAAGGTACTAGTGGTAGAGCCGTAGAGGTATAAATATCTGAATGTACAGACATCAATGGTTGACACGGTAGCTTTAATCATAAAAAAAAAAAAAAAAAACCAAACACTTTATTGTGTAACTTTAAACACCGAACTATCAATGTGTGTGTTTGTAATTTTAAACACTTTAAGCATCCTGTCACAGGTGGCTAAACACCTTCATGATTTTTAAGATCTAAATAAAGCATAGTACAATTTAATTGCTCTTTGATTTTTATGTATGCAGTTACCTCGTTTAGGTGAATTTTCTTTATTCTTTCTATCTTTTTTAGGTGCACCCCAACAACAAAATTTCCTTCTCAACAAAGAAAGAGCTAATAAGATTACTTTAAATGAGACTGCTGCTATATTTATATTTTAGAAAATCACAGGTCTAAATATAAAGTATAAAAGTATGAATTTATGTATTTATGTATTTAAATTAGTTGATAGACATTAACGGTCGCCTATTTTAGTTATCTGTTATATTTTATATAAAATCAAATGGTAAAAAGGTATTATTATATTGTGTGATATACATTTTATTTTTATTAAGATAAAATTTAGAAATGATGTTTAGTTCTCTCTTTATTCACATTCAAGTTCTACACTGCATGGGAGAATTGTTTTACTTATAAGTTATAACAAATATTATAAAATAAGAGAAAAGGTGTTTTGATATTTCAATACATAGATGGACAGGAAAATTTCTTCCGAATCAAAGAATCCTCTATGATTTTGGACAATTGCAAAAATATTGTACAATGACATTATAAAAAGAATGAAAAAGGAGGGAACTGACTCGGCTGCAGGATTCTGCTATTCAAATTTCAGCTGGTGAATTTTTTTATGCACGAATCTCAACACAGATAAACGGTTGAAATTTGAATAACAAGATTCTGCTCTTCTCTTTGTAGAGTAGCGGAGTCGGATCTGAGAAAAGAGACCCGCTTATCATTGGCCATATAAGCCACCAAGGATCCAATGCAACTGAAAAATAAGAAAAATAGTTAGATCGGGAGAAAATTTTCCAGTCTAAAATTTGAAGCTGAAATGATTTCTCTTGTCCATCAACGAATGGAACATCCAGATACTCCCAGATATGGAAATAAATCTGCTGCGATTCTTTGAAATCGCAGGTCCCTGCTTATCCAAATTAAACCATTCATTTTTTTGAAATGCACGAATCTCAAAGCAGTTGATTTTTATGTACGAATCTCGAAATAAATGAATGGTTTGACAAACAGGGACCATGCGATTCCAAAGTTTGGGATCACAGTAGATTTGTTTCCTCCCAGATACTCTTTATCTTTTTTCTATATTATTTTATAATATTTTTATAAATAAAAAATTCCTGAATGCTTTGTGAAATTAAATTAAAATCCAGCGATTAAATTGAGATACAAGATAAAGTTTAGTTACTTTTGAAAAAAATCTGTCCACTTTAAAAATAATCAACGATGCATACAGCATATAATGATATAAATCAGTAATTCTATAATGAAAAGATTTAGGTACGCGCTCTTAAAGAATATTCTCATTTTTTGTCGTTTTCCCATCTCAAAAAAAAAAATTCAAAATAAATAAAAAAAATGGGAGCACAACTGCACAAGTACATGAATAGCATGAACAGTTGAACACCATAAATTTAATGTTTGAATTTCTGTATAACAATGTTTGACATACGTATCAACGTATTAAAAAGGGTCAATTAATTAATATATTAAATTTTTAATTGGTCCGTACTCAGTCGGTATATAAAGTTGGCATTATATACTGAAGTGGAGTTTATATTATGATATTAAAATGGAGAGGAAGTAGCACTTCAATGCCTTTGGAAGAGTGCAGGACCACTAAACACACATCTCTATCACCAGGTCTTTCCCGATTTCTCGCACCACATATCGTATCGTATCGTGAACGAGATATCGCCGATTTTAACATCTTTCCCTGAAAAAAAGGTTTGACTGACACGTAAAATACAACCTGTCTTTTTCCATTCCAATCTCCATCACTTATCTTGTGACTTGTCCAGAGAATCTCTTCGAATTATCGTATCAGGATAATTTCATTTAAAAATATCGTGATATATCGTGAGAGTGCAGTCTTGTCACGCAAAGGACGTATGTAGGTCCGTCCTTGTTCAAATGATCTTCCATTTTTGCCCCTGGAGCGCTTTTAAAAATACAAAAACAATCACGTAGGGGTATTTTCGGCATTCACGCAAAAGCCTAAGATGCAGCAAATTGATTCGTCTGCCAGTATAGGACAATCTCACTTGCCCCTCGAGTTCGTGATATTTACGATTTTGGAGAGATGTTTCTTTCTTGGACATTTCGAACTCGCATTATTACACTGCCTTTTTGTGTGGACCTGAAATGTCGTCAGATTTGTTAAGTCTCTCCGATTCGTGTCCCAATAAAAGTACGGGGAATTCAAAAGTAAAGTCTGTGTTGATGTAAGACCCTCGTGCTAATTATTCTCGTTACCACCTAAGGGCTTCTTATAAAAAAATATATATATATTCTAGTTACAATAAATTATGTTATCCATATGTAACAAGTATAATTAATTATTCGAGTAAGTTAAAATAAATATTTGCTCCAAACTTTATTTCGTAGGGTTATGTTAGCAGAAATCTATTGTTATATCTTATGTTAAATACTTTTAGTGAGTATTATCAAGCTTTGAATAATCCTCAGTTCTCATAGCTTGGATTTGAATCAAGCTTTTAAAAAATAGTTAACACTGTATTTAATGTTTAATCAATTTAATTATTGTTTAGTTGTCAATTAACGACATAGTATCTTCGGAGAATTTATAGCACGAAAAATGTACAAAAATAGTTTAATCAATTTAATTCCAACTCGCAGTATCCCAATTCAAAGAATTTTCCTTTTGCCCTGTTTTCTTAATTAAAATAAGATATGAAGTTTGCATGATTTGTAGTGGAAATTTGCATCGTCTTGCAAAAGGTAATAATAATAATAAGAGAAGACGAAAAATGGGGAGAATTAGACCAAGATATTTTGGATCATTAGCACTGTTTAATTATTCAAACTAAATACACAAGAGGGGATCATAGAGTAATAATAATGATCTTTACTGTTTTGATCTTTTTATAATTATCTTACTATTTATATAAAAATGAGAATTTACTGGTATTTTTTTTCTTTCATGGTCAGCCACAAACTGTCGCTAACAAATATATCAAGAAATAATTTACTGGTATTGAATATAGAAAATCATGTTATTCACAAGCTAAATATGACTTGCTTACTCATCACCTGCATTGAATTTTGATTATTTGATTTTTTTTTTTTTTTTTTGGTTTGCCCAAAGTGTGCACTTGATTATATCATATTTCAATTATGACCATAACATCTAGAAAGTTTGAATTTTTTTTTACATTTTCACAACAATTTCCGTGATACTTTATAACGCTCTCCTTAAAAAATGGCAAGAAAACATGACATGTGCACACTTTGTGTCATCAGTTTGGTGCCTTGAAAAATTATGACACCGTATTATCGAGCTAGAGCTCGTTTGATTTTAATATTTGCAGGGAAGAGCTACATTTTGTTGGGGGTTTTGCACTAATTATAAATTATATTATTAATTAGCACAAATAATCTCTTCTTAAAATTCATAATAATTGCTACTATTCTATTTTGATTTTTCTAGCTATTTATTATGAAAACGGACATATATTATCTTGAAATTGATTTTACAAAACAGAAGTTAAGATGATGGGTTCTCCAGTCAATTTTGATAACTATTATTTTCAAAGGTCAACTTCTTTTTTTTTTTTTTTGCTGTTCCAAATTTAAGTAAATATTTCTCTGAATTATTTCCCAACTCTAATTTTTCAAAAAAGATGGTTTAAAAATGGTTTTAAACTACAAGTTAGTGTCTGTGAATTTTTTAATCCGGCCATCTAAACCTTACGAATTTCACAATTTTTACCTTAAATTAATTATTTATGGGTTTTTTTTTTTTAACACAATTACTTACTGACTGTCTAAATTAAATTCAGCCACTCAATTTTCACATTCTCTTACCAATTTATTCGTGAAAAAAAATGTATATTAGCATTAATTTGCGAATAATTCAGTGGTCAAATATTTATGAGCTATAATGTATTAACTATAATCAGGGGCGGACCCAGTGTAGTCCAGGGAGGGGGGGGCAGCCCCCCCTGGATTTTGAGTTTTAGTAGAGATTTATCGGTTCCGACTGGGTTTGCCCCCCTCTGGAATTTTTTTTTCTCTGCTCTGAATGTTTAATTGATAATTCAGGTTAAATTTATAGTTAAAATTAAAATAAATTTCTTGAAATATGATTGGTAATTATAATTATAAGTTAGAATATCATAAATTACATGCTAGAGCACTATAAAGTATAAGTTAAAGCATTATTTTTTTTATCAAATACCTAATTAGTTAATGGGTTTAAATCTAATTCGATATTTTTTTGCCCTCCTGACGAAAATTTTGGATCCGCCACTGATTATAATAAAATTGGAAGTAAATATTCTTGACCGTACTTTTTAATTAATTGTAAAGGAAGTCCCGTGTATCACGTTAGGGTTACCATTGGATGCCACACAGGAGTTATAAAATATGAAATAATTCCCTTTATCCTGAAATAAAAATCACCTTTGGAAATACGATCAGACCTGCATCGGCAACAACACACAATGAGCAACAGCAACTTGCAAGGTTTTCCATAACCTTATCTATCCCAAATATCCATATTAAATGCAGTGATATTATGGTCGGCTCAAATAATTTTGCAAAAATGTGCAATACATGTGGCCAGCTAAGTTGTCAGAGAGTGACTGACCATTAACCTATTATTCATCATAAACTCGCATTTTATTTGGGTATTATTCATTTTTTACGTTACCGAATCGAACTCCGAATATAACGCAAAACAATACATAACATGTTTTATTCGTAAATAAAATGCGAATTACAAATTATTCACGATAAAAACACAATTCTTTTTAAGGTTTTTTTGCTTCATTTTTGTACCGAATCATTCCTAAATTATAACAGAATCATGAATTTTTGACCCCGTCAGACCGAACACGAATTATTCGTTTGTTACTATGTTATCCATGACTGTCATACATAACATACCTGTGATCACATAGAGTGGGATCAGTTTGATGGACATCGAAACAAATTAATTTTTTGTCAAGATTCATACACACTTGATATATTTGAATTTTCAAACTGTCTATACAAATTTTGATACAGATCGCAATACGACCGACATCAAACCGCCTCCGATTCCATCACCACACATCATATGATTCCAAATTCTGGTGCTTTCAGAGATTTCTCTTCAAACAAATATATTTATATATCATGCATCTTTTGATTATTCTTTGATAATTGAGAGTGATATAAAAACAGAAAATTCAACTCACAAGAAAAATTATTTTTACAGAAATAGAAAGTACGGTTAGGGAAAAAGGAGGAGAGGGGGTGGATTCCAAAGAAGGCATCCAGGTCAGGTTGGACAGCGTACCACTGTCCTTCCGTGGTAGATGCAATGTGCTTCTTCGAACACCATACAGCAAAGCTTTGGTTCCTGTCCATTGATGATTAAATTACTGGATGTTTCCAGTTCCAGCACTCTCTGGTTGATTGAGAATATGGTCTGGTTAAAAAAAGCGTGAACCGTTCTAGAATTTTCTCTTGTGTCAGAACTCAGAATAATAGAATTTTTTTGTACAGAAATTTTAAAACTATGATCATCCTTCTAAATTTAAAAGCTTTTGTCTTTATATGTCTTTTCAAAAGTCAAACATCACATTTTTTTTTTCTAAGCTACAAGAATAAAACTCTTGCATTTACCTAGTAAAAATTAAGATTATTGGCATATACCTATGTTCGTCGCAGTTGTTAGAATATGTTGACCGTAATAAAGTTTACAGATTCATATTACAGGTCTTGATTAAATAATTACCAAATAATATATCCTTTTTAAATTTTCAGCATAGATTTTGTTGGAGAGCAAACTTAATTAATGGCGTTATTTATCTAATCAAGACATGTAACTTGAGTTTGTAAAGTTTTGATTTAAGGCTAATAATTTAATAATTTCTATGAACTTTGGTATAACGTTAATCTTATAATTATACGCGGTAATATGAGAATTTTTGCGATTTAAAAAAATAAATCGTTGGTCAGAACTTTTGCGTGTCAAAGCTGTGATATGGTTGCTTTGCACAACTGCTGTATAATTTAACTATGTTTCGTTTAATGAAACTGGGTCCTAGCTTTTAAAAAAAAATAAACGCTGTATTTTTATTTTGAAATTTAGGAAAGTGTGCACGAAATTCTACCAATTGAAGTAGATGATCTGGAATACCATGAACATATCTTTTGGAGATAAGGTGATCACACTACAATCTAATTAATATGATTCCATTCAGTAAATAGTCTTATTTAAACAAAAAAAAATACAATGGCTTAGAATATGACAGATTGAAAACAAATTTTACAATCGGAACAAACTTGTCGTCAATAAATTTGTATATTAACAAAACATTTTGGTAAATATTATAAAAAAATTGACAATGTAATAATAAGTACACATAGATATCATTTTTTTTTTAATATTTGTAACAAGTAATTCTTCAAGAAAGGATAATACTGATAAGTATTTTGTGTATAGGGTTTTTGCTATAACTTAGTACTCGTTTTACTTTTAAATTTATAAACCAAATACTCAAAGGTCGGTTAGTTGCAAGCATACAACCTACCCTTGTAGTGTATAGGTATCGATCCAAGGGACAAAGGAAAAATTTAATTTTAAAACTCTATTGATTTAAATTCAGAAATTGTTTGTTGGAAAATTTGTTTTAATGTTTAATTTCTAAAAATCCTAAAGTTGGTGGGTTCAATACCTGAGGAATTGAAGGTTTAAACAAAAATAAAGGAAAGATTAAAATGAAACTAAGGTTTTCACAAAGATTGGAGAATCTAGGAGCTTTCGGTCTACAATTCCTTGTTTAATCCTATTTATTCAGGTTGTTTAAATTCATGTTTAATTTGATAAGGTTTCTAACCTAATATGTTAAAAAGAGTTACTTTCGTGAATTAATAACTTGCCTAGATAATTCGGACTTCACCGCTAGGTCTCTCGCCCTAGCTATCTAGGTTATGAAGCTCTTGTTAGTCTATCATATCCTTAGATATCGGTATTTCACCGCTAAGTTCTTCATACCAATATCCAATTCAATTCTAGATGTCCTAATTAGGGTTTGACTTCACCGTTGGGTCCTTCACCAAATTCCTAGCTTTAATTTCTATAGTTCCGGTTTAGATTAAAAGATGGTGTTTCTCTAACCTAAATCTTAGTGGCTTTGTGACACAATTAGTACTAACATATATGATCCTAAGCTACTTTAAAATCTAAAAGACCTAAAGCAAGATAACTACAATTCAAGCACAAATTATGGGAACCACAAAAAATAAATCACAGAAATTAACAATCAAATCAAACAATCATAATAAAAACAAATATCCGAATAAGATAAAATTAAACAAGTTCATACATTGACCTAAACCCCTAGAGAGAGAACTACTCCTTCTTGGAGAGATCCATTACAAAGTTTGGCAAAATAAAGAGAAATGAAATAAAGAACTTATTACACCCTTTATTGAATCAAGAACCTCAATACTTGCTGAAATCTCCTTTTAATCTTCTCCTTCTCCTTCCTTGAAAGACCCTCGGAACTTAGAGAATTTCTACATAATTTTAGATGGAAAGTGCACCCAAAAATGATGAGAGAGATGAGAATTATTGATGATCCTTCAATAGAAATGAACCCCTCATTTTATCGTAAAAGACCATGCCTAATTTAGAGGCTTGAATGTAGGGTGAGTGGGTGCTATTCTTGGCTCGCTTTCCCAGGGTGTCCTGTCCAGAAGTGGCTGTAAAAACGTGTCCATGATGCGCTAAAAATAGAACCCGTGTTGGAAATGTGCAATTTTGGTTATTTGCGGGTTCAGTGCGTCCGCACTGGTGGTGAGTGCAGGTGGACTCATCCGCACCGACTTCAACTTTCCTTATTTAAATTCTGCGTCATGGTCTGAGTGCGTTCGTACTGGATTTGACTGCGGATGAATGACCCGCACTCGTGAACTCCTTTGTTGTTCTGAAATTCGCTAAGTAATGAATGCGGGTGGCCGATACGCACTGGATTACGAGTGCGGACGCATTACGCTCGGACTTTTTCTCTGTGAAGGCTGATATGTTGAGTGCGGATGGATGATCCGCATTGGTTGGTGAGTGCGGACGCATTATGCTCGGACTTTTTCTCTGAAAGTTTGGTCTGAGTGCGGACGCATTATGCTCAGACTTTTTCTCTTTTGGTCTCTAAAAGTTTGGAAATTTGGCTAAGTACCGAGTGCGTCCGCACTGGATGCTACTGCGTCCGCATTGAGGGGAATTTTCTTCAATTTTCATCTTTTCCTGCATTTTAAAGTCAAACAACTGCAGCAACTTGGTTCTAGGTGTATTCCATTTACTTTATATTCAAAATACAAGATATTTGATGTTATTTTATGATAAAAATTAGTTCGAATGTGTATGTAATCTATGTTTATCAAATACATGTCCAAAAATTTACATCCATGTCATCTTCTATGAAGAAGCCATTTTTATATTTTTGAAGAAAATTATTTGAGAGACCAAAAGAGACTTCTCGTCTTTTTTATATTGTTTTCCACGTTACAATAGATGAAAGAAATTATATATTATATATTGCCAAGCGTGAGGTGGGATTAGATAATTATTAAGTATAAGTATTGATTTTTATTTATTCTTAAAGTTATATCAATCAATTTAACTCAGTTTGCGATAAAATATTTTCTCCGAACAGTTGTAAAGAATGAAAAAAAAAAAAAAATACTATCTCGCACTTTCGGATAACATCCTAAGCACTGAATTTTATATAGGCATTGAATATAATCTAATAGGTTTGTTTCTATTTTTTTTTTAATTTAAGCTTGTAGGCACTCACACCGTCACACAACACACTTTGAGTATCTGTATCCCTGAAACTCTAAGAATTTCTAAATAAATGTTAACAGAAATTTAGAAATTTTAGACTTTCTGAATTTCTAAATCTCTACATCTCTGAAATTAAAATTAGAAGTTCTTAATTGCCACATCAGTGTTTAATTAAAACAGTATTAAAAATTGAGCAAATACGGATCGATTATTTTGCCATGTCAGAGTTTTGAAACAGTTTTATTTTTAGAAACTATTGAACAAAAATTGCTAAATATGAAATTCATCTACATTCCTAAAACTGGTTTAGAAACTGTCAAGTCAGCTTTGAAACTTCAAGAGTTTCAGAGATGCAGATACTCATGCGATTCAAACCCATGTTCTTCTGTGAGAGAACTGATGCCTTATTCTACGCACAGTGTTTGCTGTTTGTTTCTGTCTCCTCTTTAATCCATGTAGCGACTTTTACACTTCCATAAAAATCTGATAGTACATTTTATGCGAGTATAAATACGAATGCAATTTCGTGTTTAGACTTCAATTTAAATCGTAGACTTGGGCTGTCCAGTGATGTTTCAACTGGAGAGAATGGAAAGAGAGAAATGGATATCGGTCTATTGGATCCGTGCCATGTGCATTTTTCTGGTCTCCCAGATACGGACGACCCCGATGGACCTCCACTTGGAGCAGAGTTTTATTCGCAACAGTTCTCTGACTGCTCCAATGCAATTACAGCCTATATATATATACTGTATTTTTTTTTTAAGTTATTTTAATACATTCGTTTTTCATAAATTTTTGACCGCTTGATTTCTTAAAAAAAAAAAGCAAAATTTTGTATGTATATACATCACTCGTGAAGTAGATCGGGTTCAATAGCTTGAACTTGTTTCATTTGAAGTCAATTTTATAGATTTTAGAGCATATGTATCTCTAAAATTATTGAGCAAATACGGGTTGATTATTTCGCCACGTCAGAGTTTTGAAATAGTTTCATATTTAGAAACTATTGAACTGAATTGCTCAATATGAAATTCATCTATATCATTGAAACTGATTTAGAAACCACCAAATCAGCTTTAAAACTCCAAGAGTTTCAGAGATGCAAATACCTGTATCCTTGAAACTCTCAGAGTTTCTAAATAACTGTTGACAGAATTTTAGAAATTTCAGACTCTCTGAATTTCTAGATCTCTACATCCCTGAAATTAAAATTATAGTTTCTTAATTGTCACATTAGTATTTAATTAGAATAGTGTTAAAAATTGAGCGAATAAGAATTGATTATTTTGCCATGTCAGAGTTTTGAAACAGTTTCATAGTTTGAAACTATTGAACAAAATTGCTAAATATGAAACTCATCTACATCTTTGAAACTGGTCTAGAAACTGCCAAGTCAGTTTTGAAACTCCAAGAGTTTCACGAATGCAAATGTTCTATTCACTAAATTTTTTTGATGGACACAACGCACCTTAATTTTGCTCAGTATTTTAATTGCTGTACAGGCCGAAAATACATAATAATGTAGCAACCACGAGCAACTTTCCATTGATTGGTTTTACTGGAGAGGACCGGATCTCCTACGTGTCCCTATTATGTCCCCATCGGAAGTATGGAACGGGGAAGAATTAGAAAGCAATTAATCGGAAAAAGGTTTTGTATGGCGAGAAAGCAATTAATCAGAGCGATAGAAGCGGTTTGGCAATCTCTGCATAGTTACCATTATGGATATTGATTGACAGTTCACTCAAAAAAAAAAAAAAAAGATATTGATTGACAGGAAAATTTTATCTGGACGTAGTTACCCTTGAGAACAACAGAATTTTAGTCTTCACTGTCCCATCTTTTTTTGGTTGTATTATCTCCATTTACACCTGTTGCGTAGACTACTAGATTTTCGAATCGGACTCTGCTGCTTTTCTGAGAGAAAAGCAGCAGGCTGCTTTTCCGATCTCAGCCATTCAAATTTGTTGAGATTTGTGCATAAAAAAGTTACTTTATCGAGATACGCAAATTGAAAATTTTGAATGGTTGAGATCGGAAAAGCAGCAGGCTGCTTTTCTCTCAGAAAAGCAGCAGAGTCGGATCCTAGATTTTCATTTTAAGGCTTAGTTTTTATTTTATTTTATTTGAATTTTAAGGTTTAGTTGATTACCACCCACCCCACTTGTAAATAAATTGTAAATATTGAAGAGATACATGTAATTTTACTTGTAAAAATAGAAAACACTTACGCTATTTCTCTTAACAATTTGTTTGTAAATGTTACCGATATTTGTAATTGCGTTACAGATAGTAAAAGCATCTTTGTTCTGCAATTGTGATATTTACTACTGAGTTTTACAATTAAAATTGCAAGAATTGAGATGGTTGTTAAATTATTGATGTGACAAGAAGCGATTTTTTTAAGGAAAAATAAAGCTCACGGTCATATTTGATTGGTAAATGAGGTTACAAAATATGTATCAACCCATTACAAGAAATCAAAACAACTCAGCATTGTTGAGCTTAATGAAAATAAATTCCAAAATCGAAAACAATAAAAACCACTAAAAAAAAGAATTTTTTTGAAACTTGTAAATTTTATAAAGCATGCTCCTGGCTCTTTACTTAACTGTAGCAGTCGCTGTTTGCATCAGATTGGTACCCACTCTTTTCCATCAATAATAAAATCAGGCCGAATCAATATAAAAAAGAAAATTGCTAATAAGATATTGAACAATTATATAAATAATGTTATACTATGATCTCCACTAATTATATAGTTCTCTTTCTCAATCCCACACTCGTTCTAGCGTTAATCTTCACAGGTATAAATAGTTGGAAGATAAGATATCAATACTTGAAAAATAAGATATTAACACTTTGATGCGTAGCTTATTATTATCATCTCTTTTTCAGTCTCCAAATGGTCCCGGGTCAACCTTCCTCTAATAAAATAGTGATACCCCATATGCCCACATCAACCTACTCAAATCGTCCCTGCGTCAACTCTCTTATAACAAAAATAGTTATCCTTATCGGAATAAATACTTCAGTGCATATGTATAAATATTTACAAAATAAAATATTA
Source organism: Carex arenaria (assembly GCA_964058825.1). NCBI lineage: Eukaryota > Viridiplantae > Streptophyta > Magnoliopsida > Poales > Cyperaceae > Carex > Carex arenaria. The sequence continues at coordinate 51,391 of CAXKVW010000294.1, read as the reverse complement.
ATATTTGAAAAATAAGATATTAATACATGGTGTGTAACTTGATTTGATCGAACGTCTGAAGAATGAACTTTGTACAATATATACACATATAATTACTTTAAGCATAGGCATAAATACTTACAATGCTTGATATTAATACTTTTATATGTCACTCAACGTCATACGTAAAAAAAACAAAGTTTTGCAGTCTTCGTAGATAGTTATGGCAATACTAATATTGTTATAAATGTGTTTGCCCCCCCTCCCCCATTTAGTTTGGGTAGTCACCCACAGATATTTTTATGGTAATGAATGTTTGGAAAATTTGGTTATGTAGATAATTATTTACGTAAAAATTATTTATCTCATAGGTATAAATAATTTTGTACATATGTATTAACATTTTAGAAAAAAAAATTCTGCGCTGAAATTTTTACGGTCCTCCCAAAGAATTATAATAATTATAGTAGGGAAACAGTACTAAGACTGTTATTAAGATCGCAGTCCTTCCGGACAGTTGTATTAATTGGAGGGTGAGAACAGTACAGGGACTGTTTAGGTCCCAACTCCTAATTAATGTGACCGCAAACGCATAAAAGGAATCGAATTTCTGCAATAACTGGAGAGAAAAACACAAACATCCTGGGTGACAAGTTGGTGGCAGAAATGCAATTAATTGGAGTTCTAAGTCCAGATAAGTAGCGCTTTGGATAGTGACAGGAAAGGACGAGAAAAACCATAAAAAAGTTGGAACGGTCCCTCACGCACGTGCATACACAGAACTCACGTGACTGCTTCCCAGTCTACGTGTCACATCCTAAGCGGCTCAATTCGGCGTTTCCTGTTTGGGTAGATCCGAGTCCCATTCTGACCGCACTATCTTTATTCCGACCACACAATTTTTTAAACGAGAAAACTAATATCGCCAGTTGTCAGATAAGCTCTTGCACTTATTATTACGAATCTAATAAGCGCAGTAGCTTATCAGTCGATAATTGTTTTGTTTATACTTAATTGAAAGCGAGAAAGCGACTTGCGGTAGTGATTGACCTCTAATACCGCTATAAATAAAGCTTTTGATATGGCTACACCGGATTTCTGGAACAGCACGCCAGACTGGTCCCCGGATTGATGTTGCAGCGGCAGCAGCGTTGTGAACTTGTAGGTAATAAATTAGTGGCGAGCAAAGAAAATGAGGTGTGCTATTAATATTTTCCTTATATACACAATAGTTGTTCCTAGAATTCTTCGGATTCTCTGTGGATTATTCGGTGCAACTGTGTGCGGTTTGGAAGTACAAAACTTTTAAAATAACTGTTTTCCTCAGACCAGACATAGCAGTAAATTTAATAATATTTCGTTTTATTATGTCAACGAATACAAAATTAGAAATTCTGAGTAAGTAAATATTTCTTACTATGTAATGTCAGTGTCTTAAAATATAATTTTGTCTGAAAGCACATTATCGATGTTTGAAAGTAATACTTTATTTGAAATTAAGTTCAGATACTAAAGTAGATCATTATAAATTATCTGCTACATTAATGTATTATTTTGGAGTGTTTAAATTCAATGAAGATTTAGTTGCCTTATAATGAAATCTTCAGAATCAAATACAAATTTCCGACTAATATATAAATCAAACTTTAATTATATATATTATAATAATAAGTATACTAAAATTAACTATTAGATATTTTTGTCAAGGCTTATTCAACTTATTCCATAAGTACTCATTCTATCTGTTGTGGATATAGAATAATTATAATTCTATTGCCATAACAATTATAGTGGAATGTGATTCCATATACAAGTTTGATTAGATGATACTATTATATGAATTCAATTATATCACTGTTCAGCATTTACGACTTATTGTCTTAATAACTTATGTGGACACATTTAAAACATAGTGACAACTCAATGATTCGGAAAAGGTTTGGCAGGGTCAAAAATTCGTGATTCGAGTATAATTCGGGAATAATTTGGTACAATAAAGAAGCAAACCCCCCTCAAAAAAATGTAATTTTTTTTGCGAATGATTCGTGATTCGCATTTTATTCACGAATAAACGTATTATATGTTTTTTTGTATTTTATTTGGAGTTCGGTTGGAAAACGGTAAAAATAAAAATAAATTAAACGCGTTTTATTCACAAATAAACACGAGTATTGTTACTATGATTCAAAATAGCAATATGTTACATAAATAAACATGCCAATTTTACATTTAATTAATAAAGACACTAAATCTTTTCATATTTATATATACGTTTTTTTTGTAAATATCTATATATGTAATTTCTTAAAATTAGAATACATGCGAATTGGGTCTGCCATACGTACGAAGTTTCGCACTGTTTTCTACTTGTTTGATGTGGACACAAATATCTGCATCTCTCTAAATTGCATGAAATATTTTGTGTGTTCATCTAAAACATGTAACATTGAAGAAATTCTTGTGTAATAATTTTTGTACATTAATTACAAAATTATCATATCTTTTTATAAATGTTCAATAAGTAAAACATACCTTTTTTCCTCATAATACTGAGTACTGAGTGTTTGTTTTTAAGAACTATATATAATCCAATCGCTACGAGCAATGTTAATTAGTTGATGCGAGGCGGTACAGGTTTCAGTTCCACAGAAAATCTGCCTTATTTGAATGACAATTTTGTAAACAGATACGAGGAAGGATGACGTGGCGGTTAAGGGAGAAAAGCAAAATTTTACAGAAATACCCCTTCGCCAATTGCCTCGAGACGAGCAGATGCCATAACCCAGGCGTCCCTTTCCTAACTAAATGACGATCTAACCCCTATTAAAACCTCGAAAGCGACAGCAGCTTGAACTTTCCCTTTCTACCCCTCGACGTGACCTCCTCTCAGTTGTTTTACGAAAATACCCTGCTGAGGCTCTTTTGCTGGGTCAGACACCGACGAGACTTGCTTAGTGGCAGTCGTGTATATAATGGAAAGACTGAGGGTAAATCTGACTCATTGGGAGGCGGTCTAATCTCCCAGGGTTTCTCTTTAATGAGAAAGATCCATCTAAGTCTCCAGTTTAATTTAACGGAGAGAGTTCCATTCTCAAGGTGCAAAGGAAATAGTGCATATAAGGTCAATCTGTTTTAAGTAAACTGGAGAGGAATGAAATGAAATATGAGGCTATAAAAGGGAGCGGGAGAGAGAATTATCGGGGAAAAAGAGAGAGAAAGGTTGGGTGGATTATATCGTGAGTTGAGGGTACTATAAAAGTCGCGTGTGAGAGAGAGATATTGGGAGAAGGAGAGAGAAAAGAGAGAGAAACAAACGCGGCGGCTGGAAGAGAGAGAAAGGTTTTCCTCAAAACCCTAGAGCTAGAGAAGAGGGAGAAGAGCCTCTGGTCTTCGACTTCTTTTTGCTGTTTTCGGGTATTTTCTTTTTGAGATCTCAAGTTAAGAATCTGTGCTTATTTGCGAGATTTGGTGAAAGAAAGGTCCATTTTTTTTACCAATCTCTAGCTGCCTCGAGATTCGCTCGGAGAGCTGCAACTGCGATTTCTGTTCTCTCGCCAGATTTCTGGCTCTATAAACTTTCTAGGGCTTTTCGTGATCTAGAAGGGCATTTTTGTAATTATTGGAAACATGGAGCTACTCGTCTAAAACAAGGAAGTGCGTCCTTTTAGAGAACTGTTAAAAGGAGCAACCTCTCCATCCGAAGGAAAAAAGAGAAAGTATTTATAAAGGAAAAAAAAAAAACAAGCGAGGATCCTTTTCAGGAGTTTGGGGTTTTTTTTTCGTCATTTTGAAAATATAAATTGTTTGGTTGGAGAGAAGAAGAGCTGCGCTGGAGCAAATAGGAGGCATGTCTTCGCTGAGCAGGGAACTCGTTTTCCTGATACTCCAGTTCTTGGACGAAGAAAAGTTCAAGGAGACCGTACACAGGTAAGCTTTATTTGCAAGATAATTTTCCCGTTTCTTTGTACTTATGACCTTTCAAAATCTTATATTTGTGCAATACTTCTGGAAGGTCAGCTTTAGTGCGAAATACTCCACCAAGAATCCGTTCCTTTGCACTGGCGCCCTTAATTTTTGTTTTTTGCATTGGCGCCCTTAAATTTTTTGTATTCGTCCAGACCAGCTGAAAGTCAGCTTGTCTCAAAGGGTGTGTACGCATTTAGTTTGCTTTTGGTGTCGGTGTTAGTTATCCAATTATGGAGGTTTTTTTGCACAGGTATATTTAGTTCCCGAATTTTTTTGGGCGAAAACTAGTTTTGGGAAGTTATTACATAATCAATTAAATTATGTCCCTTTCAACTCTTTTCCGTCTGTTGGGTATATTTAGTTGGTTGCTTAAAAAAAGACACTCCCTGGGAAAGTTACATGCATGTGCATTATTTTTATCAAGTAAATTACCATTTTCCCGAAATAATTTCTACATTTTATGGTAAGAGCAAAATGTCCATTGATATCATCGAGTTCTACTATTTTTTGCGCTTATTTACTTAATTAGATAATGAAACCAAGCACAGTTTGGTGCATAGCATTTTTTTTTTTTTATCATACTACTAATGAAATATTGAACATTTTTTCCTCTTCTGAATTTCTTATTCAAGACTGGAACAGGAGTCGGGGTTTTATTTTAACATGAAGCACTTTGAAGACCTTGTTCAAGGAGGTGAGTGGGACGAGGTCGAGAAATATCTCGGCGGGTTCACTAAGGTCGAAGACAACAGATATTCTATGAAAATCTTCTTTGAGATAAGAAAGCAAAAGTATCTCGAGGCACTTGATAGGTCAGCATGGAGAAAAATATCCGATTATTTAAGTAAAAATAAAGGGATTTTTATAAAAGGAATGGTGATAGAAAGAAAAAGCACGTGATAAAAGAACGAGATAGAACAAGATATCAATGTTATATCATCCCAATATCTATTGGTCTATAAATCACGTGATAAAAGAAAAAGCAGTGTAACAAAGCATCAATAATCAAAATTTGAATCTTAATCAAATATTCAATTCAAAAATACTGAAAAAGAGAAATATTAATAAAATATTAATCAAGTATTTCATTACCGAATGATTTTTCTTACCTTTTTAGGGTAAATGCCTAATCTGAAATATATAAATCTTTTTAGGCATGATCGGGCAAAGGCAGTAGAGATACTAGTGAAAGATCTGAAGGTTTTTGCTTCATTTAATGAGGAGCTCTTCAAGGAAATCACTCAATTGCTCACTCTTGAAAACTTCAGGCATTGTCTCTTAACAGTTTTTGTAATCTATACTGATACTCTAATCGGTTTTGATAGTTTTTAAAGAAGGTATGATCATCTTTACTCGTTAACTTGCAACAGGCAAAATGAGCAGCTGTCGAAATATGGTGACACAAAGTCTGCACGTAATATAATGCTTTTGGAATTAAAAAAGCTAATAGAGGCGAACCCCTTGTTCCGGGACAAGCTTAATTTCCCTCCCTTTAAAGCTTCCCGGTTACGCACCTTGATCAATCAAAGGTACCATATCTACATAATTTTTTCAACTTCTGAAAATTGGATTGCGTAATTAAGAATAGTTGATTTGATTTGCTTTCCTTTAACAACCTCTGCAGTCTGAATTGGCAACATCAGTTGTGCAAGAACCCGCGGCCTAATCCAGACATAAAGACACTGTTCACTGATCACTCTTGTGCTGCCCCTCCTACCAACGGGGCCCGTCCAGCCCAACCTCCAACCAATGGCCCCCTTGTGGGTCCCATCCCCAAATCAGGGGTTTTCCCTCCTATGGGTGCCCATAGTGTGCGTCATACTGCTCTTATTTCTTATTTATAAGAAGGATAATCCTTCACTAAATATTAACTGATTTTGCATGGTAAATATCTCAGCCATTCCAGCCAGTGGTTTCACCTTCACCTAGTGCCATAGCCGGATGGATGACAAATGCTAACCCGTCCTTACCACACGCTAATGTCCCACCAGGTGCACCTCCTGGCCTCGTTCAACCTCCAAACACCGGTACAAATACTTTGCATCTCCACGTGGTTTGTCTTTTCAATTTAATTAATTTGCTTTGTTTTTTTTAATATCCTGAAGTATTATTTTCTTTTGAGTTTTTAGCTGCCTTTCTAAAGCATGCAAGGACACCAAGTGTTCCCCCTGGGATGGATTACCAGAGTGCAGATTCTGAGCACCTTATGAAGAGAATGCGTGTCGGCCAGCCTGATGAGGTACAAACACTGAAAAACTTCATTTGAGAAACATTCTTTTTAGGCCAGCCTCTCTAATTGTCCAATTGTACTGACTTTTGTTTGTGCTTAAAATAACTAATTTAAACGACTGGATGTGTTGTATAACATCCCAAATACATTCATGAAAAAAATGTATGATTCTGACTCAATTTTGATAGGCACCATGTGATGGGAAAATTGACAGATCTTGGTCTGCTGATTTTGTTAGCTGTTGATGCATACCCAAATGAAGTTGATATAATGCAACTTTGTGTGTGTTGCATGCAATATATATAATGTATCCAACCAATGTTCTGTTTTTGAAAGTTGAAGAAGTCATTGGATCCTACCAATGTTCTGTTGGCACTGGCTTTGCATCATAACCATTCACAATGAATCCCCCTTTTTTTTATAACACTCAACGTCTTTCCATGCATCACGCAAGACATGATGGTGACATTATTATTCAAGTCGAGGTCTATGATTGTAGGTGTCTTTCTCTGGTGCGAGTCATCCGCAAACTAGCATATACTCACAAGATGATCTGCCGAAAAATGTGGTTCGTACTCTCAATCAGGGATCTAATGTCATGAGCCTAGACTTTCACCCTATTCAGCAAACTATTCTTCTAGGTCTGTTTCTCTTTCAACTGCTTGTTTCTCTCTCAAGTGCCTATTGTGCTATTGTGTTTTTTTTTCCTGGTAAATTTTTTAACGTCTTTTTTCTTTATTTTTCTATTTTTTGTAGTGGGAACAAATGTCGGTGACATAGGGATTTGGGAGGTTGGATCTAGAGAAAGGATAGCTCACAAGACATTCAAAGTCTGGGAAATTAGCTCATGTAGCCTGCCTTTACAGGTTAGTTCTTTTTATTTGAATTTCAATATAAATTTGTTGTGGTGAAATTTTGGAACCTTTTAGTATTATCCTTGATTAACTTACATATCTTATCATTAGGCAACACTGATGAAAGATGCAACCATATCTGTCAACCGGTGCCTCTGGAGTCCTGATGGTTCAGTACTAGGTATAATTAAATAGAACAGGAAAAATATGCATCTTATTTGAGTACCTTTTTCATTATACCTTATGTTTTGTTGATCTATCATCCTGCTTGGGGTGCATTTTTTGACATATATTCTTGTAATAGGTGTTGCTTTCTCAAAGCATATTGTCCAGATTTATGCTTTTATACCAAATGGAGAACTAAGACAGCAAGTTGAGGTACACCACTCTTTTTTCCCATGAACTGGTTTATTTTCTTGTTGCTTGTATTTTCTAAGCTTTAGAAGTTTATGTAGATTGATGCACACATGGGAGGTGTGAATGACATAGCATTCTCTCACCCCAACAAGAGTCTTTCCATCATTACATGCGGTGATGACAAGCTTATTAAGGTATTGTGCAAAGTAACTTGGCACTGTATATTCTTTTTGAGAAACAAGTTAAATGGCCACACATTGCAGTGGGAGGCCACAATCATTAAGTAGAAGGCAATGGTTGTCAGTAATTAGAATGGAAACATCATCATTTATTACCTTGTATCACCAGGTAATGAATAGGGGTTGGGTTTTGAATTTAGTTAATACATGGAGAGAGTGGAGTTTAGTGGATGGACGGTCGCTCGGAACTTGTGTGTAATTAAGAAGACGAAGGATGGCTATGATCCATTGAATGTGATATATTTGATGATCCAGATTTTCTTGGGATGATCTTTTGAGTTTTCAAAGGATTGCCCCTTCTATAAAGAGTAAGGATTGTAAATTGAATTCTTATGGCAATACATGATTGACCTGTAGGTATGGGATGCAGCAAAAGGGCACAAGCAGTATACATTTGAAGGTCATGAAGCTCCAGTGTATTCTGTTTGCCCCCACTATAAGGAATCTATTCAGGTAATACAAAGTGATTATCGTGTAAGATGTAATGCAAACTGTACTTGTATCATAACTTATCTTAGAATATTTGCAGTTCATCTTCTCCACTGCCATTGATGGGAAAATTAAGGCATGGCTGTATGACTGTCTAGGATCGAGGGTTGACTATGATGCACCGGGCCATTGGTGCACCACTATGGCATACAGTGCTGATGGAACAAGGTATTGAACACACCATTAATGCACTTCTGATTGCTAATTATTATTGTTCTGTATTTATATTGAAGCATAATTTTACTTCCTTAGGCTGTTTTCTTGCGGAACAAGCAAGGAGGGGGAATCACATTTAGTGGAGTGGAATGAGTCTGAAGGTGCCATCAAAAGAACCTACTCCGGCTTCAGAAAGCGATCACTTGGTGTTGTACAATTTGACACCACCCGGAATCGTTTTCTAGCAGCTGGAGATGAATTCATGATCAAGTTTTGGGATATGGATAACACCAACATTCTCACCACAACCGATGCTGATGGTGGCTTGCCGGTTAGTTCTCATCCAAAAATGTGTTCTTTGCATGTCATTTGCATTACTATAACTTAAATTCCATGTTATTTTATTCACGAAAACACAGGCAAGCCCAAGGTTGAGATTCAACAGGGAAGGATCATTACTTGCAGTCACAACAAGCGATAATGGTATCAAGATTCTTGCAAATGCTGATGGCCAAAGATTGCTACGCATGCTTGAAAGCCGTGCATTTGAGGGGTCACGTGGGCCACCTCCGCAGCAAATTAATACCAAGGTGGAACACCCTTCAACCTTCTTCACTTTTATTTTTATGATTCTTTATTTCTTAAAAAAAAGGTGTTGTGTTTTCTTCTGTTTGAAAAAAATAGAAGTTGTGTGAGATAAAATTTCTAAATGTAGCAACCTTTTTTGTTCAAATGCAGCCACAGATAGTTAATGCACTTGGAGGTCCTTCAAATGTGTCTAGCCCTGTAGCCGTCAATGCAGAACGATCCGAACGGATGTTGCCATCTGTCTCTATGAGTAACCTGGTAAGATATATTATTCAACAATCCATGTCCTTTTTCTTTGTTCTCGGTCAAGACAGCAGCACTAACACTTGCACCAAAAAAATAAAAATAAAGCAGGCGTCAATGGACAGTAATAGAACGCAGGATGTAAAACCAAGGATAAACACTACTGACGAATCTGACAAGGCCAAAACTTGGAAAATGGCTGACATCAGTGATTCCTCTAATCTCAAGGCTCTTCGACTTCCCGATACAGCTGCCGCTCCAAGCAAGGTATTGTTCTTGTTTCTCATCTTCCCTTATTATACCTTATCTGCTTCTTCCTTCTACTCTTGCAACACATTTTTATTTCTATTTGGTTACTAGGTTGTGCGGTTGCTGTATACTAACTCTGGAGTAGCATTGTTGGCCCTTGGATCAAATGCTGTTCACAAGCTATGGAAATGGCCGCGTAATGATCACCACCCATCTGGCAAGGTTAGGCCATATATTTTGGAATTAAGTTCATCATCTCCACTTGTTTTTGTTGTTGCTTTCTCTCTTTCTTTGTTGTTTGTATATTGACGTATGATTGGTTGTTACAGTCTACAGCGACAGTGGCCCCACAGCTATGGCAACCAGCAAATGGTATCCTTATGACCAATGATACCACAGACAGCAACCCCGAAGAAGCAACAGCTTGCATCGCTCTATCAAAGAATGACTCATATGTTATGTCGGCTTCTGGTGGGAAGGTCTCTCTGTTCAACATGATGACCTTCAAGGTACTATCCATATAAACATATCTTACAGTAGAACATAGCTTCTTTAATTAAACTGCCAGTTACCTATGACTAACCACAAAAATGCATATTGTGCAGGTGATGACAACATTTATGTCCCCACCGCCGGCAGCTACATTCTTAGCCTTCCACCCACAGGATAATAACATAATTGCCATTGGGATGGATGACTCCACCATTCAAATCTACAATGTGCGTGTTGATGAGGTCAAAACAAAGCTGAAAGGTCACCAGAAAAAGGTCACTGGCCTAGCTTTCTCTCAGTCTTTGAATGTACTTGTCTCGTCCGGCGCAGATGCCCAGGTAATTATTTTAACATAAATTTAACCATAAAAATCCAAGTTAGTATCGGTGATGTATTAATAATATAAAAATGGTATTGGGATGCAGTTGTGTGTATGGAGCATTGATGGGTGGGAGAAGAAAAAGGCGAGGTTGATCCAGGCACCACCCAACCGTGCACCAGGCCCGCTTGTTGGTGATACCAGGGTGCAGTTTCACAATGATCAGGTGCATCTTCTGGTGGTGCATGAGACTCAGATCTCCATCTATGACTCCAAGCTGGATTGCCTACGCTCAGTCAGTTCTCTTCCTTCAACTATTTATCCTTTTTAAAAACAAACTGCTTGCTAACTAGTCCCTTTTCCATTTATTAAAACTAATGCAGTGGTCCCCACGAGATGCTCTCCCAGCTCCAGTGTCGAGTGCAATTTACTCGTGTGATGGTCTGTTGGTGTTTGCAAGCTTCTGTGATGGTGCGATTGGTGTCTTTGAAGCGGACAGTCTCAGGCTCCGGTGCCGCATTGCTCCATCGTCCTATATGTCATCTTCAATTTCTAGGTAAATTTTGAACATCTAATATCAAGTCAATGTTTGCAAATGGTTCTCAGTATTCTCAAAGCAATTGCCTTTTTTTTTTTCCTCTCTTATAGTTCTGGGAATATTTACCCGATGGTGGTGGCTGCTCACCCATCAGAACCTAACCAGATTGCTCTTGGAATGAGCGATGGATCAGTTCATGTTATGGAGCCACTTGGATCGGATACAAAGTGGGGCCCTTCACCTGCTCAGGATAACGGGTCCCACCCTGCCATGACTTCATCCCCTGGAATGACTAACAACCCTCAATCAACTGAGCCTGCAACTAGGTGACTTCATCCCAAATTTAAAGATGATACAAGAAATGGATCTTAGATTAGGCTTAGGGTGTAGCTAAAGAATGATCTTTTTATCATAGCTGAGAGCTGTTTTATGTTGTGTTAGGTGCTCGAGTTTCTATTACTTTTATTTTGTGTTTTACTGTTGAATTTGGGTGATGCGTCTGTTGTTGTATGGTGGGGTATTTCCCCTATGTAAAGGTTATTTGCTGAAATCCTAGATCGTTAGATTCGCTTATTTTTAGCTAATGATAGCAGATCTAATGTGCAAAATATTATCACAGCATGCCCATGTTATATTCCTTGTTACTTTGAGGGCTGGGTATGTTGCGTTATTCTGTCCGGCTTATTTGTCCTTTTAATGATAACAGAGTTTGAAAGAATTGAAACTTTTGTGATAGCAAAACTTAAAAGGAGATGCTTGTATACACAACTTGCAATGGAATTTGTAGATTTCGAACACAATCTTGCTTCTTGCATTAAGTGGAACACGAGCTAACGCTGTCATCAATTCTTCAGCTGCAACACCTCTCGTCTTATTCTTGTAGGTCCCACTAAAGGTGTTTGATTTTTTTCGCTGGAGATTTTTTTTTTAATACCCGGGAGAATCGGTGAGAGGATACATTCATACATCGGAGTGCCTTTTCCTTTTTCCAGCGTATTCCACCATAATACTAGATACAGGGATAATTTTATGCTCAGTATTGAGTGTGTTTGGTGACGTAAAAATAACATAATTCAAGAATAATGTTGATATTTCATTTAGATGTATAGGATTTTTTTTCTTAAAATAATTTTAGGTTAGCTTTATTTTACTAATGTAATAATTCTCTAGAAATAACATGTCATATTGATCAAAGATGCTAATAATTCTTTGTTCATAAGAGTTGGAAACCAGCTGCTGATTACCTTAACATGATACTAATATTAGGTTTGAACGCCTCGGCACATGTAACCGTCCCAGTGATGAGTGCTATTGCAAAGATGCTAGTACGCTAATAATTATCCACAGGTCATTGTATAGAACGATTTAATTTTATGAAGGGGACCTCCAATTTATGGTGAGTTTGAATGCCTCGGCCCCTCTGCGCTCCCTTCAACAAGATTCAAATGCATTGTCTTTCAGAAGTGATGCCATCATATTATAAAACTTGGCTTTGCTCTCTGACAATTTGGTTTACCAGTAAGTAGGAACTCAGCCTTTTGGTTTGTGTGACAGGAGTTGCAGCTTACAACCGAGCAGGATGAATCTATTACTAAAGATCAATCAAATTATTAAATTACATAAAAAGTTTTATCGCATTTGCATTGCTCCCCACAGAAACACAAAATTGTGGGCTATATCAAAATTACTGTCTTTTCTCTAGTAAAGAAGTTCAAACTATGAACCCTCTTTTTCATCGCTTTTCTTAAACTGTTCAATTAGTTTCAAAAGACTATAACTCTCAGCATCAGGCCTTGCCCCATCCAAAATCATCCTCTCCAAGAGTTCTGGTTCATAAACCCTTGCCTCAACATAACCCTTCAAAAGTGCATTATACACAAATGTATGCTGACTATATTTTGATTTCTTCAATTCTTCAAATACCAACTTCACATTCTCCAATTTTCCCAAGTGACCGAACATTTCAACAATCATTAAGGTGGTCTCTAGCCACGGCATCGATTGCCGCACGTTATTGGCCAAAGTTTCACATTCTCCCAATTTTATTGTCTTTATTGCATTTTTAACCAGACCTGCTTTCAGATAGCCCAGTGTCAGATGGCGGTAAGTAATAGCATTTGGTCTGCACCTATTTGCGACCATCTCTTTGTAAATCCCAGTTGCCTTTTCTATGATTCCATACCGGCAATAAACTGACAAGATTGAATTGAACTCATTTGTTTGATTTATATTTCTAGAGCCTTTAAATTTGGCCCAAATTTCCTCTGCTCTAGAGACCAACCCAATTTTTCCAAAGGCTTCTATTGCTAACATATAACTCTTTGGTGTCACACAAGGAAGCTGTTGTACCAAATTCCAAGTTTGATCTAACTCTTTGTCCTGGTTAAGGCAGCCATATAACATGATAAGTATATCCAATGTAGACCAATTATTTCCCGTCTTTGACCTTTCTATGGCCTCAACATAAGTTTCTGCAAAAGAGTAAAGCCTGGCCATGGCATATGCTTTAGCTAGGATGCAATATGTGATCTCATTTGGTTCTATATTGGCCCCTTGCATTTCATCGAACACCTTCGACAATCCACCTATATCATGGTTAGTAGCACGTATGTTGAGAAGAATGTTAAAAGTGGAGGTGTGAGGTTTGATACCGTCGGCTTTCATTAGTGCAAGAATATGAGGTATGCTTTTTCTACGACTAGGCGCTGAATGTAGAAGTATCATCCGGTTATATACAAACGGAGATATAGGTAACAACAGCTCTCTCATTTTTCTCATGTATGCATAAGAAAGCCTGATTTTGCGTTCATCCAAGCAGGCCATAACTAGGTTGTTGTACAGTAACTCGTTTTGGTATGATTTGGGGACAGTTAGGAAAAGTTTCTCAGCATGAGAAATGCCATGACATTTACTGGTAAATTCCAGGAGGTAGGAGTACTCAAGATCCTTTACCTTGTAAGGCTTCTCTCTGATCACCCATTCCATCACCTATCATAACAAATATTAATGAAAATTCTAAGAAGTGAGGGGTGCAACTGAAAATCAAATGCTTCAGATAAATTTTGTAAAGCGTAAATTTTACCTCGAGAGCACGGGAATACATCCGGCGGCGGCGGAGGCGATTTATGACATGAAAAATGAGACCACGGTGCACGGCGAACCCATCGCGCATCCACCCCTGAAAGGCTACCAGTACTGAATCCTTACGTGGCAGCCTCTCCAGCCTACACGTCAGCGAGTTGGGTCCAAATTCGGATATGGACGGAGGTTTCGGATCGGACCCGGAATGGTCCCATTGAGACTCCGATTGCGGATGTGAGGTTGCAGGGTTGTTGCTTTTAGTGGTGCATGAGGTAAGAAAAGATATTCGGTTTTTTGTTGTGGTGATTCTTCGAGTGTTTATCAGTCGTAGAAGGAATCGCATCTCTCTTTCGCTGATACAAGCTGTCGAGCACCTGGCGTGCTTAGAGTTAAAGAAGGAAGACAAGGCCACAAGGGTAGAAAAGGGACGTTTTAAGTTGAAATGAAAGCTGAATTTTTATATGAATTGAAACACGTTTGGAATTTCTTTCCGTCTTTTAAAAAAACGATCAACGGTGGATTAATTATTTGATCGGTAATTTTTAAAGGAGATCCCTCGATAATATTGTAATATGGTAATTTTAATAATTTATAAAAATAAATTGAAAATTCAATCATATAAACACAATCTATATTATTCAAACATAAAGTCTATAAAATATGACGAGGCTTCGTATAAGTTTCACCGTATATCAAGTAACTTAAAACTTCCAATGGTTCATATTAGCTGTTCTTGATGCATCATTAGACAATACTTAAAATTGCATTAAATTTTATTCTAAATCATCTACATTTAAAAATATCTATATGTTGAATAACAAACTTACAAGCAGGGCAACTAAAAGTTAATAATAGGTAAAATGAATTCCAATGCCTCACATATTGGTCAAAAGAATATTAGCTAAATAGGTTCCTCCTATGGAGAAAGAATTCATATCTAGTGCATTACCCGAAAAGAGAATCCAATTAGTGGATCCTGATTGTTCTTTTTAGCTTGACACGAATCTCAAAGCCCAATAAAACAGCCCCTATTTCCCGAATCTCAAACAAGTTGAGATTTAATCTCAAACTGTAAAGTGAGGCCCATCCTCTATGGTATCTGGGAGGATATTGATCCTTGGAGAAAGGGACGTAGGACGGTTAGAAAAAAAGTCCTAAGATTTTTGGTTACTTAAGATTGAGAGTTTGATTCACAGACTTTGTAGCTTTTGCGAATATTTTCAAAAAAATTGATTCCTTCTTTGATCTATATTTTCAAAATCCCCAATCCTACCTCCATGTATGATAAAAGAAAAGACTACATAAATGAATAAATAACTAAACCAGCAGCAGTCAGATTACACAGAGACACGAAAGCACAAACCTCCAGCATTCCAGCTCAAGTCCCAGACAAACCTTCAAAAAAATTCTCTGATCACCTTATGCATAATCCTTCAGGGGAGTGTTTTCCCTGCGCTCTCGACCTGACATTATATGGGAGAGGTTTCCATGGTAAAGAGCATCATCTACCGTATTCAATTCAATTCAATATAGTCGAAATAGTTCTTCAAGCTCATATAAAAGAGATCTCTATTTTCTCTTTTGTTTTTGTATATTTTCTGGAGGAGGCATTGACACATCTCTGTGTTGGTTGCATTAAAATTCATTTCTTTGTATCCAATCTCAATACATTTCACCGTGCCACATGAATCCTCAAGAAAACTAGTATTTGAATTATGTGTAATGCATTGAATATTTTTTACTATATCCATTTGTCACATTTTAAGTAATCTCACTCTTTTGATCTCTTCTTCCTCGCTCAGTCGAGTATCAAGAATTTCAAAAGGGAGAACTTAAATCATGATTAAAAATTTAATTGCTTTGATTACTTAATAAGAATAGCAGCCTGACATACGAATTTCACAAGCATAAGAATTAAAAACATCACAAAAGCTCTGTTGAAGAACCTTTTGTCACTTTGTACAAGTTTGAAATATCACAATGCATTTGATAGTAGTCATGATCACAGCTTAGATAGATGCCTGAGTTAATGGTGAAACTATCCATTGGGTTATGTTCATACCATCTGATCAGATCAGATCATATCAAAATCACAACCTTTATTAATTAATGTTAGCTGATTTTGACAGTTTCATTGAGATGACTCCGGGTAGAGTAGCAGGGTCCTGCTACTTTAGCGCACAGCAAAATTTAACAGCAATTCTACAGTACACGAGAAAACAAAGACAAGTTTTTTTTTTTTTTAATTTATCAAAGTTGCTAGTTGCTACCTCCATAACAGTATGTTACTTATTAGAGGAGAAATGCCCTGCTCACTACTTTGCAATAGGGCATACTAATTTTTAAAAAGCGCCAAAGCTTTATAAAGAAAATTATGGCAAATTAAAACACTATGAAAACCATTATTGGTTTTTCCACATCCCACCTGCCACATATCAACATTCTATGCACCACTTGAAGAGACCAAACCGCTCAACCCAAAGCGAAAAAAAGAGGAAAATAAATAAAGGAACATTTCTACCTATACCTTCTCCTCCTCCGCACATGAGTCTCTCCAGCAACTGACGACCCGGCCCCACTCTCCAGTCCATCCCCTTCTCCCCTGCCCTCCCCTCCGCCTCCTTCCATCACCTCCTCCCCTGGCAAGCCAGAGCCAATCCCCATAACCAAACCCCCAGCAAAGACATCAACTTGATTAGCAACATCACTGGTACCACCACGATTTGACCGAGGCATCTGTCTCAGCCTAGCAAGCACCGCTTCCAGATCCATCCTCACTCTCTCCACCTCTTGAGACCCAAACCCACGACCCCTAACATCCCTTTCCCGCATCATCAGCTGTCTGGTGCTATCACTTCTGCGCCCATTCGGCCTCGGTGGTATCTCCTCCATCACCAATCCAGGAACTGGATCTGGTGCTGAGCTGGACCCCCCACGCCCATAAATCGGTGTCAAGCTATTCTCTGTTACCTCCCCCTTACAAACAGGGCACTCACAAATGCCAAGCAGTTGCGTGCGCATCCATCTGTACAAGCACCTCCAACAAAACAGATGACCACATGGTGTCACCACTGGTTCAACTGAGGTTTCAAAACATATATTGCACTCAAAATTAGCGCCACATTGACATGCGCCTTCGTCATTTTTCTGCTCTGCACCATTCCCGTTTCCGTTCTTTAGCTTCGCCCTTCTAGAAGCTTCTAGTGCGAGGATGTTTTTCCGTAGTCTTTCAGGGCTAGTGTCAGGGTGAATAAGAACAGTAGACATACTGTTCCTGTTCACTTCCATTAGTCTTTGGAAACGGTATTGTGGGTTCTCCTGCAATCTGTCTCTAGAAGAGACATGGCCGACCCGAGACCCATTTATCACCAAATCAGCCACTGAAATTAGCATAGTTGGCGCAACTTGGTGTCCTGGTGGATTATCATTGAGAGAGGTTTGGCGAACATCTGAGCCCAATACAGTACTGTCTCTGTGATGGTTTCGCAAACCGGGTGAGGAGTCATCTGGGCCCCATAGAGTACTGTCTCTGTGATGGTTTCGTAAACCGGGTGAGGAGTCATCTGGGCCCAGTATCAAACCTACAGTTGAGGTTGACGGGGAATTGGAAGGGCTTGAATTCAGGATTTGGGAAGCTGAATTAGGATTTCTGTTGATGTTTAAATTGGGGGTCGATGGAAGGATGGGACCAATGCTGGTTGTTGTTAAAGGGTCTGAAGAATCTTCTTCCATGAAAGTGGGTTGAGTTCGGGAAAACGTGTTACTTAGAAGATTGGAATTGCTGTGCCATCTCGCGTCTGGGAGCAATGGACAGAGATCCACATATAGATTTTGGTCTATTTCTTCTCCGGTGAGTGTTAGGTCCATTGTTGTTTCTACACCAGAAAATAAAAATCGTGTTTAAATTAAATCCTTTTTATCTCCCTTCTATTCTCATCTAAGGTTATAACTACAATCTTTGCTAAGAAGGATAATTTGGAGCTGATCTATTAGCGCCACAATCAATCGTTTTCCAAATCAAGGGAACCGAATAAAAAGTTTCAGATTTCGCCTCAAATGCACGAAAAATATTGTTAGATAAAGAATACAAATTGATCTAAAATCGAGTTTTCACTTTAATACCCTAAAAATCAAGAACAACATCGTTGAAAGGTCACCAACAGCTACCGAACGGTGAAAATAGCACAAATTAATAACCTCAGAAACGATCAATTCGGATTTTTCAGAGACCAGGTGAAAGAAAGAATTGAGCTGACGATCTATGTTGGATTATTGATTTAGTTCCTTGATCGGGGGGAAAAAAGAAAAGGCATCGACTTTCTAATATATTGTAGATGAAAGTAGAAAGAAAGAGAGAAGGCCGACATGGAAACTTACAACACCTCCCGCACCCAAATTGGGGACTTAAGAAATTAGCTCGAGCTTCTCTTCCTCGCTCGCTCTTCCCTTGAGAGAAGTTCACTGGAACGAGATAAAGATTCGGTGGTATTATACTATTCTAAGTAATACAAGAGATTTCTTTTTTGGGGTTTTACTGACTTGGTATTCTCTCCTCCTCGGTTTTTGCGCCTCCGATTAAAGAAAAATGAATTCTCTTGAAATAACCTGGTAAGTGGTAACTTTGGTTCATATAATACTCGTGCTGTTATTTATCGGATGCTTGCAGTTATCGGGTCGAATTCATGCCAATTCAAAATCAAATTTGCAACTATGAAAGCAAGATGTATATCTTAAGCATGCACCACTGCACCAGTAGACCCGTTTGCCTATAACTAGGGGTGAAAACGGATCGGATACGGATCAGATAGTGGTAAAATCATATTCGTATCTGTTTTTATTTTCAAATACAGATTGGATATTAGGAGAATACAGATACAGATACGGATCAAATCGGATATTTATTAAAAAAATGTATAAATATTATTAAAAATGCCAAAATTCATAATATTTATCTAATTATAATGGTGAATAACATAACTTTTTCATAACATATATTTTTTTTTTGAATAAGTGGATTATCCACCTGTTTCCATTAGAAACATATAATGTCCTTACATCAAAGTCATTAGCAGTTACACTAATATCTCTTGCTTAGCTAAGAAAGTACCTCATATTACAAAACCAGAATAGGAATAGCTACCAGAGAAATTTAAAACTAAAACTACATAGGCAAATGATTAAAACTGAAACTAGCAGTAAACATCATAAAGCTAAAACCAAGGCTGATACGATCAAATCTAAATCTCTAGTGTAGAAATGGAGGAACTGGTGTCTGTGGTAGTCTGGGCAGCATAATAGGCAGCATCAGCTGCATCACATTCTACCCTATCTCTAAGGTGGTCCGAGAGGTCTGACCCCTCTAACCCAAGAAAGGGATCTTCCTCTGAATCCCAGGTATTGCCGTCCCCCTGAGATGTATCGGTCTCCGAGAGGATTATAAGAGGACCTGCCTGAGGTAAACCAGTCACATTCATTGGTAAAATGATACTTAATTTAAAGTAAGATTCATCAGAGTTGGATTTACACCAATAAGAGGTAAGTGAAATAATCTTAAATCCTATAGTAGCCAGGGATGGGACAGAAGCATGATTAAAACATATCTGGTTTCTGATTAACCAAATGGTCCAAATAGTCGCAGCCCTAATTAATTCTATTAGTAATGTATTTTTTAGAGGAATATATGCATCAAGGATCCAAAGATCAGAAAGTGTGGTACAGTTAAAAACAAAGTTATTGTGGGCTGCAATCCATGTCCAAATGATATTAATGACAGGACAAGTGACAAATAGATGATCTATGGTCTCAAATGAATCACAAAACCATATTTGTATCCGTATCTGCACGGATATTCGGATATCGGATATCCGTATTTAATTTTCGAATACGGATCCGGATACGGTCGGATAATATCCGACCCGTTTTCATCCCTACCAATAACACTACAAGAAATTTGGATCCGGCTGATCCGAGTTTGTAATGTATAATTTTTATTATTTATCATAGGGATATGAACAAATAATTTACATGCTTTATTTTGTTGGGATTTTAGTATCGATATTTGACTTGACATGAGTCGAATTTGCATTTTTAGTAATAAAATGTCAGCCACTAAATCAACAAGTTAAAATATATATTTTTGGAAAAATATAGACATAGCCAGGTAATTAAGCACAATTTTATGAATTGGTATTCGTTGTTATAGAAAGAAAAATCGAATTAATAGGAGTGTTATCGTCTTCCGCATGAGATATGCATCTCGTTAAAATTAATGTGTCTAATTTTATAGAATTTTTTAAAAATAATTTTAGCGTGAAGTTTGAATAAATATCAGATAAAAGTCCCGTTTGAGGGAAGAAACACAATTAATAACGGTCCTCTACTACTTAAAATTGAGTTAAGATAGATTCCTCTGTTAAAAGCAGTGTTTTGAAATTCGGTTCTGAAGGCCACCACATACCGCATAGCGGCTGCATATGCGGATTTTTATTCGGATTTATATATGTGGATTTAAAAATAAGAATTCATATTAATTTGTATGCAAATTAATAAAGTATATAATATTTTATATCAGAGACTGAATATGTAGAACCGAATACCAAATATGCGGCTGAATATTCAAAACTGAATATTTGACCGAATACTTATTTTCTATGCGGATTCCAACTGAATATGAATATTCGGCCAAATAGATTGAATTTTAAAACACTGGTTAAAAGCCCCACTCTCTCATAATTTCTGTATTATTTTTAACGGTTTGATTTTAATAATTGTTATTTTTAAGCACAATTTTATAAGTTGACGTCTGTTGTTATTTAAAAGAGGCAATCAAATTAATAAAAATGTTTATTGTTTCCTCATGTGGTACGCAACACTTGCAAATTAATGTTTTTAATTTTATAGAAAGATTTTTGAAATTTATTTCATCACAAAATTTAAATAGACAACAAATCAAAATTTAAATAGAAGTCCCGTACAAGAGAAGAAAAATGACTAATTTTAAAACTCACTCTCCCATATTTTTTGTACTAATTTTAACAGTTTGATTTAATAACTGTTTTTTTTTTTTTAATTTCACATGTACTAAATAAAATGCCAGAATAAGCTAACGAGGTAAAATATATATATTTCTGGAAAATATATACATAGTCCCGTAAGCACAATTTCATGAATTGGCATCCATTTTTATTTGAGAGGCAATCAAATTAATAGAAATGTTATTCTTCCGCATGCAGTACCCATCAATTGCAAATTAATATTTTAATTTTATAGAAATATTTTTTAAAATTTATTTCAATACAAATTTTAAATAGACAACAAAACAAATTCGTGGGAGATAGAAATCCCGTAACTAATAACGATCTTTTACTTAAATTGAATTTAAGATGGTTCATCTATCAACGTCTCACTCTCTCATATTTTCCAAGTTAACGGTTGATTTTGATAACTGATTTTTTTTTATTAATTTCCACATGTAATAAATAAAATGTCCAAAAAGAATATTTTTTTGAATAGCGTCCATTGCTAATTGATACAAACAGTTGGGTTAATCTGAGTGTTTATCGTCTTTTGTATGTTGTTCACATTACGTGCAAACTAAGAGTATTTACATCCTAGTAACTCAAACGAGTTTCTAAATAACTGTTAACTATATTTTAGAAATTAAAATCTCTAAAATTTCTAAGTCTCACATCCTTAAAATTAATTTTAGATTTTTATTAAGTCATGTCAGTAATAAATTTAAAAAGAGAAATAATTTGAACCAATTATTTAGCTAGCGTGAAATTTATAAATAGTTTCTTAATAAAAAAAAATTCTGCATAGTTTCTAAATAAGAAACTTTCTTTTATAATATATAAATAAGAAACCCTTTCATATTTCCGAAACTGAATTAGAAAGATTTAATAAATTTGTTTCAACACGAACTTTAATTAGACAACAGATCAAAATATAAGAAAGATAGCGTTCCGCGTGAAAGAATAAATCAAAATCCCACCTTTTCATATTTCGATACTAATGTAACGGTTCGATTTTGATAATTGAATTTTGTTATTTATTCCCACATGACTAAGTTATCATAATATCGTTAAAAACACCAAAATGCAATTTACAATATTCGTAATTTCAATTTAAAAAAAAAAAAGATGTGCAGGACACCACCTCTTTCATTTAATTACTAAAGCACGGAGCACCATATCTTTTACATCGCAATTACGAAACCATCATTACATTCAAAATTAAAATTCTAATGATTAATGTGACATGTCAGTTTCACTGGGGACAGGAAAATCCTACTCCCGGAAGACAGGTGATCTCTTTCCATATAATATATAATGAGATTTAGTGAATCTTTCTTAATTTAATTGAATGACTAAAACTTTACAGCTATCTATATCCAGCGAATCTGATTAATAAAATATCAAACTGAAAGATTTACATAAAATTTGACAGATATAGTTGACCAATAATTCATTTATTGCCCACAACTTATATAAATTCTTACAAAGGTAAGTTTTTATTAAAAAAAAAAAAAGAATACAGCTATATCTCTTGAAAATTTTGGTTGCTCAAAGCCTCAAACTTATCTTATTCAATTTTGGATAAGCGGATAGGAGAGAGGTCATAGCCTTATCTATACTCAATTACTCTTACATATATATATATCTAAAAAAATAGGAGAGGAAAGAAGAGGAAAAATAAAAATAAATTTATACAAAATTCAGAACTCTTGTACTCACTAAAAAGGAAGGTAAAATCAACGGTTGCTCATTTATTTGTTTAAAAAAAAAAAAAAAACTTCGACTATGCTATGATAAATTATTTGCCAAAAAAATCGTCGTTTGAATTATTTTTAGTAATATGCAAGTATGTTGTGCAAGGCAGTGTTGTAAAAAATGTCCGTTTAGACCGATTAATCGGCCGATTAGTTGTTGCCGGTGATCTGTTACGAATTTTTCCAATTAATCAGCTGATTATTTCTGATTATGGCTGATTATTTCCAATTAATTGCTTGGCGATACCTATCCGTCCGACGATCGTATATCATTATTTACAACACTGATGCAAGGAACAGGTTTGCATCCGTTGGTCCATAAATTTGCTTCGAATCAGTATTTGAGCACTAAGGTTTTGACTTTTGATTGATCTATTAGAAAGCAAGATGTATACCTTAGCATGCACATACACTACAAATATTTCATTGTTTGTATGCATGGGTTGATTATGAGAAATTAGTTAGTGATGGTAGACCCGTTTGACATTACAAATATTTTGGGTGGGGTCGATCTGAGTTCGTATTTTATAATTTTTATTATTTATCACAGGGATATGAACAAATAATTTACATGTTTTATTTGTTTTATTTGTTCGGTTTTTAGTATGGACTTTTAATCCGACATGATTCGAATTTGCATTTGTAGTAATAAAAAGCCAGCCATTAAATCAACGAATTGAATAATGAATATATATATTGGTGTCCATTAATTAGAGAGAGGCAATCAAAAATAATGTTTTAAAGTTTATAGAAAGGTTTTTAAAAGAAGAATTCAGCGCCAATTTTAAATAGATAACGGATCAAAATCTGCGCGAGAGATAAAAGTTCCATACGAGGTAAGAAAAATAACTAATAACGGTCATCTACTTAATTAGGTTAGAATGAGTCCATCTATCAAAAGTTCACTCTCTCATATTTTTCGTACTAATTTTAACAATTCGATTTTGATAGCTGATTTTTTTTTATTAATTCCCACGTGTACTAAATAAATGTTTAGTATTAAACCAATGAGCTAATTTTAACAATTCTGTATCATTCAGATCAAGTGATTTTTTACCTATCTAAAAATATAGTAAAAAAATTGAAAAAAAAATGTAAAATTTGGTTTGCAAGTACATATTCATATGAAGATCATGTGAATGGTTCGGATTGACTGTTAGGATTTTGAAAACTCAAATATTGAGCCGTTGCACGGAGGATCTCTATGCTACGCATAGGACCTTATGTGAAAACTCAAATATGAGCCGTTACAAAAATCAGCATTAAATTCCAAAATTAATGTTCTAAAGGCATCTCCATTTCAGTAAAATAACTATCAACTATTATTTAGAAATAAAAATTCTCCTAATTTCTAATCTTTACATATTTGAAATTAATTGTAAAGTTTGTAAATAGACTAGTGTAACGTGAGTGATAAATTAAAAATGGTCTCATTTGAGCAAATTATTTTGCCAGTGTATTAATAATAATTTTGTTGAATAATTTCTAAATAAAAAACTAGCACACATCTATGAAATTAGAATAAAAATTGTCAGTCGGATTAAAAATCTCAATCATTTAAAGAATGAATATGGTCTAATGATTTAGTATAATTATATGATAAAATAATGCATATAATATGTAATGAGAATTAGTGGATCTTTCTTAATTTAATTACATTGTCGCCAGTCTGGTACTCATACTGAAGGAAATTAGTTACCTTATTACTACTTTTATCACATTATATTATTATGTGAACCTCACAACACGCTATGTTAAGTATGTCAGTCACGTGATGTGAGTCACATGTTGCTTGATGTGTCTATTAGTATCACATATTTTTCTTTGATTGAAATGACATATCACGTAAATTGACCTGATCACGTCACGTGACATATTATTTTGTAAAAAATTTCTTAATTTTTAGCATTTTCTTTGATTTTTCTCAATAAACTAACTTAAAATCAGAAAAAAAAAACAAAAATTTAAATTGGTCATGTCACGTTCGGTTACATTATGTGTAGTCATAATATAATTATACGTGATCATTTACGTAATGTGACTCTTTTTTTTCTATTTTAGTTGCACGTGAAAAATTAATCATGTGAAATGAAGTCATCAAATTATGAAATGTTAATGGCATAACACATGAAAAAAATAAATTAAATTACATGACGTATGTCACTGCAAGTCGGCAACATACAACATGTCACGTTTTTTTTCACTAATTACCGACAAATAACAGAAAGTCGCAGGATTCGAGCAGAGAACCCGGAAGACCCCATCAATAATTGAAGCAATCACAAATATCAAGTCCATTAATAGGAATAATCATAATTTTCGATGATGCAAAGGTTCACCTGAGCTATTTGTCAAACACCTTACGGGCACTTGATATGGCCGCCAGATTAAGGGAAAAAAATTTCAAATTCACAATGATATAACCCGTCGAACAGTAGCCAGTTTTTTTTTTTATGGTTAGTGGAAATTCCACTAAAAAATATATTGATAAAAGATGAATTTACAAAGCCATTACGTCAACCCAGTGGTTTCCGTATGGTATACCTAGTTCCCATACTGTACACTAGGCTGAGCAATCAGATAGCCAGTTACCATACTGTACACTAGGCTGAGCAATCAAATATATCGAACAGTAGCCACTTACCATACTGTACACTAGACTGAGCAATCAGATACAAATTTAGTCTCCAATCAAACAACCAAACTACAAAATTAAAGGTGAAACCGTAACATATCTCTTGGGGATGATCAAATAATTTCAAAGAAAGCGCATCCAGAGCGAGAACATTGAGATTCTAACTATGCCTACAGTACCAGAAGGTGGCAAACCCATAACTTTTACCATTAACTGAAAAATTTAGGTTCCTTTGTACTGCTACATCTACAGAATATGAAGTGTTGAAGTTTGCATTCTTTTGCCCAGTAGGTTTGAAGTCAGGTAGACTGGTACAACACGTACTGTTCCGATGACCTTTCCTGTACCTTGTGGTTTTTGTTTGGGTTAGTTTTTGAGCCATCTATTTTTGACTCAGCAGCCAATATATAGCACAGTTTCTTTATTTGCAGTCGTAAATGTTGACCAGAAGGTCTCAAATCCCCTTAATATACCTTCTGTTGTTACAATTTTGACATTCTGGATTTCATAAAGAAAAACCTATCATTACTGGTACAGGTACATTGTTTTGTTTCTGGTTCTATTTTTGTGATCCCTTCAAATGGCGGGTCGCTGACGGATGTCAGTCTATCATATGCTCATGTTTCTTTTTTTTTTGAGAAAATGCATGAATGCCCGTTTCATTAGATGAAACTGAAAGTTAAAGTTACATCGAAGCACAACAAGTTACTCAGATGCTATCTGACTCCGACAAACTACTCCTAACCGCCAGTTCCAAAAGATATCAAAGACTAGCTTAGACAGTATTAAGCAAAACACATATGCTCTTCGCTTAGTCAGCCACCAGAAAACATTGATAGAAAAACAACCTAATACTATGCCTCCTACAGTGGGGCCGGGGTAAGTTTTAGATCCAAACACTGGATTGATACAAAAATTGTAGAAAGTTTGCATGCCACTCTTCTGTTCCTCGAGCATCTCCCTGGTATACAACTTTGCTGCCATCTGGGTTCCAAATCCTCAGTGCTATCTCATATATTTTATCTGGCATCCACTATCATATGCTCATTAAGAATAAAACATAATTATGATAAAAGAAACAGTTCTATTTGCAGTTTCATACAAGCCGTTGGATGTTGACGGGCTGTAAAAAATCAATTTAATTTTTTTATGTAAAGTGTATTGTTCTGTATAGTGGCGAATGAAGATCGTAGACACTTATTCACTGATTGTCAGGCAACGTTGAGACTATGAATCGGTGAGTATCAGGTATTCTTTATGGATACAATATTGGGACATTTCTATGCAGGATCAAGGAGCTCATAAATGGGTCGAAAGAGGGGAAGCGGATAAGAGATGCAGAGAAATTTTGTTAATCGCAATGTTTGTCTGTTAGAAGGAAAGGTGTACAAGAATATTAAGAGATGAATGCAGAAATCTTAAGGAATTAGAACAGCCAAGTTTACTCTAATGAAAGTATCTAAATTGATCCCTCATTGATCAAAACAGAAGAGTTCTATTTTTATGTTTAGTTCTTACTGATAGTTCTGACTTTTGTTTTTTTATTTTTCTATGCTTCTGTTTTATCTTAAGGGTTCAACCATTTTGAATCCATTTGTCTTATTTCTGTGTAACAAGGTTTCATATCGAAACCCTTATGTAACATATTTTCAATCAATAAAATAAATAAGGACTTGATCCTTATTTTTATTCAAAAAACAGGTTCTAAATGAAAAATTAATAGATCCCTGTATAGAATGCATGCAGCTTCATGCTTTTATAATACCTAAGATTCTAAAGCATTAAAAAATTAACTTCTGTATGTTTTAAAATAGAAAAAATAACGTTCATTCTAGTTCAATATTGATTGTGTGGTTGTAAGAACTTGTAGGCACCTTCGCTCAGCTCCAGAAAGGTTTCCCTTCCAAGGAAAGTGTCGGCTTGTATGGTGATGACATCGTCAAAGGTAAAACTGTTTGCATTTGTTACTCTCTGCTTGATTCTGGCTGGTACTCAACTGATTTTGGTTGCAAACATTTTAAAATTCTATTGTCATTGTTGCATGATGTTTTAGTTTTTTCATTTTTTTTTAATTTGGTATGAACTACGATATTTTTTGGATGAGGATGACCTAGCAACATATGCAATAAAGGCAATAGCGGTCCACACATTGTATTAGATTTTTGTTCATCCAGAAGTACATAAACTCACTGGAAAAGAACTCCACAGAACTTCCATTTCAGCTCATGACTTGCTCGGTTTAACTCCAGGTACACTACTAGATGGTAATATACCAAAATTAGGCTTAGTGGTCTGGTTTTGTTATTCTGATGTAATGCAGCATAATGTGTACCATGTGCCTTATCAAGACCTGAGAAACTGAACTGTTTGAAGGAGTGGTATCTATATCAGCGTTAAGATCAATATTAAACATAATTATTACCCTTTCTTCTTGTTATTTCTAGAGAAGGAATTTCCAGGGTAAGTGGCCGTTGGACTCTCGTACCATATTTTCCACCATGGTTGTCTCCTGAATTTGGAGATTGGAGAAGGTGCTGAAGAGGCCTTGCTCTGTAATGAGGTTTATTACACCAGAATCAGGGTTTATCTCAAGTGCTATTGATGACCTGTTCTGTTTTATTATTATGAATGTTATTGCTATTATAAAATGAGAAAATGAGAAAATGAGAATAATGATTAAGTAGAGAATGTATTTATGTGATTTTTTTTAAGTATCTGCAGTCTGTTGGAGAAAAATGGTTGAATCTGTTGATCATTGTATTCTGTCGAAGAAAATGGCATGGAGATTTATAACTCAATTTTAATAGTTCACTATCTGCTTTTCTATAATTTAGAAGTGGATCTTAACGTGACAGGTTACCTAGCGTAACCTAATAACACCTACCATATGATTGATTAAAATAATATAAATTCTATAAACTTCAAACAATATTTTTTCTTCTAACGAGGCTAAATATTTTACCAGTTATTAGTAGAAAAGTGGCAAAATGAACTCGTCAGCTTAATCATCATCTCGATCGGAGTTAATTTAGTAGTCTGTTAGATGCCAATCAAAACACTAAATGTTATAGCAACACAAGAAAGGCGGATTGAAATATGGTAGCACAACAGTTTCTATTGAGCAAATAATATGGATTCAAAATTCGCAAAGTAAATATCAATTAGAAAGTGTCATGTTTCCTTTCTGTGAGCGGTTTTGGTAGATTGCAATAATAAGCTATTGATGAATATACTGCCAATTTGTCAAACACCAGATGAAACCAGCTGAAGTGCTATTGACAACCTCTTATAAACAGGGAATATATTGCTCCTATTTATTTATATTTGATAAAGAACCAGAGAGTTTGTGTCAAATTGTGACACTGTAAATAAATCATTCCGGTAGAATTACAAGTAAATAAATAAGGGAAAACTAACAAACAGAAGAAATACAAAACTCAGTATGGTTAGGGATGTGCAAACTGCTCACTCTTCTTTCCAGATGCGTCCAGTTATACGCAGCTTGAGCTCCTTACTTGTACTACCGGAGAAGGAAAGAGCCACATTCCTGTAAATTATGAGGCCATCATAGCTGTCCCTAATCTTTCTATGGTTGTCTCGAATACTTCTCGGTATTCCTTGCCATACCATCCTCCTGCTATTCCCCCCAACTTCGAGGGTATATCTGAAATTATTTGCCTCACTCTCTTCTCCCATAAATCTCAAGAATGCCATGTATACTGGTTCTTTTCCAAGAACAAAGGCCTCGAAGTGGAGGCAAAAATGTTTCTCAAAGCAATTAAATACCTATTAAAGCAAATCACAACGAAAGAAAATGAGACCACAAATTAGCACAGCTCTTAAAACATAACAGATGCCATGAAGAAAGGGAACACACTAATTTAAACACTGATACAACTTAGCAAAATATGCAATTTGATGGTTCAATCCAGTAATAGGCAATAATGCATATCTGTACCAGTATCTGAAACAAAATTTCTTAAAGAAGCTGAAACTTAAGTACAGTTATTTGATTGGTGAACTTCTGACAACAGAAAAAAGTAAGAATAAAAAAAGAAAAAAGAAAGAAAGTTCTTGCCGTGAGCATCCAAGTGGCATTCTCCACTTCATGTGGATTCGACTTCACATACCGATGATTAAAAGAGCACCCATCATGCATATCAACCTTGTGATCACTTCTCAAATGTGCCACCAACATAGGTATGTCTCCCATGGTGGGGCACTCTGACCCTGCATAGGGACAATAGTATGGCCTCAGTTCACATGTTTTCTCATGCTTTATTTTCTGGTAGTAAGGTAGGACCATGGTGCAGCCCTCGGACTGGTACCGGCATGGCAGTTCTAGAAACTCAGCCACTTTTTCAAGGGCGAGACAGCGTATGCTTCCCAGTTCTCTACGGCATGTGGGGCACTGATCTTCAACCCTTACCTTACAGCTCGAGCACAGGACGTGTCCATTTGGGCACTACAGAAGAGGAGAGGATCAATATAGGATGTTAAACAGATAAATAAAGGGGGTTCTGGCTGACAATATCAATCAGAACTTATCCATTCTGTAGCAATTGTAAGTTAATGATTCTCACTGAGCATATATTTTGTCAACAGATATATTTCTTTCTTTCCTAACCTCTAGTTGATGCTCATGTTTTGGACAAGTTTCTTCGCAAAAACCACAAACTGTATATACTGATACAAAAGTAAATTAAATTTGTTGGCAGTGTATATTTCAGATGACTCAATTAAGCGCACAGTTATAACTTCCTATGTTTTGCAAATATCCATTTATGGCTTATACTCGTTATCGGTACTTTCTGCAAGCACCCAAAATTATGGAATTTGTTACATAGTAATATACAGCAGTAATTTTTTCTTTTCTTCTTTTTGCTAAAATACTTCACATTCTTGTATAAAAATGCAGGTTGAGAGAGAGAACCTGGTATATGGGAGGACATAAAGAGTTGGTGCAGACTGCGCAGTCAAATAGGTCGCTGACACTCGTGGCAGAGGTTAACACTGGACCCGTTATTGCTTCTGATTTGGGTGTCATTGCATTTGACGCTTTAAAAAATGTGCATCGATCTACAACTGGCAATGTTTCAAGCACTGCTGTCTCATCTTCTATTTCTAATTCAGGTATGTCTCTTGTGCTGTGGACCCCACTTGCCATTACAATTAATTTTAATTATTGTGTAAATTCTTTTTGTTCTTTTTTTCCTTTATCAGAATGACTCAGTACCCCTGCATTGAACATTGAAAAAAAAAAAACTTGTCATTTATCAGCTAGTGGCAGTGCTCATCTGAGCATGATCCTTTGTTATATTTTATCTTCAGGTTTCTGTTTTCTGATTATTCTGGGTTGCATTTTTTTTTTTATCTTTCTTGTTTGATGAATTTAAGCTGGAGAGATAGATAGATAGAGAGGTTTCTGGTAAAAAAACTAGTCTTGTGAGAATACAAGAGAAAAGCAATGGCAATAGAAGATTCCTTGACAATTAGGCAACCCCAAAGAGGAGCAGATAAAAAGGGATTATCAAGAGAGGTAGGGCTGAAATTTCCTCACTCATTGAACAAATTGCATCAATCTTGAACCCGTTTTGAGCCTCCTTTTCATTTACCCCAAAATGGTGACGATTTTACTCTTCATATCAGATCAAAAACCAAAATTCAAATTGGATTCAAATAAACTCCCCTCGATCCAACGCATATCCAAGAAATCACAATTTGGATGAATCTCCATGGTACATTTTAAATTACTATTGAAATAGAAGTATTACATACGGCAAATTAAAGCAACTCGCATCAATGCAGTTCAAAAAGAGCCTAAAACAAATTGAAAAAAATTCAAAACAAAAGTACAGTTAATTACCCAAAGATTCGCACCTTGATTTGCATCGGAAGCAAGGCAGTTTGGTTGAATAAGAGAGAGTAAAGCGTAGAGAAAGTGTTTGATTTGGCTGGAAAGTAGCCTTCTGAAAAGGAACTCAAAATTAAAATCTTATTTGGAAATTTCTCCGTGCGGTGGAGCGTCTTTGACTATACAACAACACCGAGTCTCTGCATTATGCCCGAGTTCTAAGTTAAAACTTATTTAAATTATGTGGGTCCCGTTTTCATTGAAATAGTATTGTACTCCTGAAATACGCACGGTTCACCCAAAAGAGCGCAAGTGCTCATTGACTATGACTATTGACCCCACTGCACAGGAAGGCGACAGAGGAAGATCGCCCCAACTTGTTTGTTTCATTTGGCTAATTGGATGGGTTTATCGTGTACGGATTCAGTGCGAATTCGTATCCTCTGCATTAACTCAAAAGGGGAATCTTTTGAGTTAATGAATATCAACTGTTCAGTATGTTTTAAAATTTGTGTAGATTAGATCTGCACTAATATTGAAAGACTCTCTATGTTATAGGGATAGTCAGATTGACTCTGTTTAAAATTAGACAGTTAAGATTCATTAACTCAAAAGATTCTCTCTTGAGTTAATGCAGAGGATACGCATTCGATTCAGTGTCCGTAGCTACGAACTAGGGGTGCAAATGGATCGGATACTATTCGACTGACCGTATCCGAATATGTATCCAAAAATTAGATACAGATAAGAATATGGTTTTTAATTTTAATTATTCGTATCCGAATAGTAGATATATAATATATAGTTTAATATATATTATTGAAAATTTTAGGTCATTCACTATTATAAAAAAACTAATATCCGTATCCATATCTGTTTAATATCCGATCCGTATCTGTCAAATATTTGATCCGTATCCGCATCTGAAAAATAAAAACAGATACGAATATGATTTTACCACTATCAGATCCGTTTGCACCCCTACTCCGAACACAACAAATTACCAATCAAGTTTATGAACAAATTGGTATATACATCATGTACTTAACAAAAGGCATCATGCATCTAAAAAGCTTGGTTACTTTGATTAATATACATCGTTATATTTTTTAATTTGTTGTTTTATTTTCATGTTCTATTTTTGTTATAACAAAAAAATGAGTAATTTTGGCAGAAGTTGACTCGGACTGACTATTTTTTCGTAATGATCATCTTTGAGAGAACATATGTTTCGTGTAATTATATAAGTTTGAATTTTTTTTATGAAATTTCACAAACTAATCAATAATAATAATTCAAGAGAAATACGAGATAATGTTTCCCATGTGAGTTTGACTAAATATTAGTTTTTACTTTAATAATTGTTAAAAAAAAAAAAGGTTTACAATTTGAGCTTAATTTGAGTCATAAGTATTAATAGTGATCTAATTTGAACAAAATTTGAAGTTGAGTAGACTAAATTGAATAACTTTTAAAAATATGAAAAAATTAGAATGTAATTTGTATACATCATGCGCATCATACACATAAAAATGACGAAATTGGTGTAAGATTTGTTGTCCATAATAACTTGAAATTTACAGTTATCGTTTTTATTATTGAATGAAATTCAAATTAATACACCATCAATCTATAAGTTTTTGTGCAATTTTTATTTTTGTTTAATTCAAGAAAACATTGTCTGAGTTGTCGAATTTAGTCGTTGCTAATGAATCTGAACTATAATATATATATGAGGAGGGTTCCAATGCACCCAAAATTCCATGCTCCCAATTTTTTATCTTCATTTTTAAAGTCTGAATAGTCGATCCGAACCGTTTAACATGATCATCATAATAAAATATGCTTGGAGACCAAATTTTATATTTTTTGGAATTTTTTTACTATTTTTTAAGATAGGTACAAAATCACTTTATCAGATGGTCCAGAATCTCCTTAAAACAATGATTTTGTACATATCTTAAAAAATAGTAAAAAAACTCCAAAAAATATAAAATTTGGTCTCCAAGCATATTTTATTATGATAATCATGTTGAACGGTTCAGATCGACTATTCGGACTTTGAAAATAAAGATAAATGAGATAAATAATTGGAAGCAAATGGGAGCATAGAAATTTGGATGCATTTAAACCGTCCTCTATGTATATATATATATATAACCATATGCCATTTTAGTTCCACTAGAGCTATCTTTCGACACAGTTAATTGTTTGTTTATATCTGTGCATCTCTTAGCCAGTATTTATGTGTTACAGACTTAACGGTATTGGTTTCATCCGAGTCCTTTTCGATATAATGTTCCAAGCGAGTGAAACAAGTAATGTATGGGAGAAGAATGATAACAAACATAAATGTACTTGTCTAAATGGGCTTAGCCGAAAATGACACTTAGACTTTTAGCCCAGTACAAACTTCTTTTCTGGTCCATTTGGCCTGTTTACGACCCCCGGGCCCTGGCTATTCAAGAAGCACCTCCTAAGGTGTGGATGAATCAGAGTTACGGGACAATTAGATGATGTTTAGGCAAATAGGTTCAACATATATCATTTTTGGTTATGTTCCATTATTTGTAAAAAGATCAGACAGAGGATGTAGTAGGGGTGTAACGGAGCGGAGTGGATAATACTAATACAGTATCTGCATCTATTTTTTAACGAGCGGATACTAATATGGATACAGATAGTAAATGGATATCAAAATTGAAAACCATATCTGTCTTAAACGGATACGGATTCGAATACAAATATGGAGCGGATAATTGTCGGATATTGAGTAATTCTACTAAATTTCATAATTTTAAATTATCTAATTTGATTTCCTAAATTGACAAAAAAAAAAAGAATGGACTTTTTAAGTTTGCACAGTGACAATTATGCATGACTAATTGCTTATTGGTTCAGAGAACTAATCCATTATCCTAATAGATTATCTGATTTTCTTGCCAAAATTCTTGGGCTTAAACGAATATGTATATTTTTTGGAAACTTCGCAAGGGTGAAATGAATTGAAAGCTGCTGAAAGATTAAATTTCGGATCCGGATATATACGGATACCCACTCCGTTTATATCCTCACGGAATTATCCGTATCTGTATTCGAATTATTTTTTCATATACTAAAATCATCCGTATCCGTTTAATTCGGATACGGATTATAAGCGAAATTCAGAGCAGATTATCTGCGGATTCGGAGCGGATTATCCGCTAATAATCCAAATCCATTTACACCCCTAGAATGTAGTCTTCAGCGGGACACAATAAAATATTTGCTCCACCTCTTATTTCACAATTAAACATGACGTTGATTAATATTTCTATTTAATCAATCTCAATGAGATAATTATTTGTAATTGTATAAGATGAGGTTATTGTTGAAAATTTGAGATAAAAAAAATTAAAGGTCGCGTATAGGCGTATAGCTAAATATAAATTATAACTTCAGCCGATTTAAAATCGAACTTGACATTTAATGCCTATTATATCTTGTCCTTTAAATTAAGGCAACTTGTTTAAATACATGTATTTAGTCGTATTAAACTCATGCACTCACAATCATGCAGTGTTGTTAAAATTTCAAAATCCATTTTATTATTATTATTAGAGGAGGGATCCACTTACAATATTTGTAATTTAATTACAACATCTTACAACAATTTGATTTTGTGATTTTTAAAGTCTAAACAGTCGATCCAAACCGTTTAACATGATATCTATATTAAAATGTGCTTGGAGACAATATTTTATATTTTTTAATTTCTTTTACTATTTATTAAGTATTTTACAAAACTACTATTTTTCAGTGGTCCAGAATTGTCTAAAAACAACACTTTTGTAAAATAATAAATAAATAGCAAAAAAAATTTGAAAAATATAAATTTTTATCTCCAAGCACATTTTAATATAGATATCATATTGAATGATTTTGGATCGACTGTTTAGACTTTTAAAATCGCAAAATCAAATTGTTGTAACTTATAAATTGCTGTAAGTGGATCCCATCATCCCTCTTCTTCTTTTAAAAAATCAAAATATATAGTGACGGAAGGTAAGCCTTCTCCAATATTTTCAGAATTTTTTATTAAGTATATAGAAATTAATGAAACTTGTATTTTATGTTTTATGTGTACTAGCATAGTACAAAATATTAAAATATTAAAATACATGAATGTAAGATGGCTTGTCTTTTTATAGGTCGAAATTATAAAAAATTAATATGCATATGTCATGTATTTTTATAAACATATCATTTATTAGTGTTAATTTATTATTGTGTTTTTTTTCTGAAATCAAATAGTGAATATTTTGTGTTATATAGATTTATTTTAAATTTTATTAAAATATTTTTTCAATATAATGTTTATTCGGTTAGCTATCACTGTCCTCAAAATCAAATTCCGTCCTGATAATATATAAATTTATCCCTAAATAAAAAGTAGCCTTAGATGCATTCGTTCATGTCAATTAAAAAAAATATTGACAGAGCTGATTTTCAAAACCAGACATTAGTATTTTTTTTTTTTTAAATACCAGGATATATAAAAACGCTAAAATTTCACAATCCGTCTATGGTGAGTGCGTATCCGCTTGAGATATCTCAACTTTTGAGTGACCGACGCGTACGGTGCCTATTCGGGAATAGCGCAGGGGCAGTATTATTTAGATTTGAAATTCGTGCAGAACGTATTTGAACGGTTGAGATTTTTCATAAATACTCTCAAAGTTCGATATATCTCAGAGGATGCGAATTCCTATTGGTATCCTTCTAATCTAAACAGTGGGTTTGTCCAAATACCCGAATCATTCAATACAACACAGTTCGTGTAACGAGTTGTACAAAACTAACATTTGGCCTTTTCTATCTAGCAACATGGACTACACTTCTAATCTCACATTCCATTTTCCTCGGTGATAAGATAAGAATTACTGGTTGTACCTGGAACAAGAAGATTCGTGCCTCCAGAAATTTTTTTTTTTTTTTTTCCGGTGTTTGTAGGCCCGATCTACGCGTCCTCCGTTAGTGACAAAACAAACAAAATCTCCTCGGGTAGTGCTCCGCTTCTCTCCGAGCTCTAACCATGGCGTCTCGTCTCGTCGCTGGTGGCCGATCCAAAATCCTGGCGCAAGCTCTGAACGAATCATTAGCTGGTCGCTTCCTTCACCCGTCGATCTCCTCCTCATCGAGAGCTGCCTCTTCTTGCAGCGATCGCTCTCTCTCCGACCCCCGATCCAAGCCTTTCGCCGTTGATTCTTACATTAAGGTACTTTTTATTAATCCGATTAAACGGATCAATGCTCCACTGTATTCTCTGCTCACAGCTTCTCTCTTGATTTTTTCCATTGTTATTTAGTTTACGTGCTCGAGAACTTTCAAATCTGTTCATATGCCTCTATTTCGGTGGTTAAGCATTAAAATTGTATGCTCTTATGTCATCAGCCTGTGCTTCTTCTGACTGAATTTTGTCTAGCTTTTTTTTTTCCGGCTGTTTTCTGACTGAATTGGGGCTTCGTTGTGGCCCGCACTATCTTTAATTTCCTGAAAGGACATTTAAGCTTTTTTTTTTCTTTTTCTTTTTGCACGATATGATCTAAAATAGTAGTATTGTAGTATTTATTCCCATTTGCAAAGCTTATCTTTTTGTCATGTGTGTGTGTGTGTATTTTCGTGTTTTACGAAAGAGAAATGAGAATTACACAAATCATACATGATGAAACAACCTCAGTATAATCTCTCATTTTATATATTTTTTATTTGTTATTTTGGATAGAACAATGGGCATGAACAAGCCTTTCGGCTGAGTGCATTGAAGCCCTTTTATGCCACGTCGCAAGTCACTATTCCCCGCTGGTTTTCTTCTAAGCCCGCCATTGATTCCCAGGTTAGTATTAGTTCCCATTTCGCTTAGCTGTTTGATCAATGTGTTACAAACCAAACCAGTTCATCACTGCTTGGTTCTCTCTTCTATTTATTCGTTGGATAATTGCTAAAGTTAGGTTCTAACACTAACCTTTTACCAAATTGATCAGATGTTGTTCCTGGCTGGTACAGTAACTCTATTTTTCTTATCAGCCAGAGCTATACTGGTATTTGCTGCACAGTGCCAATAATAATTGTTACCTTGGGGGAATAATTTCACACCTCTCCCCGAAGCACCAACTATTATCTACATGAACCTTAATAAAAAATAACTATTATGTACATTATTGCAAAACAAGAAATATCTCATATTTCCCTCAGAACCCAAAAGATATATCACATGCTCCCTTTGACTTCCTAATATATGAGTAGATTTATGGTGAGGAAGGAGGGCTTGTTTGGGTAGATTTGGAAGTGGGGAAGAGATGGATATTATCCTGACAGCTTGAATGGCTGCCAGTGAAATTCCCTCTACCTGAGAATCAAATAAAAGGTATAGGAACAGGATGGTAATGGTTCTGGTCAATTTTGGGTTGGGTTCGCATTATTTTATTTAAACATGTGCTCAAGTCTTGTTGCCATGGTTAAGAATTGGCCCATACAGTTGTTCAGGTTGACAGATATGTTAGCATTGTTACAATTTCCACATTTTAATGTTGGATAAATGTTATATTTTGTTCCCTAAGGTTTTTACGTGGTCAGTGCAATTTTTTACAAGGTGTTGGTAGTTCTAAAAGCGAATGAGCTGGTTTTAAAGGGGGACATGAAATCATGTCGGGGGGGGGGGGGGGGGAAGCTCCTTTGCATGAAATAGATTTCTTTTGTATGGTTCTTAATGAAAAATAAACTTAAGGGGGTTAGAATTTCTAGCCTTCATGATTTTAACAATAAAATAAACAAGCAAAAACAGTTTTATCTAACTGGTTTACCAGCAGTTTAGACCTGCTGTATTCTGCCAATGGCTTTACTGGTATAGAAAGGGATAAATACTTATTACAATCAATCCTTTTAATAACCTTTTACAAAGAAAATCCAAAATTTTTTATGGCTTAAGATCAGGTTGACCATTAAGTCAATATTGTAAAGTTACCAAATTTCATTGATTTTGGATATTTCCGAGAGTTAAGATCTTGTTCCATATGTTTATAGTGGTCAATTTTTAGCCTAATTCCATTATCTTTAATAAATGAAGATAAAACCACTACTGGATTAGATCAATTGGAGAATTTGCAGATGGGTTAAAAGGTGCTCTTACCTTGATCGACCCATCAACCTCTCGGGTCATTCTTATATGGGTCTTGTTGTGGGTTGGGTTGAACTGTGGGGTCAGTTAAAAATTGCAACCTTTATCAGGATCTGTCCATTAATGCAACAGGTCAGTTAGGTTTGTGTCAGATAGGTTTGGGTTGGGTCAACAACATTCCCAATTAGAAATCCACCTGACCACAATTATAAACCTCTTGCATAATTCATTCTTTATTTTGTCATTCAGACAAATAAAACATCCGATGTGGCAAAAGAACCAGAGAAAGTGATGGCATTCAGCCCCTTGGAAGCGACACTCCCGAGAAAAAGCCTCTTATCAAATGAAAGCACAAAAGTGAAAAGATATGAGCAGTCAATCTGGTTGACCTACTCTCTAATCCCTATACTGCTTGCCACCTCCAAATGGAACTTCACCACCGGTCTCGCTGTGCTCTTCACGTACCACCAGGTTTATGGTTTCTTCAAGGAGATCATTCTAGACTACGTGCACCATGAGGTGACCCAGAAATGGGTTCTCATCTATTTATCTCTTCTGCTCATCTTCCTTGCCAAGGAAACCCTTTTCCAGTTCAATCTGGTGTAAGTGTTGCTTCATGCTAGTTTCTTGCATGCAGGTTATAGTGGGGAATTAATAAGCAGGTTTTCTCTTTGCTTGGTGTTAATGAACTGTGTTAAGCTTAATTTTGCTGATTTTGTTTTCCAGTTTGTGTATTTATGCTGCCGGGTTTAAGCAAGCATTCAGTTGAATAAAAGCATTGGATGTTGTTTTGTTTGATCCAACTGTTTGTCTAAATAGAGTTTTGTTTCTCAATCAATGAAGAATGAGATTGTTTTTACATGATTATGCCGAATTCATACCCCCCTAGGTACCTGAGGGTAATGAGTAAATCCGGACTGTTCTTTAACTTGGCACGAATCTCAAAACAGACCCCTATATCTTCAATAGGCACCGGATTTCTTTTGGCTCGGCTGGGACTTAATCCAGACCGTTGTTTACTCATTGTACCTCTCTGGTACTTGAGGGGAGATGATTCGATTATGCCCCCGTGTTTGATTTTTTTTTATTTTTTATCTTATATATTATATATTACATATTACAAACTTTTATAGTTGTGTAATATGGATGCTATATGTTCTTTTAAGAAAAACTTAATGGTTGTACCATAATTAAAATACCATCTTGATTTCGTGTAAATCAGTTGGGCTCTCTTGCACTGCAATGTGTTTCCAGAAAAATTCTACCACGAAGTACCTCAGCAATGAGACTTGATATGGTGTTACTTATTTAAGATTCAAGAAGAATTTAAAAAAAAAAAAAAAACACTAATACAGCTGCCATTTGGAGGTACTCGAAGAAATCAGGCTTCCAATTTTCGGAGAATCAACAGTAATATTTTTTGGGACTTATATTATTCTTTAAAGTTTAAACTGAGCCAGGCACAACAATTTCCAAAAATTATATATTTTTATCGTTTTAAAGAAAGATACTTATTTGTGTTCAAAATTTGTTAAACATATACATTTTTATACAAGTTCTCTTATTTCGAAATTGAGGAGGTTTATGCCGAACAGATTCATGTGGAGGATGTCCTCACATGAGGTAGATGAGACACCACTCTTCAGGTGGGATAGGGGGTTCAGGAAGAAGAATGCAATGAAGGTATTTAGTTCAGAATCGTAGGTTTTGATTTATACTTTGTTAGATATTTTGTCAGATATTGTGACTTATTAGATGTCTGGTCAAACACTGTGACTTATTTACTTTGTTACTTTGTTATTTATTTGTTTTGTTGCGTTGTTATATTTTTATTTATTTTATTGTTTATATCATTATTTTTTCTATACAAACGACATTTCAAACGACCGATATTTTAAAAATAAACGGCACAATCAAAATTTTGATCCGACAAACGAACGATATTTTAAAAATACACGACATATCTAATAAACAACATTTAAAACAAAATAACAATTAAACATAATAAATAAACTATATAAAAAACAATTTCTGTTTACAAAAAAAATAGAGCCGCCAATTATCATTGGGGCTTTGGTATTTTTCGAATTTTGAAAAAAATGTAGTTTTCTGGGTTTTTTTTTATTAACATGGTAATAATAAAAATTTCGGTTCAAAAAGTCTGTCATCTTGTTTTACATGATTTTGAATTGAGAAATTAACATTTTAATTATGGACTGACATTAAAAACAGTGATTTTAACCAATTTTCAAAGATAGTAAACAAGTTTTAAAAACTATAATTTTTTTTGTCTACGAGCACATTTTGATATAGAAATGTTTTATTATGTTATGTTTATTTGGTTTTCAACTGAATTGAAAATGTTTGAATTAAATAGTTCAATTTAGATGGGTCGGTTTGATTTTTTTTTTTGAATTACTTTGTTTTCTTATATTTGATTTGGTTTATATTTTCATAACCAAAAAGATCGAACCTGAATTCTATTTGGTCCAAATCTATATTTTATATATAATATATAAAATATAAACAACTTATATTTTGGTTCGGATATTTGAGAACAAATAAATATATTGTATGAAATTGAACAATGTATGTAATGTCAACTTGTATATATAATTCATATTTATTTTTATAATTATTGAATGTATTAGTGTATTTGGTTAGTTTTGATATTTTAAAATTTAATCTCTTTTATTTCGGTTCAACCAAACAAACTGAAATTTGTTTTAATTATTTTGGTTTGGTTGCTATTTGATGAGTTTGAACATATTTTTGAAAACTGAATACAATTTTAATTTAATTATTTCAATTAAGTTTTAATCAAACCGATTCAATAAACATCTCTATTTAATACAAAAATCATGTTAAGCAATTCAAATTCACTGTTTAAATTTTAAAAATAAATAAACATATAAACACGTAAGGCATGATTAAGTAAAAAAAAAACATATAATCCTACTCTTATTAAAAACCCTAGCTGGTGTAATAGGGTAAGCATATAAATTCTTATTATTTTTATTGTTTCACGTGGACTTTCTTTTCCACCGCGATATGACATACAGTTGTCATTTGTCTCATTTTGGGAACTCGGGTTAATGCAACGGAGGTGTTCGGTAACGGGAAATTTTACAAAGTGTTATTTTTTTTTTTTTAAATATAGAATAAAATATATATTTTTTTAAAATTTTTAACAAAATATTCTTGTAAACTCCACTTGTTCTCTTTCTTTCCATCCATCTCACTCATTTTTATTTACTCTCATTTATTATTTACTTATGTAAAATATATAATTGTGATTTCATTCTCATTTTGAATATTTTTTTTAATTTTTATGTGTATAAATGATTTACAATAAAAAAAAATTAAAGTGTCAAATTTTTATTTATTTGAACCAGAAAGTATAATATTAACATAAATGTAGAATATTTCTAACATATGGGTCTTTAAAAAAAATTATATTATAAGATATGGTATTAACTTATTTCGTAAAAAAAATCTAATAAATAAATGTTTTTAACATATGCATTTTATATAGTTTATTCTATATAAATTTCATATTCTTAGTTTTCACAACAATAAGGGATTTTATCACATTAAGAACAATTTAGTGACATACTTATACTTCAATAAAAATATACTAATTATATATTTGATATAATCTTAAGAAATTAAGAAATAAATAATAAGTGCAAGAAATATTGAGTTCGAATACTATAGCAATGAGTGATTGAGATGACTTGGGATACATTTTTTACACCTTCGAAGTGCATATATATATGGCCCGATTAATTACTAGATTCAGCAAAGTTTAATTTTTAATTTTTCACCATAATATATTCAATGGTGAGTCATATTACTTGCATTGTAACTGATTCAAAACTGATGGCATTATTTATTTCTTAATTTCTTAAGATATGTTATACATAATTATAATATTTTTTTTATTGAAGCATAAATATCTCACTAAATTGTTCTTAACATTGATGTGGTAAATAAGTTAAAATTATTATATGTTAGTTAAAAATAGTTTATATGGTAG
Source organism: Carex arenaria (assembly GCA_964058825.1). NCBI lineage: Eukaryota > Viridiplantae > Streptophyta > Magnoliopsida > Poales > Cyperaceae > Carex > Carex arenaria. The sequence continues at coordinate 9,157 of CAXKVW010000294.1, read as the reverse complement.
TTAAAAATAGTTTATAGAATAAGTTAATACTGTTTCTTATAATAATTTTTCAAAAAGAACAATATGTTGAAAATATTATATATATACATTAATATTATACTTTCTAATTTTAGCAAATACAATTTCACGCTTAAATTTTTTTGTTCTAAATAATTTATATGCATAAAAAATAAAAATTAATCAAAATATAGATGAGATATCACAATTGTATATTTTACTTAAGCAAAAAATAAATGAGAGTAAATTGGGAGGAGTGAGAGGGAGGAAAATATAGGGAACAAGTGGGGTCCACAATGGCATTTTGTTAAGAATTTTGGAAGGAGGATATTTTGTTCTATGTTTTGAAAGAGAATGACACTTTCTAAAATTTCCCGTTCGGTAACCCTTCTTAAGAGATGTAAATATTTAATTCTTACTAAAGAGTTGGTGTTAGACAAGTTGACAAGATTAAGTAAATACAATAAATATTTTACAAACAGATTGATGTAAAAGACCAATTTATCCTTATATTTATATTATTCAAGCACCAATTAGAACCAGTATCAATATTCTAAATTTTTATTAGAAAATTGAAAATATTAGAAAGTTTGTGGTATTCATTTAGGAGTCTGACTCAGCTCCTCTCCAAATAGGAGAGCAGAACTATGTTATTTCAATTTCAACCGTTGAATTTTTTCATGTACGAATTCAATACAGTTGACCGGCTGATATTAGAATAGCATAATTCTGCTCTCCTATTTGGAGAGCAGCGGAGTCGGTTTCCTCATTTAGTCCACTTAGTAAGATATGAGAACGGAGTGGGTCCGATGCCCATCGGACCTACTTTTGGGTTCAATGAGCTTCTTGACCCTTAGATCCATTTAGGATATGTGTGCACACAAATCGATGCAGATACGTACGGAAATTAAACACTGCACACATGCCTTAAAGCAAAATTAACAGTGATTTAGGTAGGTCCGTTGTCCATCAGACCTAGCTACTCTCAAGTCGTAAGATTCCGAGTCATTATCATTGTTGGAGGCTTTGTTTGAGACTAAATCCTCTGCACTCACCAAGCTTGACATGAAAAATTAAGATCATACCGAAATTTTTATTAATAAGAAAATAAACTAAAAAATATCGGCTTTGAGAAGGTTTTGTGGAAAATTTAAAAAGTAGAAAAAACGTGATCGTTTATAACGTTCTCTGGACGTTATAGATCACAACGGCCTGATTAGTGAAATTAGAATACTGCTAATTAATACATTTAAAAAAAAGTCTGGCCGTTATGGATGATAACGGCCAGCTACAGTGTTTTTTCGACCATACCGTTATAGAACTGAAGTAAAAAAAAACACTGTAGTTGGCCATTATTAACGGCCAACTATAGTGATTTTTTGGTTAACTAGCGAATATTCAATCAAATTAACTGACTGTTTTAGTTTATAACGTCTAGCTACAGTGTCCAATCATAACGTTCTTCTTAGATTTTTAAAATTCTCTGCAAAATTTTTCTTAAACTGATATTTATTTATTTATTTTCCCATTAATAAAAAAATCGGTAAGTATGCATTTCTATAACATTCAGCTACAAGTCTAATAATCGTTTCCTGTATCCATGGGAAAGTGATATTTATTTATTTATTTTTCTATTAATAAAAAAATCGGTAAGTATGTATGCATTTCTATAACATTCAGCTACAAGCCTAATAATCGTTTCCTGTGTCCATTACTTTCCGCATACGTACACTCCGTCTCTTTTTAATTAAGCACCCATGTACTCCAAATTGTAATCCAATTTCTACAAATTAAGAACCAGCAAATGGAAGGCAGTAAAAACCTCAACAAGGGAGATGACTTGTAGTTGTAGATCTAATACTTGAGAAAACAGTTTGTTTTTTGAGAATATAGTTAAAAGCAGAAAAATCGGACGAAATTAAGAAACTGTAAAAAAAACGTCTGTTGGAGAAGTCGAGGAAAAGAGAAGATGTTTTGTTTCTTGTCTTTGGTTCTGTGTAGGCAAGGAAGAAGATGAACATTAAAAAATACTAAACATTGAGCTCGAATGAGGGCCTTAAGGAAGCAGATTTCTTAAGGCGGGGGACGAGATGGATTAAGCACATTTCTTAAGGACGTTACTAAGGAGTCATTTAATCCTGACTAAGGAATGTTCGGCATGATTAAGAGCTAAAGGTTAAGGAAATCTAAGGAGTTCAATTTATTACTTTAAGAGTAACCTCTGGTCACGGTTGTTCCACACTTGCTAGGAAGCCTACCAATCAAATCCATATCCTTTTGCGAGAAAATTTTCCATCCACAAGCTCTCTACAGCGGGAAAAATGAGGCCCAAACCCATCTAATCTCTCTCTCTCAACAAATGCAGTAGACTTAGATCTTGGTTGTGTAGCCATGTCTGCCTCTCTCTTGTCCTCGTCCCTTGCCTCAGCTTCTCTCTCTAAGAGATCTTTGGCAAATGCATCCTCTTCTTCTCAATCTTCTCTTCTAACCACAGTAAGTTTGTTTCTTCTTTTCTACTTTGAATCTTTATTTAAATACGAAATCTACTTAATTTCCACGGTTTAAATATTTGTGTATCCGATTATAATGTGGTGTTGAAGGGTGTATTCTATGGGGTGTCACTGCCTGAGAGAAGATCATGCCTCTCTATAAGCTACAACAGGAACATTAATGGGTCCATGAAAAGAAAAGGAGGGTTAAAAGTTAGTGCCAGAACAGCCGGTGCCGCAAAAACAATTGAGGTTGAGGTAGACAAGCCTCTTGGTCTCACCTTGGGCCAGAAACCCAATGGCGGAGTTGTAATCACTGTAAGTTCAGTTGAAACTTCAATTGCCCCTTTCAAACACTTTTGTTTTTCTCTAAGTTTTTACCGACACCAAACTGAGTTCAAAATCAGTGGTGAGAAAATAGTGCAGATGGATAATTTGGAGAAGAAACCTTACACTTAATCCCATCTTTACAAAAGAGAGCGGTTTTTTTTATTGTGGTGATGTAAAATAACCTGAATAAAAACATTAGAGACTGTGTCCTTTCAATGGACCATAAATGGGCAATCTCTAACAAAATCTCTAGGATACAATAACTCTGAAACAAGCGTTGTTGATGGTTGGTTTCGATGTTTACTAATTTCTTTTAGTTAATGGAAATTAATAGGGAACAGATCATTGCTCTCAGTGAACTTCTAGTTCTTGCCTACTGTCATCAACAGAGAGCCAATACCAAATAAAGTTCAAGTTTTTTCTAAATTTCCATACGGCTTTATAACAACAGTTGCATCAATATAAATTTGATTATCTAAGTACATTGTAAATTAATTCAATGAATGTAAGTAAGGCATCGTTCTGTCAAATACTCAAATTCAATTAGGACATCTCTAAATTCAAGCCCACCTTCCAATGCACACAACTAAGTCAATTTACAGTGTAATTTCAATAAATCCAATTACATGTAGGATGTATTTTAATTCTAGATCATAATTGTTGAGTCTTACTCTCAGAATAATGTTCATTAGCCAAGCGGACATATCGGACCCTGAAAGTATTTTTTTGGGAGTTTTGTTCTTTTAATTTAGCTAGGTACAACAATTTTTAGTAAAATTTCGTTGTTGTTTCAATTTGTGACTTACACGGTGGAATAATTCAATACTTAGACTGTAATTCATCAATAGTTATGAGGATTCTGAACTTTCAAGTAATTAAAATACAGAAACAACAAAAATTCACCTGATAGTTTTAAGATTTTTGATAAAACATGGAGACTAACCAGACCAAGATTTGACCATTAAAAAAATTAAAATATAGTGAACTTTTTGAGAAATTCTAGGCTGTTATCAGCAAATATATCACTAAAATTAAGAGTTTGACAAGGGAGCACGCCTTACAGTTTCCATGATATATGTTTCAAGGAAAAAAGGCTTATTAAAACTTTTACTTTCCACCATTGTTTGGTTTGACTTAGTCAATGCTATTAATTAAGATTGGGCAGTATAACTTTGTTGATTAATGATGATAAATTGAACAGGCAGTTGAATCAGGAGGGAATGCTGCAAAGGCTGGGCTACGATCAGGAGACCAAGTGTTGTACACAAGCAGCTTCTTTGGAGATGAATTATGGCCCGCTGATAAGCTCGGTTTTACCAAAACTGCCATTCAAGCCAAACCTGACTCTGTCTATTTCGTAGTTAACAGGTACATAAGCCTCCCCCATTTAATTTTTTTGCTGACTTTACGAAAATAAGAAAACAAATAAAATAATCGAAACATTGTGTAATTTTTGGTCCCCTCGGAGAGTGCCATTGGGTGAGAATACTATAGGCTTCCTAATAAGACTCTATTACTGTAAAAGTACATTATGATACCAAACTATCAATCCCTTTAATTTACTTTTCAGTATTTTGACAATGTAAAATAACTGCATGTTTTAGCCTGAAAAATTACATCTTGAAAATTAGTATGACCGCAATGTAATGTTTCCTTTTTTTTAAAATCAAACATTTTGCAGGGGGGCAGAGGTGGATGTAAAAAGACTACCAAAAAGGCCAGCTCCTCCCCGGTTTGGTCGTGCTTTAACTGAAGCTCAAAAGGCAATCTATCTTTTTTTTAATCATATAATTTTATTCTAAATATTCTGTTTATAAATGGACATTTCTTACTAAAATTATTTTACCATTTTCTTCACAGCAAACAAATGGAACTGTTTTCAAGAACATTTTTTCTGCTTAGTTTTTTTTTTTTTTTTAAATGTTCGACATCAATTTTAAATATTTGGCAACTATATGTCTACTTTTTAAATGCATGCATTAACAAATCATACTGGACTGCTGAGTGTAGTAAAAAATATTAAACGGATGCATTTAAAAACTAGACATAATTTGTCAAGTTTTAAAAAATCGAGATAGTCTATTATTCATTTTGAAAAAAATTGGATAGGAAAAAAGCACTCCATGATGAATAGTACAGCTTTTGGACAAAGATCTTGCTTAATTTGCTGAATTTGTAATTTATACAGGCAAAGGCGACCCACATATGCCTAGATTGTGGATACATCTACACCCTTTCAAAACCTTTTGATGAACAGGTTTAAAGATACTCTCGTTTATTTGCATTATAGCAATCTATTATATAGTTTGCTAAACTGACTGACTTATGTGAAAATAATACAGCCTGATACGTACGGATGCCCGCAATGCAATGCACCAAAGAAGCGGTTTGCTCGGTATGATGTGAAATCAGGAAAAGCAGTAGGTGGCGCATTGCCCCCAATTCCTGTATTAGTTGCACTAGTAGCTGGAATTGCCGGAGTTGGAGCCCTTCTTGTTTATGGACTCCAGTAGATATGCTCTCTCTCTCTCTCTCTCTGGAAAATTTTCATGTAAATGAGTATATATGTTGATATCAAAATTGTCCTATATTGGTTCATATAATTAAGAAATCTTGCAACATACTGATTTTGTAATTAGTCATATAATTTATACCCGTGTATTCTTTATACCTACACAAGATAAAGCATGCAATTAAGAGTGTCATATTGAGTGCAGAATTGGGTGTTATCTGCTCAGCATAACCAGACAAAATGGGAGGCAAACTACATTAAAGTTGCCTCTAATTAAGAATGTTAAAGTAAATTTGGTCCTACTTTCTGTGAAATCAGCTTAACTACCAAAAAGAAGATAACTTTATAATGTACCAAACCCACTATTTATCCCTTTTTCCTATATTGGGTAGTTAATAATTTAGTAGTACCCCGTTGACTATGCAATTGCAAAATAACTTTTTTTTTTTTTTTAACTTCTATATATCCCCCTTCTTTCTTTGGTTCTTCACTCTAACGAGAGAGAGAGAGATACCTTGGCAGCCGCTGCCAAGATTTTCAAAAGAGAGGGAGAGAGAGAGATGTATTACAACAGTTGTTATTCTTCAAGGAGGTCATGCTATGGACCTTCACCAGTAATACCCTGCCTTCTAATAGGAGGCCTGGTGCTTGTAATATTTTGGGATGCGCTGTGCGAGTGGTATGGGTATGCTTCTGAGATGAATGTACCAATTATAATTTTCATCACATTGGTTGCTCTCATGTTCTTATTTGGTTTCATTATGGATACAGTGGCTGTAATAATTCCTCTTGCCGTTGTTCTGGTGATACTTCCATTTCTGAATGAAATCACTATTGTGTTGGTACTGCTAGTAGTCATAGCTTTCCTAGGTTTGCATTACTACCCAGCACACAAATCGGTGTCGAATGCTTGGGGCCGATCGCAACCCACGTTCTATCCAGGCACTTCACACTCATGGGGGAGTAATGAGTCTAATTTCCCATTGGGGTTAAGTTCTGGGTTATTGTGCTATTTAATTATGCTTTCATGCCTCTTTATATGCATAACATATTACGAGGATGAGGGTTCTCGGTGGATATGTTTGGCATTGGTTTTAGTTATCGTGCTGTTCTTCTGCTTCTCCGGTTTTGGGGATGAGAGATCGAATTACCCAGTCAAGAAAACGGGTCTGTACAGTTGGAACTGGTTGAGATCTTTTCACCAGCCACGAAATAATGTTGGTTTGCGTAATGGAAAGGATTTTGATGGGGGATTCAACTTGAGTTTAGGGCTGTTTTGGTACTTGGTCATGCTAGGATGTATCTTCTTTTGCATGGTATTTTGCAACATTGATGTTTATTGGTGTTTTTCCTTTGCATTGGTTTTACTAATTGTACTATATTTCAACTACTCTGAACCAGAGACCAGGAAGTTATAAACTAGGCTTGTTAGTTGGGGGTCCTTGTAAATAGTTCGAGTCATAGAAAGCTTTCAGATAGATATCAAGTTCTCTTAAAGTGAAGTTACATTTATTAATCTATTTATTTCGGAAAGATGGGAAAATTTAGATATATAGGGGATCTTGTTTGTTTTGAAAGCAATTTCTCTGTTTTGAGTCTGTAGTATTAACCATTACCTTTTGTGTTTCAATCGTCCAAGTTTATTACAGAGATTTGTGTTTGGAAAGCCATAAAAGAAGTAAATTAGCTTAAACTCAACAGAACCGAGAAAATAATTGGGCTTTCAGTAGGCCTAATGAAAACCTAGCACATTACCACCTCCTGATATTTTTAATGTTAAATCATAAGAATGCTTTAAAGCATTTTAATTCTTTTAAAATGTATTATGTATTCTAAGTTTCTAACTAATAGTCTCACCCGACCAAAACAACCATACAATGTTAAACATACTATATATTGCAAGTTGCTCTTAGATAGGTCCACAGTGACAATTAAAAACATTGCTTACATTGACATGGTGATGCAAGTGTGAATTCAATATGGTAATGTATTTTGTCTACCATGTAATGGGTCACTACCTCATAGGCTGCATCTGACTTCTGTGTTCAGCTGACACACTAAATGCTTGCATCAAGTTCCATTTTAGCAACCCGCTATTCAAATCACTGCACAAAAATGTTGTATAATAACTTAAGAACCAAATTTTCAAACCGCCCATGAATTATTAATTTTTCCCGGCCAAATAATTTGATTGGGTAGTTCTGAGTTAGTTGCATCCATTTGAGACTGAATCATGCAAGAATACTTCAATACTTGCTTGTTATACACGACTACCCTCACTTTAACCTTGCTCTCTAGAGAGAGAGAGAGAGAGAGAGATGAATTGCAACAACAGAGATATGTATTACAACCCTCGTTATTCTCAAAATGTTCTACGTCAAGGACCGTCGCCAGTGATCCCTTTCCTTCTAGTGGTTTGTGTCGGGTCGCTTGTTTGTTGGGAATACATGCCGGAGTATTACGAACAGATGTTTGAAATTACAGAGAGCGTAGGAGAATTGCCAGAAACCCTTCCACTCTTACTAATCATAACCATCTTTGTTGTCATATTGTCGTATAGCTTCATGTGCGACACATTTGTCTCAGTCGTACCAATTGGCATGCTGCTGTTGGTTTTTCTTTTGCAAAATGAAGTGTTGTGCATCATAGTACTGCTTTTGGTTTTATCTTTCTTTTCCATGTACACATACCCGTCACAAAATGGAGGATCCCTCCGGTTTGGGTGGAGCTCGAACTGGTCAAGAGTACCAGAGTACCAGTCAAGAAGGGATTATCGGTCAGACAATGTGGAATCGGGTGAAAGAAGATCAGGCTTGCCACTTAATTTAACACCAGGGCAAATATGTTATTTGATAATGATAGGATGCTTAATAACATGTACTACGAATTCGGAGGATCAAGATATATGGTGGACATGCATGGCGCTTCTTCTTCTTTGTGTTCTCTATGTCAACTTCTCAGGCCGTGGAAATAGGGAATGGGTGTTGTGAAGTTAATTGGATAAGGAATTTGTTAAATTTTGATTTGCTGTTGGCTTTTTAAGTTTATTAAGTTTCCTTTCCGTCTTATTAAGTTTGAATCATGCTTTATAAAATGGGCCTTCTGAGTGTCAATCAATAGAAGTCGCCTAAAGATTTTCAGATTACTAAAGTGTCATACAAACAATCACTAGTGTTAATCTAAATACAGCAAAGTGCAGATTGAAATAAATACGACTCGTTTGACAATTTCAAACCTCTAGGCAGACCCAAAACATTTATCTTTACAAAATACTTAAATTTTGGGGATACAGAATATATATTAAAAAAACCTAGTTGAAATTTAACTGTCTACACAAAATATATCTGACTAAATTTTACTTCATCACCCATTGATATTAAATTTGCAGAATTTATTCCGGAAGAACTAAACCATCATTTTCTTCACCAATATAAAGAAAGACTAAAAATAACCTTATTCATCTCCAGGCTGGGGAATGTTTGACTGCTGGTGGGCCCCCCCAGTGGAGAATTTCTTGCCAGGGACATGATGTCACTGGGATTGTACAAGTAAAAATAGTAGCAGAGAATAGAGTCAAATCTCAATGAAGGAGACATACGAGTGCCAAAGAGCAAATGCCATGCATATCGTGTGGCCTTGGCCGAGGATGTAGATGCCTTGGCCCTGTGCATCCTTCTTAACAGAAAGGCAAATTTGCAGAGGGGTTTCCAGAGTTGGTCATGGCATGGTTCATGAATCCATATCCTATGAGGTAACATAATATTTCGGTTTAGATCCAAACCGTCCGATTATGATTAGAATCTAGGTCAATCCGGTCAATGTGGAATGC